>CM059190.1:72951559-73072834 GCA_030323885.1 Branchipolynoe longqiensis | reverse complement strand
CAAAATATATATAATCGCTATATGGCTATTATGTGAATATAAATATGGACACCGGCTAATGGATTCAGATGGGGCAAGATCAAAATATATATAATCACTATATGGATGTTATGTGAATATAAATATGGACACTGGCTAATGGATTCAGTGTCTGCACCTGCAGCGAAATTGTAAATTAATGTTCCCTTACTCACTCATACAAGTCATAGTCATAGAAGAAAGAAAACCCAATATAATATACACACACTATCAGTTTCTATACATATATTAATATGACTTATATATCTAAATATGATTTATATATCTAAATGTTATTTATATATCTAAATGTTAATTATATATCTAAATATTAAGTATATATCTAAATGTTAATTATATATCTAAATGTTAATTATATATCTAAATGTTAATTATATATCTAAATGTTAATTATATATTAGTATATTATATATCAATATATATATAAATTATAAATACATATTCTATGTGTGATTATAGGGAAATATATTTATATATTATATCTTGATATATTATATCTTGATATATTATATATTAAGATATTGTTTTTTAATATATTATATATTAATACATTACATATTAACATATCACTCATTTAATATTACAAATCAACATGTGCTCTATAATGCATTACTCTAATATTAATAGCTGGAAGACTACTTATTTATTTCATGTATTTAGTATGCCATAATTATGTTAAAACATGTAAGTATATTTGCCTGCGGGGCAACTCATAGTCATAGCTTTAAAACTGTACCTGGCCCTAAAAAAAACCTGAATTTACAATGACAAGATACACAATTAATTTTTTTTTTTATTTGGGTGGAGGGGGAGGACGGAGGGGCCAGTATCAAAGAGAATTGTCTGAGAAACCGCATGCTAACAGAATAATTTGTGCAAAATATACGGTGAGGTGTTAGTGACGTGGCAAAGTTTCACTTCCGGTGTGGTGCCCGCTGGGAAGGGAAACGCTCCTACGGGAGAGCCGCTGAGCGGGTGAGGTGTGTGTGTGTGTGTGTGTGCGTGCTGCAGGCAGCCACAGGTGACAGGTGACAGGTATATAGGTTCACACCCACAAGCAGGTGGGTAGGCGGAGGGGAGGCGGTGAGTGGGGGTGTGGGAGGGGGGGGGGGGCAGATAGGATTGGGGGTTCACTTGCAGGATGGTGGGGGTGGGTGGGGGAGTGGGAGTGGACGGGGGGGGGGGGGGGGTGGCCCCCCCACATGTACAACCGGAAATGTTAGCATCTTCTATTTCGTAGCCACTTTGTTTTCTCATTTTCTTCTCCTTCCACCCCTCTCTCCCTCCTCACATTCCCTCTCCCTCTCCCTCCTCACGTTCCCCCCCTCCTCTCCCCCCCTTCCATCTCGCTCCCGCTCTCCCTTCTTCCCTTTGTTCCTTTTCTCTCCTCTCCCCCCCACTTCCCACTCTCTTTCCATTTCGCCGAAGTGAATATCGTGGAGGTTAAATAAGGTGGTTAGATTGGGTTTTCTTTCTTCTATGACTATGACTTGTATGAGTGAGTAAGGGAACATTAAGGGGCTTCCATTATTTATATCCACATAATAAATTATTTAGTGCATACAAATGTATGCATGTACTATATATATATATATATATATATATATATATATGAGTCAGGATCACGAAAAGAGGCCAATTGGGGGAAGTTGTCGGCATCGATCATTGGATGTCGGCGTCGATCGGCATACTTATAGTTTAGCATTGACAGAAGTGTTGCAAAGTCCTTAAATTTATCCTGAATGTAAAGGTAGAGAACATACAACAACCATCTTTGTTTCTAGGATAATTTAATATAAAACAAAGAAATGCGTGACACTTTAAGAATTGCGACGCCGACATCTGTTAAAGTTGTCGGCGTCGATCATTGAATGTCGGCGTCGATCGGCATACTTATAGTTTAGCATTGACAGAGGTGTTGGAAAGTCCTTAAATTTATCCTGAATGCAAAGGTAGAGAAAATACAACAACCTTATTTGTTTCTAGCATAATTTAATAAAAACACAAAGGAATGCACTACACTTTAAGAATTGTGACACCTACATCTTAAATAAACCACCAATTGGCCCATTTTCGTGAGGCTGACTCATATATATGAATATATAGTAGTCTAGTCTTAGTATTGCCACTCATTCCATGACGGCAAATTGTAACGCGTTGCACATGTGTAGAACTAGAAGTGTGAATATTAAGTGGGTGTGAATAGTGTATGAAGAGATGGGGTCACATTCTCTATGCGGCCTGGTTTTGTCGGCGAGTTTATCCGCGCACACTGCGAGGTTGCCGACTGGTGGGTCGGGTGTCGGGCGGCGAGCGTGGTGGGTGGGGTGGTGAGAGTGTTGGGTGGGAGTGGGGGGGGCGGTGAGCGTGGGGTGGGAGGGGAAGGGGTCGGTGGAGAGTGTTTGGTGGAGTGGGGACGTCCTGTCCGGTGTGGTGCGAGTGCTTGGTTGGGGGGTGGTTGGTTGATCGAGTGTTGGGGTGGGGTGGGGCGTGAGGGGTGGTGGGTATGGGCGCGGCGGCGGTGAAGCAGGTGTGGTGGCGAGGTGTGGCCGAGGCTCGATGTGAGAGTGTTGGTGGGGGTGTTGGTGAGTGAACGTGAGAGTGCGGGGTGGAGGTGGGGGCGTGAGAGTGGTGGGTGGGGGGTGGCGTGGTAGAGAGTGTTGGTGGGGTGCTGGGATGGCATAGCCCCGCCCGTGAGGTGTTGGGTGGGCCTTAGTGGGTGGTGAGCGTGTTGGGTGGGGTGACGAGGTGGTGGGTGGGGTGGGGTGGTGAGATGTGTTGGCTGTGGAGGGTGGGGTGGGTCGAGAGTGCTTGGTGTGGTGGTGGGGTGGAGTGTGCATCCCATATGTGTGAGGAGTGATTGGGTGTGTGTGCGGCTGAGAGTGGTGGGGGTGGGAGGTGATGCGTCCGTGAGAGTGTTGGGTGGTGGGTGGGCAGGTTACGAGCGTGGTTGGAATGGTAGGGCTGGCGGAGAGTTGTGAGAGATTAGTTGGTGGGGGCGCTGGGGCAGGAGACGTGCTGTGGTGAGGGGTGTGAGACGGTGTTTGAGAGTGGGGTCGGGTGTGAGGTTGGGGCTAGTGAGCGTGGTGGGTGGGGGCTCGTTCGAGGGGTAGTGTGAGATTAGTTGGTGTGGCGGTGTGGGGTGGTGAGAGTGGTCGGCGTGGGCGGTGGTGGGGTGGTGAGCGTGTGGGCGTGTGTGAGTTGGGGGTGAGTTGAGTGAGATCAGTGCTTTCACCTTCCCAACGGGTGTGTGGCGGTTGAGATTGGGGGGGCGGGGGGTGGGACGCAGGTCGGGGGGAGTGGTTGGCCGTGGGGGTGGGCACGCAGTGTGAGAGTGTGCGGGTGGGGGTATGCTGGGCGGCTCGGGTGTGAGAGTTGTTGGTGTTGCGAGGGCTGGGTGTGCAGGTGTTTGTGGAGAAGTGTTGGTGGAGGGCCTGGGCGAGTGTGAGAGTGGTTGTAGTGGGTGGAGTGGTGAGAGGTTGGGTGAGGGTGGTGTGGGCAGTGAGGGTGGGGGGTGGAGCGGGTCAGTGAGAAGTGTTGGTGTGGGGTGAGGTGGGGCGGTTGGTGGCTGTGGGTAGGGAAGAGTTGGGTGTGGGGTGTGTGAGAGTGTTGGGTGGGGGTGGGGTGGTGGTGAGAGTGGTGGGGTGGGGGGGGCGGTGAGACGGGGTGGGTGGTGGGTGATTGGTTGAGAGTGGTGGGTGTGGTGTACGGTTGAGAGTGGTGGTGTGGGTGGGGGTGGTGAGCGGTGGTGAGTGGGGGAGGCGTGTGAGAGTGGTGGGTAGGGGGGCGGGCGAGTGAAAGTGTTGGGTTGGTGGGTGGGGCAGTGAGAGTGGTGGGTGGGGGTGGGAGTGGTTGGGTGGGGGTGTTAGTAAGCAGTGAGATGGTGGTTTGCGTGAGGTGGAGGGTGGGGGTGGGCGTGGAGTAGTGGGTGGGGGTGGAGCAGTGAGAGTGGTGGGTGGGTGGGGGCGGTGAGAGTGGTGAGTGGGGGTGGGCGGTGAGAGTGGTGGGTGGGGGTGTAGCGGTGAGAGTGGTGGATGGTGGTGAGAGTGGTGGGTGGGGGTGGGGCGGTGAGAGTGGTGGGTGAGAGTGGGGGGCAGTGAGAGTGGTGGGTGGGGGTGAGACGGTGAGGGTGGTGGGGGGTGGGTCTGACCATATGGATGTGGGAGGAGGAGGGCAGACATGAATTGGGGTGGGTTTGTCAGTACAGGCATGAGGATGTGGGAGGCCGAGGGGTTGAAATGTGGAGGGGGTGTGGGGGGGCATGAGGCGGGGGTGGAGATGAGGTGAGTTGGGGGGGGGGGAGATCCGGGTGAGACAGGGGGGGAGTGAAATGGGAGTGGGAGGAGGTTGGGTGAGGTTGGCGTGGGGCAGGGATGATGTGGAAGGGATGCAGCTGAGACAGTGAGCGACAGGAGGGCAAGGAGCTGGGGAGGCTACCTGTGTGACCTCCGTGACCTGTGTCCCTCAGGTCACTGACCGCCATATCACATGCCCACCTCTGACCAGGGCGTGACGCTGTGTATCCTCCATGTACTAACGGCATCAGTCATTTCTGTTATCAGTGTAGGGCTGTAGAGCTAGGCCCGCAGTGTGACCTGGGGGGTAAAACCCCATCGTGTCTAGAAATTCAACTGGGAAGCTGGCCGAGGTGCTGAGCTTACAGGTATTGCTGGAATTGTGATTTTCACTCATATATATCTAAGTGCATTGCCTGTATGTAATTGCAAACATTAAATGACTTATGGATGTAAACCACTTTATTTAAAAAAAAGGCTTACTATAGACTACATCACGGTTCTAGCGGCACGGTGCATTGTGGGATGCATCAGAGCAAAAGAAAGCTGCGAGAAGCACATGACACATGCTAATACACTGGGTCAGCTATGAAATGTGCTAGTTTCAGCTCATCTCAGCTCATGTTTGAAACATAGAATACCAACTAAAAAATATATATATAATAAATTAAGATATTAATCTTTTTTCCAGCATTGCATTTACATCAATATAATCAGCACATCTTATGCCATGTGCATTTAGATTTATACAAATCTAGGCACTCACACTAGTGTTAGAGCTATAGCCAGAGTCAGTTTTATTTATTTTATTCATTTTTTTATTTATATTCTATGGTTAATGACATATGTATAAATAGAAAATGAGTAGAGTTAATCAGATATTGGTTATATATTTCTTTGAAACAAGTTTTTGTTGACACATTTGACATTTTAATATTTAGAACAAGAATGACTTCTGGCTAATCAATGGTGATGTAAACATCAGCCTATAAAGTGACTGAAATTGTATGTTTCTTAGCTCAAAATGCTTAAAGTTGCATAGTCTGATGGTTTTGAATTTCTGCCATTTTTCTGTGATAAATATATTTAATTGGTTGTTATAACCTACCTTACTTTAGTTTGAAGTAACTATCATTTTTAATGGCTAACTTTTGAGATATTTGAAGTGCTAACATCCTAAAGCGATTTTGGCAAGCATGCCAACACTCTAACACCATAGGCTTATGCAGTAACACGTTCTTTTAAATTGACTCAGTATGCCCTTCTACGTGGCAACACATGTTTAATAAGTGCACCAATATCTAAGTTAGATATGCAGAATAAAATCTAGGTGAGTGTTTTTGTTTTGAAAATTTGATGCTTCATCGGACTATGCAGCTTTAATTATGGAGAGTTGTGTCTTAAACACATTCATTATATTATTATATTGCATCCCTCCGTCCATTTTTGTGCCAAATTGTTATGTATTTTGATTAATTTGGAATAAAATCGAAGTTTTGCCCTACGCGTATCGGCAAACTTAATGGCTGTATGCCTTTGCTTTGCTGCCAACACAGTTTTCAGCGCATGCGCAGTCTTAACGGTGATCTCGTCTATTCCAGGGTGATGAGTGTAGTATTAGTAGTCTGCACTGACCGCTCAGGCGAGGAGCCGCACAGACAGGTAGCATTAACAGGCTAGCCCCGGAATGACAATAAGTGTGGCTTCGAATCCTGCTGTAGACTCAATATTTCCCAGTTTCATCACCGTACGGCATAAATAAATATATATATATATATAGATATATAGATATGGCCAGTGATGGGGAATAGGGGTGCAGTGATGATAATTTTCCGGCGAATTTCCTATTTCTTCTTCTTGGTTATAGCATTTTTTTCACTCATATTCTTACGACTATCAGTATCACACTTCATTGAACATTTACCGGAAGTCATATTTCTGTTGTTGTTGTTGGAGGAGGAGGAAGAGGGGGAGGAGGAGGCACATGTAACTTAGACATTGGAGTAAGTCCTGTATGTGCAGGCTATTCTCACTTAATACTCTTTACAAAATAATTCAACAAACATTTATACAGTGATATCCTGTTTTTGCCCCCGTGCTAACACTAACAGTTTCAGACACAGTTAATGTGCTATATAGCTTCTGGGGATATATCACACTTACCTGACCTTTCACCCCATCCTTACTCACACAAGTTTGTGCTTCAGATCAAGTCACTGATACCTTACTTTGATTCTATTTGGATGCACCCACGCACACCTGATGTACAGTTATACAGGCGTCCATGTCCCCACCTATTATAAATATATATACATATATATATATACGAAGGATGATGAAAATATCATGGACAAAGAAGATCACCAACAAAGAAGTTCTCAGAAAAATTAAAAATAAGAAAAGCTTGTTTGCCACTATACAGACAAAGAAACTTATTTATTTTGGCCACATCATTCGTCAGAGTTCAATATACCGTACATTGTTGGAAGGGAAGGTGAATGGCAGCAGAGGGAGAGGGAGACCAAGAACATCATGGTTTACAAATATTTCACAGTGGACAGGCTTGAATTATTCACAGTCTATCAGAACAGCACACCATCGGGACAAGTGGAGAACCATTGCATCCAACCCTCGACTAGAGGACGGAACTATTGATTGATTGATATATATACATATATATATATGTATATATGTGTGTGTAATGTTGTGCCCTGGTCACATACCCTCTGTGGACGTAGTTGAATATAGGTGAACGTAGTGGAGGCTAATGTGGGTCAACCATGGTGTAAGTACGTTAAACTACGTTGAAATACGTTAAGTTACCTCAGTATGGATAAATATATTATGGTACGGATAAATACGTTATGGTACGGATAAATACGTTACAGTATGGATGGCGGTATGTTCAACTATGTTCACCTATGTTAGCCTCCACTACATTCACTTACGTCCACTAATGGCTATGTGACCAGGGCTTCGTCCAAGTATGCTAGAGCATGCTAGAGCACACTAGAGTACGCTAGAGTATGCTAGAGTATATTAGCATCACAGATGCAAATTCAGCCTCTAATGTAGCATTCTTTTGAACATGTCCAAAGATTAAATCAGAACTCACGGCCCACCCACATTATTACCAAGTTAGCATGGTGGAGAAGTATGGATGCCGGTACCTTCAACTACGTTCTAGCCTCCACTACGTTCAACTACATCCAACTACGTCCACTACCGTGTATGTGACCGGGCCTTCACTCTCACAAAATCGGAGTGTTTTAGCTTAAAAGAAAACTGCGATATTTTGATTTGATTAAGCAGCTTTAAGCTAATTAGGTGTTATATAATTATTCGGCGGAACTATCAGGTATGCCAATATTAAGAATATAAACACATCACGTACTATCTGAAACGCTGGAATTTTCCCACGTCCCAGATCTGCCAGACAGTGCAGAAAAATCACAATTCCCACCGAATATGCAGCAATATATTTAACTACTTGTTTTTATTGATGGCATTGTGTGTTCTCCACACACACACACATACACATACCCGACACCCAACCCAACACGGACATTAAAACCATTTAATAGATTACCGATAAATAATTTGCATTGAATGACAGTGAGGCAATGTCTGTAAATTCCGAGTTATCGCGATTCAACAAAAGACTGGTATGCAAGAAGGCGGTAGTGCAGCTAAAAAGTGTAAAAAAATCAAGAACCTACGAGTGGAGACTCGAGACAAGCCCTAAGGTGAAATAATAATAAATAATAAATAATAAATAACAAAGTAGATTGGTTGTTTTTGGAGTTGTTCATCCTTGCAACATCTAAGGTCATATCAGGATGGGTACCGACTTATGACAGTGCACTCTTATGGCAACTTTATAGTGCTTCCCCACTGGGAGACCAGGCTGCCAGCACCATGACCTAATATTCCACTCAGTCACATTATCTGGATGCTGAGCCAACCAGTCGTTGCCATATCTTAATGCTGAGCGCCTGGCTAGGAAGCGAGAAGCATCAATTATTAAGTCACTGGTTTGACTCGACCAGGGTTTTGAACCCATGGGTTCGAATCCCACTATCCACTAACACGTAAAGTAGATGCATGTGTAGGTGAAAAGTTTGAGTTGGTTGCCAGCTAAACAAGAAATGACACAACATAGACCAGTCGGGTTATAGAGAGGGTGTAATAACGTCACAATACAACTTTCGGTGGCCATATTGGATTACATACAGAAGGCTTGCAACTGCCTACACTGTGCTTATTTCCTGCTTTGTTGGTTTATTTGTCAATGTTTTGAGCAGTTTGGCCTCAGAAGTTGTTGCTAAAGTGCTATAAGTAAACACATTGGATGTAAACTGCCCAGAACCTTCCAGGACACAAGAAAACTTTGTTTTACTGCATGTGCATGCATTCACAACATGGCTAGGGAGGGTGCTCATAATCCAAGATGGCTGGCCGCTGACCGCTGATTGCTGAGTGATGACATCACGTGCACTCCCTCTATAGTGCTGTCCAACTTGGAAATCAGGCCACTAGCACCATGACCTGATATCCCACTCAGTCACATTATCCTGATACTGAGCTAATCAGTCCTTCCCCCATCCTATTAATGTTGTGCGCAAAGCTAGGAAGTGACAAGTATCAATTTTATAGGTCATTTGTTTGATTCGTCCGGCAATCGAATCTCCCGATACGGTATGAACTGTTATATTATTTTGGGGGAATACGTTTTTTGGTGTTTTTTTTCTCACTAAAATGTATTTTATTCATCAAATAATACCTCCTGTCAGCGCCAGAGCACTGGTCTTCCGGCCGTACAGTACTGATACATAAAGGAAACTACTATCAGTTGTAATAGTAACTGGATGCAAATCCTGGAAATGATACTAAAAATATTGAACCATTGCCAGTGAAGTTTTATCTCACAATACACACATACATAGCTTTAAGGGGCTGTCACACTACGACCTATGGCGTTAGCGTATGCCGACCTATGCGCTTTTCAACCAACACGTCGGCATAGGCCGTCATAGGTTATGCATAGGTTGGGCATACGTCGTATGCTCTTTTCATAGGTCGTCCTAGGTCGGCATAGGTCGAGACACCAAAAATTGTTTGTGCATGTTCAAAATTTTAAACCTATGCCGGTGTGTGGCTCATACATTTCTCATATGCTGGATGTATGCTGGACGTATGCCTGCATAGGTTACGCATAAGCTAGGGGTAGATCGGCATAGGTTAGCCGTATGTTGAATCTGCGTCCTTCGCATATCTCTGGCATATATAGCATATGCCTAGCTTACGTCTAACATGCCTCTAGCGTGTGCTGGCGTACCCCTAGTGTATTTCAAGCGTATGGCGAGCGTATGCCCAGCATGTTGGCTGTCTGTCACACTATGATGTATGGCGTTAGCGTATGCCAACCTATGCAAATTTTGACCAACATGTCGGCATACGGCGTCATAGGTTATGTATAGGTTGGGCATATGTCGAGTACGCTTGGCATAGGTCGCCATAGGTCGGCATATGTCGCCGTATCTCGACCTATTTTTATTTTCAAATTATTTCGACACATTACGCACACGCCACCGCCAAACGTCGTAGTGTGACAGGGCCTTCAGATACACACCGCACAGACATACACGTTCACACACACACACACACAGGCCAAATACACACACCACACCACCACCCATTCCCCTCCATACACCACCTCACACCGCGCCCCCTCGCCTACAGGGCCCCGTGCCCAGACGCGGTGGCCTAATCGGTAGAGCGCGGGCCTCTGGTGCGGCAGGTCGGGCGTTCGGATCACAGTCGAATCAAGCCAATAACTTACACCATTGATACCTGTCGCTACCTACCCTGGCGCTCGGCATTAATAGGATAAGACAAGGGCTGGTTAGTTCAGCATCAGGATAATGTGACTGTATGGGAACTTGGGTCATGGTGCTGGTGGCCTGGTCTCTCAGTAGGACAGCACTATAAAGTCATCATGAGTGTGCACTGTCACCTGCCGACCGAGAGTCCCGCCGCTGCTCCTCCTTCCGCTCCCAACAACCCCGCACATAAAAGACATGAATGGCATGAGAATTACAACCTAAATAGGACTCCGTCAGCTGTGCTAAATAGGACTCCGTCAGCTGTGCTAAATAGGACTCCGTCAGATGTGCATATCCCAATGTTGGAAACCTTTGCAACAAGCGGTCGCCCCGCGAGGGGCCGCAAACTCCCCAACAATCAGTCAGTGCACTGTCACAAGTCGGTGCCCGTCTTGATATGACCTTATATGTTGCTAGGATGTAAAACAACAACAAACGAACAGGTCCCCGCGCCCCCTTGTCCACTGTGGGGAGGGAGGTCCCTGAGAGTGAGAGTGTCGAGGCTAGACGTGAGTAAATGAGTCGGTGGTGCTCCGGGTGGTAGGAGCTGGGAAGTGTCCAAACTATTGGTGCGGCTCCACCGTCAGAGGGAGCCCTCACTACACATATACCTACACCCCTTACACCCCCCCCCCCCCTCCACACACACAGCTACACACACAGTTACACCCGGGGTCCCTCCTGGTACCCTATATTACAGACACACACCCACACACACCTAGACACACAACTATTCACCTACACACCCACCTAGACACACAGTTATTCACATACACACCCACACACACCTACACACCGTCAAAGGGGTCCCTCCGGGTACCCGCTATTACACACATCCACACACCCTTACACACACTTACAAACAGCTACAGAACCTAAATACACAGCTACACACTATCAGAGGGGTCCCTGCTGGTACCCTATATTACACACACCCACATACACAGCTACACCCACATACACACCGTCAGAGTGGCCCCTCCTGGTACCCTTATTACATACACCTACATACACAGCTACACAAAGCTATAAATCATCAGAGGGGTCCTTCTTGGAACCCTATATTACACACACCTACATACCCAGCTACACACACACTTACACACTGTCAGAGGAGTCCTTCCTGGTACCCTATATTACACACACCTACATACACAGCTACACACACCTACACACCGTCAGAGTGGCCCCTCCTGGTACCCTTTATTACACACACCTACATACACAGCTACACACACCTACACACCGTCAGAGGGGTCCCTCCTGGTGCCCTATATTACACACCCACACACACACCTACACCCACTCACACAACGCCCTGCCATAATATAAGGACCAGACGAGATGGCCGAATGAGTTAGAGCGTCCGTCTCCCGTGTTGGTAGATCGTTGGGTCATGGGCTCGAACCCGGGTCGAGTCAAACCAATGACTTAAAAATTTATACTTGTCGCTTCCTAGCCTGGCGCTCTGCATTATTAGGATAGGACAAGGACTTGTTGGCTCAGTGTCAGGATAATGTGACTGAGTGGGATATCAGGTCATGGTGCTGGTGGTCTGGTCTTCCAGTGGGGCAGCACTATAAAGTCGCCATGAGTGCGCACTGTCACGAGTTGGTACCCATCCTGATATGACCTTAGATGTTGCTAGGACGTAAAACAACAACAAACAAACCTACCATAATATATATCTATTTATATATTTATAATATCCTATGAACATTCCACACCTCACGCCCCCATTTTATTTATTTTTTAAATCTGTGCATCAACATAATATGTATCTACCAAATACTATTTACCTATAAAACTGATCATTTGTGTCATAGTACTGACAAGGATACCCAGCACTTTGCACTTTATTTACTAATAAAATAAAATAACACACCAAGCAGACGCACAAGATGCAGTACCACAAGACCATCAAAAGAATGACATTGTGATTTTAGATTGCAGAGACTATGTAGAACTCTTGGGAA
The DNA here is from genome assembly GCA_030323885.1 of Branchipolynoe longqiensis. Taxonomy (NCBI): domain Eukaryota; kingdom Metazoa; phylum Annelida; class Polychaeta; order Phyllodocida; family Polynoidae; genus Branchipolynoe; species Branchipolynoe longqiensis. The sequence continues at coordinate 73,060,639 of CM059190.1, read as the reverse complement.
TTGTTGGTTTATTTCATGGCATTTTCCTTATTTTAGATATTTTCATATCAAGCATAACTTTTGTTTGTTTTAGTATATTAATATTGTGTGTATATATGTGATGTATAGGCATCTTTATAATTGACTTTAATTTAGTCTGAATTTTGATATGCTTGCCAAAATTAATTTGGCATGTCTTAATTTCAAATGTTCTAAAGGTAGCCAGTTAAACTTCAAGTAAATTACCTCAAAGTAAAATAAAGTAGACCATAACGATCAATGTCATGTATCCATCTTTACAAAATTATGACTTTAAAATTGATACTTGTCACTTCCTAGCCAGGTGCTTTTTATTATCAGGATAGGGAAAGGACTGGTTGGCTCAGTGTCAGGATAATGTGACCAAATGAGATATCAGGTCATGGTGTTATTGGCCTGGTCTTGCAGTGGGGCAGCACTATGAAGTCGCCATGGGTGTGCACTGTCATAAGTTGGTACCTATCCTTATATGACCTTAAGTGTTGCCAATTCGTAAAACTACAACAACCAACCAACCGATCAAATCTTTACAAAATGCCAGAAACTTAAAACCATCGGACTATACCAATTTAAGCGTGTGTGTCAGGCCTCACTGTCACACTGTCACACTGTCACACTGTCACTTAATGTGGTGTCAGTGAGGAGCTCCAGGTGATCTGCTCGGCCTCTGCTCTAACTCAGTAACTGAGTAGAACTGACCAGGTCGGCAGCCAGTCAGATTTAATTAGTGCAACCAGACGCTACTCCCAGTTTCAGTCAAGTTTAATTTTCAGCAGCAAGCTCAAGGAAAAGAATGCACGGCCCGTGAATGGGTGGTTTGAGATACCCTTGAGGAGGCTGCCAGACTTGTTAAGGATGTTCGGATACTCTCACCTAAACACACACACATATAATATTAATAACACCTAATCCATATATATATTTGAAAGTGAGCAGAATGACCGTGGGCTCACGGCGTGGAGAAGGCGGGAAGGAGAGAATGTGTGCTCCGCAGCGAATATCATGGAGGGTGAGCAGGGTAGAAAGAAACATTAAGGGGCTACCATTATTCATATCCACATAATAAATTATATAGTACATATATTTGGATTATGTGCTATTATAAATAACATATATATGGACTAGGTATTATTATATATGTGTGGATTATGTGTGCATACATATACATATGAAGAGTTCAGGCGCAAAACCACGTGAACACAGATCCAAAAATGGAGATAAACATTGGAATCAAACCTACAAAAGTATATCTTTTTATATTCCTGCTTTTTTATTCATTGCTTCATACCCATATGATCATAGGAAAAGCGGAATTAATGAGAATTAAAATTATTTTCAGGTAAAATAGTCTGTTATTTAAACTACATTTTTGGATTGGCGTTTAATGTGGTTTTGTGCCTGAATGCTTCACACATATATATATATATATATATATATATATATATATATATATATATATTATATATATAATATATATGTGGGGTGCTACTGACACTGGTGTACACGCGGTGGAGGCGAGGAGGCTGCAGGTGGTACCACTGGTACAGTGTTGGGTCTTACGGAGTATAACAATAATAATAATTCCCTTCTGTAGCTTTATACTCGCATAATTCGTTATACATCACACATATATATATATATATAAATATACATTAAGCATTATATATATATACATATATATATGATGCTTAATGTATTATGCGAGTATATGTATATATTTGGTAAGGGATATTCCCCAAGGAAGTAATATTCGTGTATAAATAACTAGTTAAGAAAACCCACTGCTGACCCTTCCCCTCCCCCCGTATACACACACCGCCCACACACCGGCTACACATCCTCCCCATACACATCCCCTACCACCACCCTCCCCATACCTCCTGCCCCCTCATACCTCCCGCCCCCTCATACACCCGCCCCCTCATACACCCGCCCCCTCATACACCCGCCCCCTCATACACCCGCCCCCTCATACCTCCCGCACCCTCATACACCCGCACCCTCATACACCCGCCCCCTCATACACCCGCCCCCTCATACCTCCCGCACCCCTCATACACCACCCCCCATACACCGCCCCTCATACCCAGCCCCCTCATACACCCACCTCCCCATACACTCGCGCTCGCACACACCACCCTCACACCCTTACCCACCTGGTGAACATCAGGGCCAGGATCAAGAGGCATGGAACCTGGCCGAAGGTCTGTCTGTCTGCCAGCCTTAATCAGGGTGTCACGGGGTTAGAGAGGTCAAAGGTCGTTGGGGCAAGCAGGGCAAGAGGGCAAGGGGAGGCTATCGGATCCTTGCCGCTGGACCGTGTTGCCAACACGTCATTACTGAGAACCCTGCAGGATGTCCCCTTGCTCTCCACCCCCCCCCCCCCCCCCCCCCCCAACACCACCACCCCATCTCACCCCTGACGAACCATCCTCCCGCCTCCCCTTACCCCCTCCCGCCATCACACCCACATCAAACTGCACCTAACAATTAACTACGATACCACAACACTCACACTGTCAATACAACTTGATCTGGATGCATATTTGCCCCTCTTAAAGCTGCATAGTCCAATGAAATATCAAATTTTCAAAACCAAACCAATTATCTAGATTTGATTTGACATATCTAACTTAAGCCGTGTTCAGACACGGGCGTTAAGTCGCCCCAACTAGTTTGCCTTGTCTAGTTCGGCTCACATTCGCCGTGTGGAAGCGACACTAAGGTGGATTAGGGCTGATTCGCCTCAACTAATTCGCTTCAAGTAAACCGCGTCATGAGGTAGGTTATATGAAGCGATCTAACTTGAGTCGGCCTATCTTGCGTGTGTAGACACAAGTGGATTAGCTGAGGTGGATTAAGGATGTCACAGTCAACACCTGAGTTTGTTGACTTTCCGGTAAATTTGCTCTATGAAACTGCTAGCTGTGCACAGATATTTTTTTCATCATTTATTTTTAGGGTTGCACTGCCCAGCAGAAGTTTTGACCGTTCCAAAACAATACGATTCAGTCGAAACAGATCTAGGTCAAACCCACACTCTCTCATGCCGACGTTGACTAACCGAAACTGGCGCTGCTTAGTATGGACTTGCTCATGCGCAGATATCGATTTCCGGCTAAAAGTACTGCATGTGTGGACACAACACTAGTTCGCCTCATCTAGTTTGCCTTATCTAGTTCGGCCTAAACTTGCAGGTGTGAACACGGCTTAAGATACTGATGCACTTATTAAGCATTTGTTTCTGCATAGAAGGCAATACTGAGTCAATTTAACAGAACCTGTTACTGCAGAAGGATATGGTGTCAGAGTTTTGGCAAGCTTGCCTAAACTAATTTGACATGTTTCCACTCAAAATATCTCAATGGTTTACCATTTAAAATAAAAGTAACTTTGAACTAATGTAAAGTAGATACTAGTGATCGATCTAATATATATATCTCAGAAAAAATACAGAAATTCAAAACCATCGGACTATGCAACTTTAAGATACACCTGTAATACAGTAAAATCTCTCTAAATCGACCGACTTGGGACCAACTTTAAGTGGTCCATTTAGGGAGGTGGTCGGTTTAGGGAGTTAGAATATGGTTACAATGGTATTGTTGGGACCCAAATAAAGCGATCGATATAGGAGTTGGTCGATCTGTGGAGGTGGTCGGTTAGAGAGGTGTTACTGTACTTTTATTTTCAAGGGTTACCATTGTAGTTATTTGAAATGAATATGCGAAAGATAAATATTGGCGTGCTTGTCAAAATCCTGGCCACCATATTACATTGACTTAGTAATAGTATTCCTTCTATGCGGTAATACAGTAAAACCTCTCTAAATCCACCGGCATTGGGACCGACTTTAAGTGGTCCATTTTGGGAGGTGGTCGGTTGAGGGAGTTAGAATATCGCTAAAATGGTATTGTTGGGACCCAAATCAAGCGATCGATATAGGGGAGTGGTCGATCTGTGGGGGTGGTCGGTTAGAGAGGTTTTACTGTATATACTTTATGAGTAGGTACCGCAGCGAACATTTTAAATATGCACAGGGTGCAATATTTTGACTCCTCCTTGTAGACATTATGAGTACACCAGTATCTAAATTGGATATTTAGGATCAAATCTACGTAGTTTTTATAGATTTTACAATTTGATGCTTTCATTAAGCCCCAGTCACACCTACCCGGATCAGGGGCCGGACGAGCCCCGGACCGTGATCCGGCGTGGTCCGGGGTGATCCATGGCTCATCCATGGCTGATCCTTGGTGTTCTGGCATGATCCGTGGCTGGTCCGGCCTCGTCCGGGGTCTGCCCCGGATGTTTTAAAATGTTTAAAACATCCGGGGTGGTCTGGGGCATTTGCAATCCGGGCTCGATCCGGCATCATCCGGAATGATCCCCGACATAGCCATGGACAACTCCCAGACTGCCCGGATAAGACCCGGACAAGCGAGATGAGCACGGATTAGCCACGGATCGCCATGGAACAAGTCCACTTTAAGTCCGGGACTACTCCGTGGACACACCGGGTAGTGCGGGGGGTGGTCCGGCTCAGTACGGGGCAATCCGGCCTCTGGTCCGGGGCTAGTACGGGGCTCATCCGGGTAGGTGTGAGCGTGAGGCAAAAAAACAACCAAAATAGTGATTTTATCCAGGGCTGTCCAGGACAGTCCGGGCGACTGGTCTGGATGTGGTCCGGCTCAAATTCCGGGGCTCGTCCGGGTAGATGTGACTGGGGATTTAGACTTGTGCAGTTTTGTTTTTCAGACGGAATGGCTAAATTAGTTGAGCATGCGCCTCCCGTTTTGCTAGGTCATGGGATTCGAACCCCCAAGGTTCAAATCCTGGGGAAGCCGACCCAGTGACTTACAAATTGATGCTTGTCGTTACCTATCCTGGAGTTTCGCTATTACTAGGATAGGGCAAGGTGCAATTAAATGAGGACAACCAATTGTCCGCAATTGGAATTTCACCCACTTAATCAACTAATGTACCCACACACAGACACAAAATGACAAATGTTGTAAAATATATGTTTAGACATTACCTGTGGCGACCTTTGACCTTTCTGCACTCAGTGACCTCTAGGTAAGGCTAGTCTATCCCATAGACTTGGATCCTTTGGGTGATTAGTGGGTAGAGGAGGTTGGACGGCCCAATTAGTGGGAACACCTGGGCAGCTTCCTAATCAGCAGTTTAACGGCTCTCCATTGCCGCGGGGCATTTAGGACATGTGGTGGGTTGTTGGAGTTTTACATCCTGGTAATATATACGGTCATATCAGGATGGGTGCCGATTTGAGACCGTGCACACTCATGGTGACTTTATAGTGCTGCCCCACTGGAAATCAGACTGCCGGCACCACGGCACAATATCCCACTCAGTCACATTATCCTGACACTGAGCTAACCAGTCCTTGCCCTATCCTATATTAATGCTGAGCAACAGGCTAGGAAGCGATAAGTATCAATTTGATAAGTCGTTGGTTTGACTCGATCGGGAACCGAACTGCAGATCTTTCGCACGCGAGGACCGCAGTCTACTGATTCGGCCACCTCGCCTGTTTTTTAAAGAAAATGTGGAGTGGGTGAAGGGGGGAGGGGGAGGAGTGGGGAGGGGAGTGGGAGGGGAGGGGGGGAGGGAAAGGTTCCAGACCATTGGACAGGCGATATTTATATAAACATAGCCACAACCGGAAGTAGCTAATGTACTCAACCCTTGAGCACCCGCTTTTTGTGTGTGAGATGGTAGGTTCGATTCCATGCTGAGCTAACCCAAAGTCTTAGAAAATTGATCGCTACTGTGGCTTGAACTCGGCATAACTTGGATAGGGTAATTATGATGACTGCCTGGTTGGGTCAGTGTCAGGATACTGTGACTGAGTGGGATATCGAGGAGATTATAACAATCAACCTAATTTCTATACCTAATAAAAATGCCCAAAACTCAAACGCATCAGATTATACAACTCATTTTTTTGGGTAATACTATTAGGTTGATCAATATAACCTAACTTACATTAGTTTGAAAACAAATCTGATTTTCAATAGCTACCTTTGCAGATATTTGAATCCAACTTAGGTTTTGATATCTAGCTTCTAATTGATCATTATAATCTACCTTACTTTACGTATGTTGATGAGGCAACATATTTAATTCACGCACGAGGCAAGTCGACACTCAGCACGTGACCATTTCCCCCCTTTCCTCACTTCGCTTCTTGCTGTCTTAGGAGCAACACTAATCTTCACCCACCCACCCAGCCCTCTCTTATAAGGATTAAGTGCTGAGCTTGATGCTATTTTCCTGATTGTATGATTCTCATCATATTACTTATCTCGCTCCAACCACTTATGCGACTGGATTAGGCCTAACATTCATACACATTAACGCCACTCCTCAGAAACCAGACTTCCGTGTTGCAAGGTGCCAGCCGCCTGCTGTTTAATCCTTCTCATGACACCATGCTCCTGGAGCCAGCCTCCCGCCCGCCCACCTGCTGAGGCACTGTTACGTTAAACATGATTGTTTCATATTTGATTTTCATAATCAATAAATGTTGATTTAAAGCTTGACTTTTGTCCGAGTGTCGTGAATTAGTTTGAACAACTTGAATTGCTAACTTTGGAGATATTTGCATCCAACTTAGATATTGATATCTAAGCTTAAATATGCAGGATCAAATCTAGTTGAGTTTTTAGGTTTGGGAAATTTGATTCTTTCATCGGACTGTGTAATAACTTTCATCACAATACTAAATCCACCCACACACACAAATAAACTTTAAACACATTGAGCCGGGTCGGTCCGCCTATTTTCCCACGCCCCCTAAGTCCTCTTTTTTTCATTTTCCTTTTTCTCTCTTTTCTTCTTCTTTGTAGCTGAATATCCCAAAAGATAGCGATTACCACTGAGAACCCGAGCAGGATGTTCATTCTTAGCAAACAAAAAGTGTAAATAAATAAACTAAACTTTCATACCAGACGGGATGGCCGAATGAGTTAGAGCGTCCGTCTCCTGTGTTGGTAGATCGTGGGGTCATGGGTTCGAACCCTGGTCGAGTCAAACCAATGACTTTAAAATTTATACTTGTTGCTTCCTAGCCTGGTGCTCAGCATTATTAGGATAGGACAAGGACTGGTTGGCTCAGTGTCAGGATAATGTGACTGAGTGGCATATCAGGTCATGGTGCTGGTGGTCTGGTATTCCAGTGGGGCAGCACTATAAAGTCAGCATGAGTGTGCACTGTCACAAGTCGGTACCCATCCTGATATGACCTTAGATGTTGCTAGGACATAAAACAGCAACAAACAACAACTAAACTCTCAACTGCAGGAATGCCAGGACCCCCGCCATTGATAAATGTATATGTAGTGTGTAAAGCTTTATGCAAATATAAAAGAACTGGCATTTTCTAGATGCCATAAATTATTCCCGCTTACGATAGGGCATCACTAGTGATAATTTTAAATGTAGTGTATAAAGAGTTATGTGAATATAAAACAACTGGAATTGTTTAGATGCCATCACTTATTCCCGATTATGCTAGAGCCTTGCGACTGATATTTATATATGTAGTGTGCCGAGACTTATGCGAATATAAAACAAGTAAACAACTGGAATGTTCTAGATCCGATTCATTCTTCCCGCTTTTTCTACCGAACAGTACTGGTGGCGCCACCGTCGCGCGGCCAACTCACTAACTAACCGCTCCCGACTTCCTGTATCAGTAATCGCGGGAAAAAATTATTATGTTATGGATAAAAGGGAAGTTCTGCAAAAGCAAGCCGATATAATAATAATTCAAATAAACAGCCAAACATAGTGTGTTCCACCATTTTAGCTTTGTTAGTATATATTTTTAGTTCTTTTTGTTGTTAGGCCAAACATTTTAAAAGATGGTGATCGTCCTTTTGATCACACAAATCCGGGTCGGGCGGGCGGTTTTTATTTAAATTTTGTGTTTGTTTTTCAGTATATCAGCTGTATATCTAACAATTTTAGAAGTTTCAATTTTGGAAGTCAAATAATTTAATTAATATTAGCAACCCCCTCCCCCCTGCAATCTTTTCATTTATCCCACAGAAAAGACAGATTGCTTCATATCCTGTTGAGTAAAAATATGTATATCCTATGCTAGCCTGATGCCATTCTAACAGTTAAAAAATAAACCAATTTTTCTTTTTTTATTTGGCCTTAGCTACATGTTTTTTCCCTTTGCTGCTGCTCTGAAAGATGTTGATGAGACAGGGACAGGTGGACAGACAGTCAAAGAGCGAGTTGAGGCAAGAATCAGGGGTCTGAGGTGAACATCCTGCATGTGTTTTACCCACTTCCGGTTCACGTGGGAATCGGGCGTTAACTGGTTAACGGTACAGAGCAGCGCTCCATACTCCCCTGACGTCTCCCACCGGAACTAAGCATGAGAATTGCCATATGGAGTACAAGAGAAAAAAGCCTTTATGGCAACACCCGCGGTAAATCGGAATCGGCTAACATTTTGCTTCCTTCCCAGCGAATACTTAAATTTGCATTGTCCGATGATTTTGAGTTTCGGCCATTTTTTTTAGTTAACTATATTAAATTGATTGTTATGATTTACCTTATTTTTGTTTCCGGTAACTGTTGTTGTAAATGACTAAGTTTGGAGATAATTTAAGCGCAAACATGGAAAATTAAGTTGAGCAAGCACGCCAAAACTCTGACGCCATAGGCTTATGCAGTAACAGGGTTCGATTAAATTTGGATTCAGTATATTCTTCTATGTGGCAACAAATGTTTAATAATTGTACCATTATCAAAGGTAGAGATGTAGACTCAAATCTAGTTGAGTATTTTGGTCCTAATAATTTGATTCTTCATCGGAAGCACCTTTGAAGTTTTGATGGTTTTGAGTTTCTCTGTCATTTAACAAAAATAGATAAATATATTAGGTCGATCATTATAATCAATGTTTTATTAGTTTGAAATAACTCATTTTAGATATCTAACTTTGGTGATATTTGTGCCCATCTTATATACTGGTGTACCTGCTAAGCATGTGTTGCCGCTGAGAAGTCAATTTAAAGTTGTATAATTTAAAGTTGCATAATTAAATAAAAACATCACATTTTCAAAAGCAACACACTTATCTAGCTTTGAATCTTGATATCCAAGTTAGATACTGGGGCACTTATTAAATATTGTACCGGACGCGGTAGACAAATCGATAGAGTGCAGGCTTCCCATGTGTAAGGTAGGGAGATCAAATCCCAGCTGAGTCAAACCAATGACTTATAAAGTTGATACTTGTTGCTACCTAGCCTGGCACTTGACATTAATGTTCCATAGTCTGATGGTTTTGAATTTCTGTATTTTTTCCGAGATAAATATATTAGATCGATTACTGGTATCTACTTTACACTAGTTCAAAGTTACTTTTATTTTAAATGGTAAACTTTTGAGATATTTTGAGTGCAAACATGGAAAATTCATTTTAGCAAGCTTGCCAAAACTCTGAAGCCGTAGACTTCTGCAATAACAGGTTCTGTTAAATTGACTCAGTATTGCCTTCTACGCAGAAACAAATGCTTAATAAGTGCATCAGTATCTAAGTTAGATATGGTTAATCAAATCTAGATAATTGTTTTGGTTTTGAAAATTTGACATTTCATCGAACTATGCAGCTTTAATAGGATAGGACATGGACTGGTTAGCACAGCATCATGGTAATATGACTGACTGAGTACGAAATCAGGTTATGTTGCTGGCGGCCTGGTCTCCCAGTGGGGCAAAACTGTAAAGTTGTCATGAGTGCGCACTGTCACAAGTGGGTCCTCATCCTGATATGACATGAGATGTTGCTAAGATGCAAAACAACAACACACTATTAACTATTTGTTGCTGCATATATGGAGAGACTAGGTCAATTTAATAGAACATGTTACTGCTGAAGCCTCTTGGGTCAGAGTTTTGATAAGCTTGCCAACATTAATTTAGCATGTTTATAATTCAAATATCTCCAAAGTTAGTAATTTTGAAGCAAAGTTACTTCAAACTAAATAAAGTAAGGAACATTATACTTTTATATTTATAGCGATCAACTTAATATATTTATCTCAGAAAGTGACCGAAACTAAAAACCATCAGACTATGCAAAAACATCCCAAGCAGAATAGACTACATCACGGTTCCAGTGGCGTGGTGCATTGTGGGATACGTCAGAGCAAAACAAACCCACAAGAAGCACATGGCACATGCTAATACACTGGGTGCAGTTATGAAATGTGCTAGTTTCAGCTCATCTCAGCTCATGTTTGAAACATAGAATACCAACTAAAAAATATATATAATAAATTAAGATATTAATCTTTTATCCAGCATTGCATTTACATCAATATAATCAGCACATCTTAGGCCATGGGCATCTAGATTTAGACAAATCTAGGCACTCAGACTAGTGTTAGAGCCATAGCTAGAGTCAGTTTTACTATTTTATTCATGTTTTTATTTATATCCTATGGTTAATGACATATATAGAAATAGAAAATGAGTAGGGTTAACCAGATATTGGGTATATATTTCTTTGAAACAAGTTTTTGTTGACAGATTTGGCATTTTAATATTTAGAACAAGAATGACTTCTGGCAAATCAATGGTGATGTAAACATCAGCCTGTAAATTGACTGAAATTGTATATTTCTTAGCTCAAAATGCTTAATTATGGAGAGTTGTGTCTTCAACATATTCATTAGATTATTATATTGCATCCTTGCATCCATGTTTGTGCCAAATTGTTATGTATTTCTATTTACTTTGAATAAAATCGAAGTTTTGCCCTACGCGTATCGGCAAACTCAATGGCCGTACGCCTTTGCTTTGCTCCCAATGCCGTTTTCAGCGCATGCGCAGTCGGAACCGTGATGTAGTCTATTGTATTGAAATCAATTTAACCATTTCAGAATGTCGTCTGAATGTGTATATTTGGAATATACATTACATGGTGAAATCAGCAAACATAATCACACATATTTGTGTCGTGGTTTCTAAGTGTGGATGTCTATTTGCTCCCGCCTCATATCAAACTGGTTTAGCGATCTGAAACCCTAACCTGACCACCTCACCCCCTTCCTCGTCCTGTTCCTGATAAGCGTGAACCACATCAGTCATCCACCCTGATCACAGCCACCTGGTGGCAGTCTGGGGAACTAGAACTTGAATCAGCGCGGGCCCGTCCAGCAGCGCACCAGGCGCGATGGCCGAATCGGTAGAGCGCGGGCCTCGCGAGTGGAAGGTCGGGAGCCTGGTTCCCGGTCGAGTCAAACCAATGACTTATCAAATTGATACTTGTCACTTCCTAGCCTGGTGCTTGACATTAAAACTGCATAGTCCGATGAAATATCAAATTGTCAAAACCAAACCAATTATCTAGATTTGATTTTAGTAATTTTTACATATCTAACTTAGATACTGATACTTATTAAGCATTTGTTTCTGCGTAGAAGGCAATACTGAGTCAATTTAACAGAACATGTTACTGCAGAAGTCGATGGTGTCAGAGTTTTGGCAAGCTTGTCAAAACTAATTTTCCATGTTTGCACTCAAAATATCTAAAACGTTTACCATTTAAAATAAAAGTAACTCTGAACTAATGTAAAGTAGATACTAGTGATCGATCTAATATATTTATCTCAGAAAAGATACAGAAATTCAAAACCATCGGACTATGCAACGTTAATAGGATAGGGCAAGGACTCGTTAGATCAGTGTCAGGATAATGTGACGGGATATTGGGTCATGGTGCAGACAGCTTGATTTCCCAGTGGGGCAGCACTATAAAGTTGCCATGAGTGTGCACTGTCACAAGTCGGTACCTGTGGTGATATGACCTTAGATGTTGCCAGGACATAAACTCCAATCGCCAATCCACCGTCCAGCAGGGAGGGCGCTGCGACGCCCGGGTTAGTGAAATTAACGCTTATCGCAGAAATGGAAATAATGTCTTGACAGTAAATGGCAGAGATGAAAATGAATGGATTTCTTTCACACATGCAGCTTCTTTTTTTTTAGGTGGGCAACCTGTCCTAAATATCATATTGTGGGGTCTGTGGGCCTGAACTAATTTGAGAATCGGTGGTCAAGTTTCCCTCCAGCTTACTGTCACAAAACTACTGCCACATGACAACTGTCACACACCTACGGTCACATAACTACTATTACGTGACTACTATCACACATTTACGGTCACAGCTACTGTCACACAATTACAGTACCAACTAATTTCACAACTCCTGTCACACAACTAGTGTCACACACATACTTTCATAGAGTATTGCAATGCCGATAATGCAAGCTTTGTGACAGTAATAAACTCGAACATTGTATGATATGCAGACAGTGTGTTCACATGCCTTACAAATACCGCCCCCCCCCCCCCACGACACACACCTGCCACGCCCCTTTGAAAATTCTGAGAACTGATAAATATTCTTTCAATCGATTCCACTCCTATTCTTGGTGTATACTTGCACAACTCCTCAGCCTGTCACACACGCGTGGGGTACATACAGCATATGGCACTGTCACTCCCATATTATGCGCATGCGCTGACACGGCCAGACAAGACACCACGTGACCGACGTCTGGGGGCAACCACGACTTGTCCGTCATGCGCGGGGAGCGTGAAATTCGGGATGCAGGTGTACCCATGTGTGCCGTCTGTGGATGGTCACGTGACTGTGTGTTGCTGGAGGAAGATGAGGATGGCCGGGGGGGAGGGGGGGTGACTGACAGGGGGTTATTTTTTTTTTTTTTTAATTTTTTTTTTGGTCCATTAGTTGTTTAAGCAGGGGAAATTTCAGTCATAGACGACTGGTCTTCCTCATTCCACTGCTGGTCGATAGAAAGCCCGAGCCTACACTTTTACCGACCCAAGGGATTTTTAACCTCCCACACCACATAGACATGGTATGAGAGCAACCGGCCTTTGATGTCGCTGTAAGTTATACACAGCGGTGGAAATCCAACTTGGCAGAGCTGGGGACACGGGGAATCGAACCGCCGACCCTCAGATTAGGAGTCTGACCTAGAAAAAGTCAGACACTCTAACCACTTCGCCACAGAGAACACCACTGATTTGGTTGGTTGTTGGAGAACGCCACTGATTTGGTTGGTTGTTGGAGTTTTACAACCTGGCAACATCTAAGGTCATATCCGGACAGGTACTGACAAAAAGACAGTGACAGTGCTCACTCATGGTGACTTTATAGTGCTGTCCCACTGGGAAATCAGGCCACCTGGGGTTGGATATGTGGTCGGTGGGAGTGAAGTGGGCAGGGGAGAGGGTGTGGACCCTGTCCTATTAATTAGTACAACGTGACACATATGGCCGTCCGGTGGGCAGATTTGGGGTGCAGGTGTGTGTAGGTGTGTGTAGGTGTGCGCAGGTGTGTTGGTGTGTGTAGGGTGTAGGTGTGTGTTGGTGTGTAGGTGTGTGTAGGGTGTTGGTGTGTGTTGGTGTGTGTAGGTGTGTGTTGGTGTGTGTAGGTGTGTGTAGGGTGTAGGTGTGTGTAGGTGTGGGAGTGACGGGCAGATCGGGGAAGTGTGTGGGGGTGGGGGTGGGGGTGGGGTGGTGGATAGGGACATAGGGTATGGACGATGTCCTGTTAGTACAACCAGACACACATGACAGGGTAGATTGGGGGGGGGGGGGGCAGAATGGGGGGCTGTAGGTGGTGTCGGAGTGGGTCGGACATGGGGACAGGGCAGGGTGTGTGCCGTGTCCAGCGCCCCGACACCGGAGTTCGGTGTGTTGGGGTGGGCGACGCTTGTGCGGGAGACGCTGGTGCCGGTGCCGCGGGTCGTGACGCGTTGTAAATCACGCGGTGACAGCCTGATTTATCGCTCGTTCACTGCGTCATAAGGCAAGACCTCCAACCACGCGCACGCACAGACGTGCAGACGGACGCGCACATAAATATACGCGTACATACGCATAGAATGACCCGCACAAAAATACATGCGTACAGACGCGCAGACGGACGCGCACATAAATACACATGCACAGATAGAGGCGCACATAGATACACACGCACAGACGGACAGACACATAGATACATGCATACAGATGCGCAGACTGATGCGCACATAAATACACATGCACAGACGGACATGCACATAGATACACGCATACAGATGCACAGGCTGATGTGCACATAAATACACATGCACAGACGGATGTGCACATAGATACACACGCACAGACGGACATGCACATAGATACATGCATACAGATGCGCACATAAATACACGCGTACAGACACGCAGACTGACACACACATAAATGCACAAACACATATGCACGCGCACATAGATACACACACAGACGCGCATATGGATGCTCACAAAAATACACACACACAGACGGATGTGCACATAGATACACATGTACAGATGCATAGACTGATGCGCACATAAATGCAGATGCACAGGCGGCCACACACATAGATACACCCTTACAAACTCACAGAAGGACGCACACATAAATAAATGTGTACATATGCACATACAGATGCGCACATAAATACACGCATACAGACACACAGATGGATGCGCACATAAATACATGCATACAGACATGCAGCTGGATGCACACATAAATACACATGCACAGGCGCGCAGATGGATGCGCACATAAATACACGCATACAGACTCACAGAAGGACGCACACATAAATAAATGCATACATATGCACAGACAGACACACATAAATACATGCATACAGATGCGCAGACAAACGCACACATAAATACATGCGTACAGACACGCAGACGGACCCGCAGACGGATGCTCACATCATAAATACACACATACAGACACACAGACGGACCCGCAGACGCACACGGACATACCGGAACGTCCGGTGTGGCGGTTTCAGCCGTGCGCCAGTTTCAGCTGTGCGCATAGACTCAAACTCAAGGCATTGTCAATGGTCGTGAGCAATCTTCCTACAGAAAATACAGAAAAAGTGAAATATCTCTAAAACCAGACCACCTATTAACAAATCGCTTGGTACACATATAGAAAACATCTTTACTAAAACGATTATATTAAATTTATAAGGTTATGGTTCCTGATTTCTATTAATTTTGAATAAAACTAATGTTTTGCACTGCGTGTACCGTCAAACTCAAGGCATTTTCAATGGTGGTGAGCAATCTTCATACAGAAAATCCAGGAAAAGTGAAATATCTCTAAACCCACACCACCTAGAAACAAATCGCTTGGTACACATATAAAAAACATCTTTACCAAAAACATTATATTAAATTTATAAGGTTAGTGACTCACGACCATTGACAGTGCCTTGAGTCTGTGCGCATAGCTGAAACTGACAGTGAGCTGAAACCGCCACACCGGTGTGGCGTTTTCAGCGCCCGGTCATGCTCAGCGGCCTGTCGTGGCTTCTGCGCATGCGCGGTTTTAAGACATATGCAAAACACCCGTGGCCTCGCCGGCTACAAGCTCAGCTGGTGCCCGGCAGTGTTAGGGTCCGTTCAGGCCGAAATCTATTGAATGCGATCATATTTAACAGAATTACATACTCAAATAATGAAATTTCATTAAATTAACCTTAAATTCCAAGCGATATTAACGTAGCAGCTAACAACGTAGCAGTAAACAAAATAAATAGCAGTGCTCGCCGCAACGTGCGAAAATCCGCGCATGCGCAGAAGCCACGACAGGCCACTGAGCATGACCGGGCGCTGAAAACGCCACACCGGACTGAGTCGAAATAGAATAGCTGAACATGGGCGAATAATAATTAGACATAGAGTAAAACCTCTTTAAATCGATCGACCATGGGACCGACTTTAATTGTTTCATTTAAGGAAGTGGTCGGTTTATGGAGTTTAAAAAATCATTGCAATGGTATTGTATGGGCGATCGTTTGGGACCTAAATAAAGCGATCGATATAGGAGAGTGCTCGATCTGTGGATGTGGTCGATTAGAGAGGGTTCACTGTACAATGGAATCAAATCATGCTCATATGTATGCTACTAATAATAGTACTATTGCTAGATGAGGCAAGCAGCACAAGCATCACGTCCTAAATCTAACCCATCTGGGGTGTGTGTGGGGCGGGGGGTAGATTATGACGTAGCGTGACGTAATACGCCAACTCGTTGGCCACGCATGCCTATCGCGATACGTCGTCACGCAACGTCACCCATGTCACGGACGTATCTCTGGGAGCTGCGGGCCTATCGCGAGAAGAACCACGTGTATGTGGTCCCCTAAGTCCCACCACCCTCGTCCCCACCCCCACATACACACAGCATTTCACCTCTAATAAGTTAGATAGGCCCAGATGTGTACAGGGAGGGGTGTGTGTGTGGTTCTTGAAGATATATACTGCATATCATGGATACGTCCGAATAGACTTGTTTTCACCATTAGACAGTTTGTCGATAGAAAGCCCAAACCTACACTTTTACCTACCCAAGGGATTTTTAACGTCCCACACCGCATACACATGGTATGAGAGCAACTGGCCTTTGATGACGCTGTAAGTTCTACACAGCAGTGGAAATTCAAATTGGCAGAGGTGGGGGCAGGGGAATCGAACCACTGACCTTCAGATTAGGAGCCCGACCTAGAAAAAGTCAGACACTCTAACCACTCCGCTACAGAGAACATGGTGATGGTGGTGGTGATGATGATGGTGGAAGGTGGTTGTTGGTGGGGATACTAGTGGTGGTTGGTGGAGGTGGTAGTGGGTGGGGATGGTGATTTGTTTGTTGTTTTACATCCTAACAACATCGAATTCTAAGGTCATATCAGGACGGGTACCGACTTGTGACAGTGCAGACTCATGGTGACTTTATAGTACTGCCCCACTGGGAAACCAGGCCACCAGCACCATGACCTGATATCCCACTAAGTCACATTATCCTGACACTGAGCCAACCAGTCCTTGCCCTATCCTAATAATGCCGAGTATCAGGCTAGGAAGAGACAAGTATAAATTTTTAAGTCATTGGTTTGATTCAACCACGATTCAAACTCATGGGTTCGGATCTCCCGATCTCCCAAAATAAGAGACAGACGCTCGAGTCGTTCGGCCACCCCGTCTGGTCGGGGATGGTGATGATGGTGGTAATGCTAAGAACTACAGAACGGTTTGGTTGGTTGGATGGCGGAGTTCTACGACCTAGCAACATCTAAGGTCATATCAGGACAGGTACCGACTTGTGACAGTGTGCAGTCATGGTGACTTTATTATAGCGCTGCCCCACTGGGAAATCAGGACGCAAGCGCCATGACCCGATATCCCACTCAGTCGCATTATCCTGACACTGAGCTAACCAGTCCCTGCCATATCCTATTAGTATTAATGCCAAGCACCATGCTAAGATTAAGAAGCTACAAGTATATTCTGCCATTTTTTAAAGATACTATATTAGGTTGGTTTTTATAATTTACTTCACTTTAGTTTGAAGTAACTTTGATTATGCCTAGCTGACTTTGGATATATTTGTGTTAAACACATGCTAAATTAATTTCGGTGTGACTGTCATTTAGTGTCAACATTTTGACATGATGGGCTTCAGCAGTAACAGGTTGAACAACATTAACGTTGACGTTCCTTTGATCAAGCAACAAATGCTTAAACTTAAAGCTGCATAGGCTGATGTAAACATACAATTTTCAA
Organism: Branchipolynoe longqiensis; assembly: GCA_030323885.1. Classification (NCBI taxonomy): domain Eukaryota; kingdom Metazoa; phylum Annelida; class Polychaeta; order Phyllodocida; family Polynoidae; genus Branchipolynoe; species Branchipolynoe longqiensis. Next base: position 73,042,936 of record CM059190.1, on the reverse strand, counting down.
AACCAAAACAATTATCTAGATTTGATTCTACATATCTAACTTAGATGCTGGTACACTTATTAAGCATGTGTCATCACATATAAGGGGATACAGAGTCAATTAATAAAACATGTTGCTGCAGAAGCCTATGGTGTTGGAGTTTTGCCAAGCTTGCCAAAATTAATTTAGCATGTTTCCATTTCAAATATCTCAAAAGGTAGCGATTTAAAATAAAAGTGACTTCAAGCTAAAGTATGGTAGATTATAATGAACAACATAATAAGGCGTATAAAGAATTATGCAAGTATAGATAGGCGTAAAATACATTATGCTTTTCTTCGAATGTTAACCAGGATTATTACGAAATGGTCTATTGATTTCGGCACTATGCTTTTTGCTGCGAGCCTCCCCCAGCGGTGATTCGGTCCTGCGCTGGCCTATAAATACACCATCGGAGCGCTGGCCTCGCCCCACTCGCTTGTTTTTTGCTTTTATTTTTGTTACCGGTACGGGTATTCGGAGCCATTGGTCGATATATATTATAAAGTTGGCAATCCATTTGCCTCTCTTGTCTTTCCTTTATTATTATTCGTAGCTCCTCCTTTTTCTTTATCTCAGAAAATGACAGAAACTCAAAACCATCGGACAATGCAACTTAAAGTTAAAGTTAAACTGAATAGTCCGATGAAATCATCAAACTTTAAAAATCAAAGCAGTCACCTAAACTTGATCCTACATAACCTATTTTGATTCTGGTGTGCTTATTAAGTATTTTAGGGGGATATTAAAGCTGCATAGTCCGATGAAATATTAAATTTTAAAAACCAAACCAATTATCGATATTTGATTTTACATATCTAACTTAGATACTGGTGCATTTATTAAACATTTGTGCTCACATAGAAGAAAGGAATGCATAGACAATTTAATATAACCTGTTACTGCAGAATCCTATGATGTCAGAGTTTTGGTGTGCTTGCCAAAACTAGTTTTGAATGTTTGCACTTCAAATATCTCAAAAGTTAGCCATTTAAAATAAAAGTGACTTCAAACTAAAGTAAGGTAGTGGTCAGCCTAATATGTTTATCTCAGAATATGACAGAAACTCAAAACCATCGAACTGTGCCACTTTAAGTTAAAGCTGCATAGTCCAATGAAATATCACATTTTCAAAACCAAGCCAATTATCTAAATTTGATTTCACATATCTAACTTAGATACTGATGCACTTATTAAGCATTTGTTTCTGGGTAGAAGGCAATACTGAGTCAAGATTTAACAGAACCTGTTAGTGTTACTGCAGAAGTCTATGGTGTCAGAGTTTTGGCAAGCTTGTCAAAACTAATTTTCCATGTTTGCACTAAAAATATCTCAAAGGTTTACCATTTAAAAAAGTAACTTTGAACTAATGTAAAGTAGATACTAGTGATCGATCTGCTATATTTACCTCAGAAAGAATACAGAAATTCAAAACCATCGGACTAGGCAACTTTATGTTAATAGAAGTTGTTACTGGTGAAGCCTATGGTGTCATAATTCTGGCCACAACCATCCACACCTACACACCCACACCCACACCCACACCCACACCCACACCCACACCCACACCCACACCCATCCACACCTACACACCCACACCCACACCCACACCCACACCTAATCACCCACACACACCCACAACCCCTAACCCCCACAGGACCACTGTCCCTTTGTGCTGCCCGCCTGTCGCCGCAGATCTGTCAGTACACCCTCCCGGCCCTGGTTCACAACCTGACCACCGGGAGGAGCCACCAGTCAACGGGGGGCGGCGGACAGGTCCCACGTGTGGGGAGGGGTGGAGGGGAGGGGGGGGGGGAGGGGGCATTCTCTGAAACTGGGTACTAAAGTGTTACATGGAAACCAAAAGTAAAAATTCCCAAATAATAGTAGAAAACATTCCAAATAATTGCAAAATCTATGTTTCTATGAAGGTTGTCAGAGTTGAAAATAAAACTATTTCACCTTTTGATTTAGATCTTAATTCTTAATCAAATTGAGCAATGCATTAATATCACTCGTGTAACATAGAAATCAAACACACATACATAACATCATTTTAACATAGATCTTATGCAACAAATTCAAACAAGATTTTATTGATTACAATTAAGCAAACATGATTCATTGGTGGTTGCTTTACGCCGTCTTGGCAGCATAGGCCATATTCACGGCAAACAAGATTATGTCTTACAAGAAAAAGGTTTTAAAAAGTTGGGGTAAATGCATGGTGTCGATGTGTAAATTTTCAAGTTGGCACAAAATCACACAAGCACACTTTTGATGCATGTTGTGGGATAGATTAAATACATGTAGAAATTCTACTAGAATTACTAACATGCTTAACACACAGAGGTACAGGTATGTGATTTCTCCGGTTATAACTGGAATTCCGTTTTTTCCTGGCCACCGAAACCGGAAATCCGTGTTTTTTTCCTGGCCATTGAAACACCTCTGAAATACACTATTTGCATCCCTCTCGCAAACTCAGTGGGATGCTGTGTCCCCATGATAACCTAAGGAACATTTCAAGGGTTTTTCCCTGCACCCAATCACATGCCTGGAGGTAACAGTATTCTTTGACGTGCTACCACACACACACAAAATAAGAATTAATTGGCGTTCTCTGTGGCGGAGTGGTTAGAGTGTCTGACTTTTTTCTAGGTCAGACTCCTAATCTGAGGGTCGGCGGTTCGATTCCACGTGCCCCCAGCTCTGCCAATTTGGATTTCCACCGCTGTGTATAACTTACAGCATCATCAAAGGCCGGTTGCTCTCATACCATGTTATGTGGTGTGGAGGTTAAAAATCCCTTGGGTCGGTAAAAGTGTAGGCTCGGGCTTTCTATCGACCAGCAGTGGAATGAGGAAGACCAGTCGTCTATGACTGAAATTTCCCCTGCTTAAACAACTAATGGACCAAAAAAAAGAAGAAGAATTATCCCCATAATAACGTGGAGCCCAAATATGTGGTGCCCAGTTTCACAGAATGACCCAGGGAGGGAGCGGCTGGAGCACACTGGGCGACAGATTGATCCTCACGCTGAGGGAAGGGGGTGGGGTGCATGTGTGTGTGGTGGTTGGGGGGGGGGGGGGGGGGGATCAGTCGACGTAGGAGAGAAATAGAGATGTTAGAGAAGGGAAGAGCGTGGAGAGGGGATGGAGAAAAAGGGGATGGGAGAGTGGAGATGGAGGGAAGGGACGAGGAAGGGGAAGGGGCGGGGAATGGGCAGAGGGATGGAGATGGGGAGAGGAGGAGAGGGGAAGGGACGAGGAGAGGGAGGGTGAAGGAGGAGAGGGAAGAGGGATGGAGAAAAAGGAGGGGAGGGAGAGGGACGAGAGAGAGATGAAGAAGGAGAGGGAAAGGAGTGGGGGAAGGGTCAGAGGAAGAGGGAAGGGAAGGTGGAGAGAGGAGGAGGGGGAAGGGATGGGGCAGAGGAAGGGAAGGGGGGGGTGGAGAGGGACGGGGGGGGGGGGGTGGAGAGGGGAGGGGAGGGGGAGGTAGGGAGAGAGGAAGGACAGGGAGGGGAGAGAGGAGAGCGTTCTAGAGAAGAATGATAGGGAGGGCCAATAGGGGTCGGGAGAGGGAGGGAGAAAGTAGGGATCAGGAGGAGAGATGGGGTGGGGGGGAAGATATAGCGGGATAGGGAGGGGACGGGGAGGGGAAAGGGAAGAGGGATGGAGAAAAAGGGGGAGGGAGGGTGGAGAGCGAAGGTTCGGGAGAGGTATAGGGAGAGAGGAGGAGGGGTGGGGAGGCGGAGAGAGGACTGGAAGTGTTAACCTCTTGTATTCTGGAACTATTTTGAAAGTTATTATATTAAACAGATTTGGTATAGGCCGCTGAGACTCTCCAAGCACACTCTTGCTTAGTTTTTTGTTAGTTTACGCACCAAATAAGTGCGGGGAGAGTGCCAAGGTGTGTGTTCTATTTTTTATGTTATGAATGACGTCACTGGTGAGATTCCCTTGAGTTTTTTTTGCAGTCTCTACCTTCAACGCAAAAGGGGTTACATAGTTTGTGGGGAACTCCTTCTAAGTTCTAGGGCATGTGATAGGGAATCCCACCTGTGACGTCATTCCTACATTATATTCGGAATTTGTTTGTCGTCTCAGTGGATTATACCAGGTGACTTTTAAATCTCTTGTCCATTATTGTGTGTGTGCCTGTGTATCCAATGTTAGCCATTAAACGTTTTCTCTAAAAGTCACTCGAGACAAACTTAAAGTAGATCGTGATAAACCTGATAATATTCATAACATAGAATGGCAGAAACATGAAACCAGGATTATGTGTGTGTAAAGCGGCTGTCACACCTCGCCGGATTGGGGAAATGGAAAGAAACCGAACAAAGACCATTGATATCCGGCAAAGTCTGGTTTGTGTCCATTGCATATCCATTGTATAGCCATTGCATATCCATTGCATATCCATTGCATATCCATTGCATACCCATTGCATATCCATTGCATATCCATTGCATATCCATTGCATATCCATTGCATATCCATTGCATATCCATTGCATATCCATTGCATATCCATTGCATATCCATTGCATATCCATTGATATCTGTTGATATCCAGCCCGATCCATTAGAAGTTTTTAACATGCACAAAACTTGGAACGGATACCGCCGGATTGGCGTCTACATTTCTTGTCCGGTTTGAGTCCATTTAGACTGCTTATTGTCAGTTGGCTATCCATTCATATCCGTTTCATGTCCGTTTCATGTCCGTTTCAAGACCGTTTCATGTCCGTTTGTCCAGCGTCCTTTGACCCAATATTGCAACTTTTTGACACATTTTAATACATTTTGATACTATCACACCCCAACACCACCGGACTAGACAATTCTGTCCGTTGCTCAATCCGGCATAGTGTGACAGGCACTTTAAGGCGAATTCTTGCGCTCTGGCTATAACTTAAGGTCAGACGAGGTCATAATAGCTCGGCGCTCTCCCGCTAGATGGCGTGACCGCATGGCGAGCGTGGGGCGTGGTTTACTAGCAATTCGGGGAATATTGTACATTCTTTGGAGTGACGCAACGCCATATTTGCGTGTCTGCGCATGCTCATTTAGCACTCCACTTAAACACGCATGCGCCATGAATTCTCCATTTATTGTACACCTGTCATGAACAGCAGAAAAGCATTGATCAATTTGTGGTCTACTTTTCTGGGTGTTTTTTTGCAACATTTAATATTACTTGGAAGTTTCTGTCAGTGTGATAATAATTTGTCACCCTGGATGAAAAATGTCGGCGCGGTTCAAGAACTAATGCTAGGTACACACCTACCGTTTTTCCGCACCCACCTACCGTATATGATCTAAAACTGCCCAAAAATCGTGAGGTGTGCACTCCCCTATCACACCTACCGATTGCGATTTGCGACTTTTTAGGGCTAAAACCGATTCCTTACGATTGCGATTCGCGATTCGAAAAATGAATCGGCCCATTTTCAGTTTTAAGCGGGTCGGGTCGAGTCACGATTTTTAGTGTGCGAATCGTATACGGTAGGTGTGTACCTAGCATAAGGTGAGCAGTTCACTGACAGGGTATATTTGGTAGGGGTGGGTGTGGAGGAGTAGAGAGGGGTGGGGAGGGGTGGGCAGAGGTGTGGAAGGGTGGGGAGGGGTGTGGAAAGGTGGGGAGGAGCAGGAGATAGGTGTAATCTAGGATGTTTCTGGCTATCAGGGTTCTCTATGAACCGCGGTATTCGTAGTATTACCGGATTGGGATCGTTGGTTTGAGGCTATCTCACATTGATATCATTGGTTCGAGGCTATCTCTGGTTTGGAGGCTATGTCCCAAGCCACTTCCCTTCCACCAACCATGGAATGTGTGTGGTGTCCCAATATTTGTTTAGACCATGGACGATTGCAACTGTTGGCTTGCACTTTTGCAGTATTTCTCCAAAACTACGTCCCAGCTCTGATTGAATAACCTGAATCAATAACCTACAGAGTTTATACTTATCACTATCTAGCCTGGCACTCAGCATTAATAGGATAGTGAAAGGACTGGTTAGGTCCGCATCAGGATAATGTGACTGAGTGGGATACTGGGTTATGGAGCTAATGGTCTGGTTGACCAATGAGACAGCACTATATGTGACCTCAGATGGTGTAATGACAAAACCTGGCTCTGACTAAAAGAAGCAGATAATTCAAACTCATGTAATGCTCAGCCTAATATACTCCACCTATTTAAAGCTGGATAGTCCGATGAAGCATCAAATTTTCAAAATCAAAACAATCATCTGGATTTGAATCTACATATCTAACTTAGATACTGGTGCACTTATTAAACATGTATCGCCTTATAGAACATACTGAGGCAAGAACATACTGAGGCAATTTAATAGAGCCTGTTACTGCAAAAGTCTATGGTGTCAGAGTTTTGGCGTGCTTGCCAAAATTAATTTAGCATGTTTGCACTTCAAATATCTCAAAAGTTAGCCATTTAAAATATAAGCTACTTCAAACTAAAACAAGGTCCATTATAACGATCAATCTAATATATTTATCTCAGAAAATTACAGAAACTCAAAACCATCGGACTATGCGACTTTAAATATATGGCAGAAAATCAAAACCATTGGATTATGCGATTTTTATGGACAGCAAAGGGACTTGCCCCTCAGGCTGTAGACTGAAATCTATGAAGCCGCCCACCTAAAAGAAAGACAAATATATATAGGAAAAACGAAAAAAATTACAACAAATGTAGAAAAAACAAATAAAAGAGAAAAAATGGGAATGGGAAAAAGAAAAGAGAAAACAAGAAAAGAAAATGTTAAAAAAGAGAGACAAAAAAACCATGTTAGAAAGCACACTACTCAGGAAATCTGTGTCACGTGACCGGTCACATGACCGCATGTTGCTACAAAGCCATAAAGCGGAAAGCAGCCCACGTGACAACCGGGTGAGCAGGTTCTATTGGCTGCCTCCAGGGCATAGAGTGGCGCTGCAAACGTCAGCACTGCCCCCTGTCGGCTCCTGACGAATAACAGGTGTGTCTCTGTTTGTGTCATTGTTTGTGGCTTTACATCCTAGCAACAGCTAAGGTCATCTCAGGAAATGTACCGACTTGTGACAGTTTACATTCATGTGCGACTTTATAGTGTTGTCCCAATGGGATACCAGGAGTTTCTCTCTATTTCTTTGTTGGAGCTGTACGATTACATCCAAGCAAGAACTAAGGTCATTTCAGGACATGTAGCGACTTGTGACAGTGAACATTCCTGTGGGACTTTATAGTGTTGTCCCAATGGGATACCATATGTTTCTATTTGTTTCTTTCTATGTTGGAGCTTTATAGTTACATCCTAGGAATAACTAAGGTCATTCCAAGACATGTGCCAACTTGTGACAGTGAGCATTCATGTGCGACTTTATAGTGCTGCCCCACTGGAAGATCGGTTCGGCCCGCACCTCGACCCGATATCTCACTCAGTCACATTATCCACATACTCATCAAACCAATCCTTGCCCCATCCCATTAATGTAGAGCGAGAGGCTAGGTAGCAAGAAATATCAATTGTGTAAATCATTGCTTTGAATCAGTCGGGATTCGAACCCAGTACCTTTTATACGGGAGGGTCATCCTTGACGGCGCGTAGTGTGCGTCAGGCTTAAATGTATGGGCCATAAATAAATCTGGTTGAAATAATAACTGCTAATGAATACCTAATATTCGTTTACCTGTTGTGTGGTGTTAAAGTTGCATAGTACGATGCTTTTAAAGTTGCATAGTCTAATGGTTTTGGGTTTCTGTCATTTTCTGAGATAATTATACAACTGTATTAAGGTTTGTTGCTTGACCTACTTTACTTTAGTTTGAAGTACCTTTGCTTTCAGATGAATATCTTCAGAGATATTTGAAGTGTAAACATGCCAAATTAATTTTGGCATGCTTGTCAAAACGGATTTAACAGTCCATAGGCTTTAGCTGTAGCACCCCCATCACACCAAACTAGTACTCAAAACGTCCGACCAAGTTCTAAAACGGGTTGTGGTCGGGGTAGAATGTGGCTGCAAGAAAGTGTTGGGCATGCTCAAAGTTCTGGAGCACCATTCCGTTCTAGCCCGTCCATTCCATTCGTAAAATGACCGTGGAAAGTTGCTACTATGTCCATTCCGTTCGCACACAGTTTGAGTCTGTTCAGCAACATTTTCAAGAACGTAGTGAGAACTAGTTTGGTGTGATGGGGGTATAACAGGTTCTATTAAATTGGCATAGTATTCCTTTCTGTACAGCGGGAAATGCTTAAAATAAGTATCTAAATTCTAAGTTAGATATGTAGGTTAAAATAAGTGTTTGGTTTTTGAAAATGTGATGCTTTATCGGACTATGCACCTTTAAAGCTGCATAGTCCGATGAAAACATCAAATTTTCAAAACCAAAACAATTATGTAGATTTGATTCTACATATCTAACTTAGATACTGGTGCACTTATTAAACATTTGTCACCACATAGAAGAGGATTACTGAGACAATTTAGTAGAACATGTTACTATAGAACAGTGTGGAGACAGAGTTTTGGCATGCTTGCCAAAATTAATTTGGCATGTTTGCACCTCAAATATCTCAAAAGTCAACCATTTAAAATAAAAGTTACTTCAAAGTAGGTTAAGGTAAATTATAAGGATCACGCTAATATATTTATCTCAGAAAATGACAGAAACTCAAAACCATCGGACTGTGCAACTTTAAGTTGCTGCCATGTTTCTGAGATAAATACATTAGATTGATCACTATCATCTACTTTACTTTAGATTGAAATGATTTTCTATTTTAAATGGCTAACTTTGGCGATATTTGAAGTAAAAAAATGCCAACTTAATTTGGGAAAGCCTGTCAGCATTTTAACACCATTGGCTTCAGCAGTAACATGTCCTATTACATTGACTCAGTATCCCTTTCAATGCAGCAACAAATGCTTAATAATATCTGTCTGTGGGAAAGTGCATATAAAAGATCCCTTGCTGCTTATTGGAAAGAGTAGCCTTTGTGGCAGCAGAGGGTTTCCTCCAAAAGAAACATGTCAGAATGACCATATGGTTGGCGTCCAATGATAAAAATCAATGCGCTCTAGAGGCGTCGTAAAATATAAAACAAGCTTTTTTATGCTTAATAAATGTGCTGATATCTAAGTTTGATGTGTCAAATCAAATCTAGGTGAGTGTTTTGGTTAAACAAATTTAATGATTTCATCGGACTGTGCAGCTTTTTTTTTTTCACTAAATGTATTTAATTCAGCGAATAATGTCTTTTGTCAGTGCCAGAGCACTGGTCTTCCGGCCATTCAGTACAATTTGTTGGTACCTAAATGACAATATCAGTTGCAATAATAACCACATGAAAATCTTGTTCAATAATAGAAGCATAATAATAATGAACAGTAGTCGTAATAGTAACTGCATACAATTCCAGTTCAACATATGCATTATGCACTTGGTGAATATGCATCACATGGTATTGCATGATTCTAGAATTGTCTTTAAACACTTCTTTCTTCCTTCGTCTTTCTCTCTTCTTTTTTTCAAAAAGATATAACATATCTCCAATACACATATATATATTATATTGTAAATATGCAAATCAGTGGATCCAATCACCAATACCAGATGCGAGAAACCTGCCCATTGTCGGATCCCATCAAAAGTGTTCTGTATTGTGTGGCCTAATGATGGGGTCGGAAGTCTGAAATTACAGTGGAGACTTATATCAGACAGGTTTTATGTCAATTTCAAGGAAAATGTTAGGTAATAGGTTTTGAAAGAAGGTGCGGTAGGGGTGGGAAGGATGATCAGCGTGCACGGCTGTGTAGTCCATTTGAGAACATTTAATATATATATATATATGTATGTACAAGGGTCAGGGCAAGGATCACTTTTAGAATACCTATAACTGTGTAGGGGTCTGACAAGCCTGTTGTATTTTCAATAAGTTTTTAAATTCAAGGAGAATTGTGGACCGTCTTGTCCTCACTGGGAGTTTATTCCATAATGTGCACCTTTGTAAATCGGTGCTTTAGTCAGCTTGTTTGTTAGTGGCTTGGGTATTTTTAGAAGTGTAGCATCCCTCTGTCCGGTTACTCTGTTTGTATGGTCAACATATTGTTCATCATTGGATCTTTTATGCATGAGAGTGAGGAGATGTGTGTCCCTCCTTTGGCTAAGGTAGCTGACTTGTGCTTTAGCATGCATTTCCTTTACAGACAGGCTTTTTCCTCTGTAGACAAAAATCTAAGTGCCCTGTTTGAATCCTCTGTTATTTCTTTTCTTGTTGTTTTGTCAGCAATCCATATATTAAATCATTCTAGTCAATTATTGGAAGAATAGTGGCTTTATATAGTAGCAGGGCTGTATTCTGGCTTATGTAGTACATACATTTTCTGAAAGTTCTCATTTTTATGGCTATCATTTGATTAAGTCTTGAGAGTTGTCAATTACCATTTAGTGTGGAATCGAGTGTGGTCCCTAAATATTTGTATGTGTCTACCTCATTCAATACTGCATCACCCAAATGTAGATTGACAGGTTGTGCTCTGGATTCTTTTACTTTGGTTGCAAAAATTATGTATTCAGATTTCTTTGCATTAATTGTCAGTTTATTTTCCTTACACCAGATGTCAACCTTAGCTAGGACATTCTCAACTACCTCTGCTGCAGATTCATTGCTTGGGTTATGGACTGTGAGGGCCGCATCATCAGCAAACAGTGTGAACATAGCCTCATTTGTTACCAAGGGCAAGTCATTAATGAATATGAGGAAGAGTAGTGGCCCAAGCATGGAACCCTGGGGTACTCCAGTTGTAATTGATCTCTCTGTTGACTTCGTGCATATTTGTGTAACTCGTTGTCTATTTGATAGAGGTATGCAAGCCATCCTACCCGCCCCAGGGCATTGTGAGTAGGTAGTTAAATTCCACTAAAGGGCCTCAGTCGATGTTTGCTGAGCTGCCCTGAGGACACTATAAAGACCACTAACCCAGTTTATCAGTGGCGGCATTTGTTGAGCTATGCCATAATTTGAGGCTCCTTTTATTTGTGAATAATTCATGTGCATCATTTGGCAAACTGCCTGCTCATAGAGATATGATGACTAGCCGCTTAGTGTGCATGTTAATCAGTTAGCTATTGTTTAAATTATGAGTCGATTCAATAATGCATTATGGTCGCTGACTGTGTTAATCTTAATGATGCACCAGTTTCATGCTTTTGAAATGTGTCTTTTTTTAATTTATTTAATTTTTTTAAATTTATACATTTGTTGATGAAAGTTGCATAGTCCGATGATTTTGGGTATCTGTCATATTTTAAAGGTTACTATAATTACCTTTGTCGTTATAATATGTTGGAGTTTTACGTCCTGACAACATCTAAGGTCATATGAGGAGGGATACCGACTTGTGACAGTGCGCACTCATAGCGACTTTATAGCACTGCCCTACAGGAAGACCTGGCTGGGGTTTAATGTCCTGGCAACATTGATACACAGAATGAGAAAGAAATAGAGCAACATGCTCAAAGATCCTTCAATGCTGAACGGCTATGTGGAACTTGCTTAGGCCCTTTATAATTATTATAAGTGCCCTCATTGACCCAAAAGTGCTGCCAGAACCCGTTTGCTGCCTTCAGGCCCTCTTAAGGGCGTTCATGTCCTCTAGAGTGTACTGACACCCTCTGGACTGCTCATGGATTCTGAAGTGCCCCTAGCAGCTCTATTGTGTGCATAAGCCCTATGGAATGCACTCATGCCCTCTGGAGTGCCCATGGACTAGTGCCCTCATGGGCATGGGCTCTGGAGTTCCCTCAATCCCTCCGGAGGGCATTCAGGGGCTGTATGCAGGAGTCGGTGGTGTTCGGTGGTAGCGAGCCAAAACGGTGGTAGGCGGGAATTTCCCGGGATGGGGCGAAAAGTGGTATGCACGAGTCGGTGATAGGCCTAACACCAAAAGCTTAACCGGTGTTACCCTACCCCTGAAAAGTTGCAGGTTTACAGGTGGTGATAGGTACCAAATGTATTCAATGCTGTCATATTTAACAGAATTACATACGCAATAAGTGAATTTAAAAAAATTAAATTAACCCTAAAATCGAAGTGAGATTAATGCTGCCGCCGCAACAGCGGCTATATTAATATTTTCGAATCGACGAATGTAAAGTAAACAAATCGCCGGGGCCGCCGCATCGACGTTGCTTTCCATACTGGCAGCAGCGGCGGCGGTTGCTTGCATTCGTCGGTTCGAAAATATTAATATCACCGCCATTGCGGCAGCAGCATTAATATTGCTTCAAATTTAGGGTTAATTTCATGAAATTTCAATTATTGCGTATGTAATTCTGTTAAATATGATAGCATTTAATAGATTTGAGCCTAATATATGGCTACAAACGCAGAAGGATTTCCCAAATCTATAAATAACTTCACATGTAGATATAATCAAAGTGTTACGCACTCCTGCATACCGCTTGACACAGTTCCTGACGTCGGTAATAGCTACATGGTGATATGCGCTAACACCAAAAGCCGCTACCACCGACTCCTGCATCCGGGCCCTGGTCCTTTAGTGTGCCCTTTAGCTCTCTCCAATGCCCCACTCCCTCAGGCCCTTTGGAGTACTGCCCAGACCATATGGCATATGGGGTGCCCCCCTTCCAAACACACATACCCTATGGAATGCCCCCATGCTTTGTGTGATGCCCTGGCTGCTATGGAATGCCCTCATGTACTCTTGAATTCCTATTAAGGCCCTTTGGAGTGCCTTTATTGCCTGGATGTTAGCCTGGCACTGTCAGTACTACACAGAAGTGGCTTCCAAGTAATTTGTTATGGCATTGCCCAACAGATTGAGTGGATCCTTGCATGGGTACTTGAGAGGACTTGCGCATAAAAATACCTAGAAAATATACCTAAAAACTAAGGACCTCAGGAGGTTACACCCCCATCACACTTGATCCTTCTTTGTGCTAGTTCCAGCAGTGGTTTGTCATTGTTAGTGACTGGGCGCGGTGGCCGAATCGGTAGAGCGCGGGCCTCGCATGTGGGATATCGGGAGTTTAGTTTCTGGTCGAGTCAAACCAATGACTTATAAAATTGATACTTGTTGCTTCCTAGCCTGGCGCTCAGCATTAATAGGATAGGGCAAGGACTGGTTAGCTCAGTGTCAGGATAATGTGACTGATTGGGATATCGGGTCATGGTACAAGTGGCCTGATTTCCCAGTGGGATAGCATAATAAAGTGACCATGTGTGCACACTGTCACAAGTCAGTACCCGTCTTGATGTGACCTAAAGGCCCTGTCACACTACGACGTGTGGCGTTAACGTGTGGCCAACGTATGACAATTTGCCAGTACGTCGGCGTTCGTCAAACTTTGCAGGGGCGGGGGATAAAAATTGGCATACACACAATGTACACACAACTTACACACAACGTATGTCATGTATGAAGAACGTATGTCTGACCTATCGCATATGCTCACGGTACGCCTACCAAAGTTACGTATGTTACTTCATCGCTAGAAGTATGGCATATACCTTAAGTACGCTCGAGATACGGCAGGCATACTTTCGAAGTACGTTAGGAGTACATTATGCATCTGTTGGCTCTACATGGACTGCACGGCTGAACATATGGCTAACATGTGCATAACGTACGCTGATGTGCACCAAGGGTATGCCAAGCGTATGAGAAACTTTTGAGCCATATGGCGTCATACGTTGACAATTTTGAACATGCACAAAATATTTTTATGGGCTCGACCTATGCCGAATTATGCCGACCTATGCCACCGTACCACGAGCATACTCAACGTATGCCCAACGTATACATAACCTATGACGCCATATGCCGGCATGTTGGTCGAAAATCGCATACGTCGGCATATGCTAAAGCTATACATCGAAGTGTGACAGCCCCTTTAGATGTTACTAGGACGTAAAACTCAGAGCTCCTGTATAGGAAGCAACAAGTATCAATGTTTAAGTCATTGGTTTGACTCAACCAAGGTTCGAACCCGTGGGTTCGAATCCTACGATCTACCAAAATGCAGCGTTAAACATGGTCGATGTTACTGGAGGTGAACATTTTTTATTTGTTATCGAAGTGACAAACCCAGCTAGCCGTCTGTCACTGAGAGAACTTCATTTCCACCTCTGACCTTGGCATCTTTGATCCGAATGACCTTGACGATGACCTTGCCAGCGCGCTGGCTGCTGATAAGCGTAATCTAGTCTGCAGATCGCCGCCTACCGGCGTCCCATGCTGCTCCTCCTGGGGAGATAAGGACGGCTCCACTGTATACCCCACACCGTGGTGCGAGGGCAAGGCTAACAGTTATGATGGATGCAAGGTCAAGGTCAGGCCCCGACGTTGACATTGTGACCTCAGTCATTACTAGCGGGTTAGCAGCGTCAGTTTGTGCTCACGTTCGGTTTGGATTCTGAAATTTAGTGATAATTGTCAGTACACACATAACTTGATCTGGTGGCTGAGTTGGTAGAGAGTAAGTTTCCCGTGTGGAAGGCGGGCAGTTGGAATCCCAGCCGAGTCAAACCAATGATCTATCAAATTAATACTTGTCGCTCCATAAAATTGATACTTCCTGCTCGGCGTTAGTATGATTGGACAAGGACTGGTTAGCAAAGTATCAGGATAATATGACTGTGGTGGATATTAGGTCGTGGTGCTGGTGACCTGGTCGCTTTTTTCTGTAAGTTGTACACAGTGGTGGAAATCCAAATTGGCAGAGTTGGGGGCACAGGGAATCAAACAACTGACCTTCGGATTAGGAGTCTGACCTAGAAAAAGGTCAGACACTCTAACCACTCCGCCACAGAGAACACCATGTCTCCCAGTGGGGAAGCATTATAAATTCGACAAGAGTGTGCACTGTCACAAGTCTGTACCTTTGATGTTGTTGGGATGTAAGACAACAAACAAACAAATAAACATATGTTTTTAGCTTCTCTTCCTGGCATGAATAATTGATATAGCTTAATAAAGCATTCCTTGCATGAATAATATATAGCTCGACAAAGCAACTGCATTGCACTTAGAACTACAGTAAAGCCTCTCTAAATCGACCGACCATGGGACCGACTTTAAGTGGTCGATTTAGGGAGGGGGCCGGTTTAGAGAGTCAGAATAATGGTACAATGGTATTGTCTGGGGGGATCGTTTGGGACCCAAATAAAGCGATCGATATAGGGGAGTGGTCGATCTGTGGATGTGATCGGTTAGAGAGGTTTTACTGTACTAAGAATAGCCATGGGATACTGACTTCAAGCTCAATGCTCCTGGATCGATTAGCCGTAGACTGGTTAGCTCCGTATCAGGATGTGATATTCTCTGTGGCCGAGTGGTTAGAGTGTCTGACTTTTTTCGAGGTCGGACTCCTAATCTGAAGGTTGGTGGTTCGATTCCCCGTGCCCCCTCCTCTGCCAATTTGGATTTCCACCGCTGTGTATAACTTACAGCGTCATCAAACACCAATTGCTCTCATACCATGTCTATGTGGTGAGGGAGGTTAAAAATCCATTGGGTCAGTAAAAGTGTAGGCTCGGGCTTTCTATCAACAAACTGTCTAATGGTGAAAAGAAGGCTATTGAGACTTATCCATGATATGCAGTATAATTATAAATCTTCAAATCTTCAAGAGGATAATGTGACTGAGTGGGATATCGGATCATGGTGCCCGCGGAATGGTCTCCCAGTAGAAGAGTACTAGTAGTCTGCACTGACCTCTCAGGCAAGGAGCCACATAGACAGGTAGGCGTGGGTAGTATGCTGATATCAGGAAGCCTAGCTGGTGTAATGGTTAGCACACTGGCTCGGAATGCAAAGAGATGTGGGTTTGAGTCCCGCTCTAGGCGCAATATGTCCCATTTTCATCACCCCCACGACATTTACATTGGTAACAAGAGCAGACATGCTGTTTGCCTTGTAAAACTGATGGCGCAAGACCATAAGAATAACACAGCTTAAACGTTAAAGCTGCATAGTCTAATAACATTAACAACATCAAATTTTAGAAACCAAAACACATGCCTAGATTTCATCCTAAGTTTCCACGTTAGACAGAAGTTGGATATATAGGACCAACTCTGAATCAGGATTTTGGTTTTGAAAATTTGATGCCTTCATCGGACAATGCAGCTGTAACTAACTAAAATAAAATACCTCTCACCCCAAATATCGCTCACTCCAAACACCCCTCTCTCCAAACACCCCTCTCACTAAACACACATTCCCCCCAGACACCCTTGTCCCCAAACACACATTCCCCCCAAACACACATTCCCTCCAAACATCCTTCTCCCCAAACACACATTTCCCTCTAATACCCATTCCCCCCAACACCCATTCCCTCCACTACCCATTCCCCATAACACCCATTCCCCCAAGCACCCATTCCCAACATACCCATTCCCCCCAAATACCCATCCCTCCAAATACCCATTCCCCCAAACACCCCTCTCCAAACACCCCTCTCCCCCAAACAACCTCTTCCCAGACACCCCCTCCCCAAACACCCCTCCCCAAAAAACACATTCCCACCAAACACCCCTCCCCCAAAACACCCCTCTCCCCAAACACCTCAACGGTATCACGTGATCAATGCCATCACCCCACAGGGGGGAGGGTGAGGGGGTAAATAAGGCCAATACTTCTGAGGCACCAAGCGGCGGGATGCGGAACTACACCTGGGCAATGACCTTGGAGGTCAGACCCACGGTCAGCTCCCAAGGTCACGTGGTCAGACTGCCCACAAGGCAGCGCGACATCAAAGTGCGCCAATGTGAGGCCAGAATGCTCCCCAGCTGCAGCAGTTGGAGCCATTTAGCCAGTGTCTGCAACAGATTTATTTACCTGTTTAAAAGACGAGACGGGATGTCCGAATGGGTTGAGCGCCATCTCCCGTTTGGGTAGATCGTGGGATTCGAACCAACCCACGGGTTCGAACCCTAGTCGAGTCAAGCTAATGGCTTAAAAATTGTTACTTGTCACTTCCTAGCCAGGGACCAGATGGGATGGCCGAATGAGTTGAGCATCCGTCTCCTGTTTTGGGAGATTGGGGGATCCAAACCCATGGGTTTGTGGGTTCAAACCCTGGTAGCGTCAAAACAAAGACTTATAAATTGATACTTGTCACTTCTTCGCCAGGCGCTCAGCACTATTAGGATAGGGAAAGGACTGGTTGCCCCAGGGTCAGGATAATGTGACTGAGTGGGATATCAGGCCATGGTGACAGCAGACTGGTTTTCCAGTGGGGCAGCACTATAAAGTCACCATGAGTGCACACTATCACAAGACGGTTCCTGTCCTCATATGACCTAAGATGTTGCCAGGACGTAATACAACCAACCTGTTTAAAATATTGTCTCGTATATTTGAGATAAATATAATTATTAAGTTAGATAGTTCAATGGTTTAGAATTTCTGCAGTTCAAAAACAAACATATTTAAACAATATATATTTATATATATTGGTTTGTTGGTGCCTTACATCTATACAACATTTGAGGCCACATCACCATGACCTATAGTGCTGCCTATCTAGGAGACCAGACTGCTGGCACCATGACCCAATTTCCCATTGACTGTGAATGTGTGTTGGGGGTGGGCGTGGGGGATCGGTGAGTGGGTAACGAGAAGACACCATCAGAAAAAGATTATACAATTATGTTTATACATCTGTATATATGGGTCGTTCTCAGAAGTTGTGTACCAATAGTGTGACATCAGTACCACAAAATCAAAATGCTGCCAAATTCCTATAAACAAGTTTCCTCAATGTGTATGTCCTTTTGCATCTGAATAATTGAAAATAAACATATTCTGGCATTTTTAAGTAGGTCAAATGATGCTCACACCCAATAAATAGCAGTATATCAAATATTTTCCACACAAAACTTGACATTTTTAGGACATTTCACATGCCACTTACTTTATAAACAGTAGTAATAATAATTTGAAACCTCATTGCTATGGTTTTGTCTTATTTGTGAATATTAAAGAGAAAAGCAAGAAAATATTAGCAGAGTAACAGTCAAAGTGGAAACAACAATTTTACACAAATGTTTGGCTCAAATTTCAATGTTTAGGGGCAATTTCAGGATTTATCTTTTACTATACCATAACTGGGTCCATGCATAGAGTGTCAAATGGTGAAAATAGTTCTTGTACTGTATCTGTACTCAGTGTTTGATACAGAGTTTCATAGTACTTGCAAGTGGAAACAAAATGTTATGATGTTAATGACTCCAGAAAAGGTTAACTACTTCATAATTTTACTTTTTTTAGAAATAGATGTCTTCAACTTAATGAAGACATTGTATATGACCATTTGAAGTGAAATGAGCTGTTGTTCAGAGGTTTTCATTAAGTTTGTGACACTTTATTTTCAATGCTGTTGACAATGTCACTAATTAGTGATGTAATTTTCTATGTATTTAGCTACATCCATCCCAATAAGATACATAATACACAATATTAACATTTACTTTTGATCTAAAATATCTCCCACATTATTGGGCTAAATGATGAAATCTAAATATTGACACTCCAATAATGGGTTTCTTTGAAATATGCATTTCAAGTAGACTACCTCAAGTGGTACACAGTTTCCGAGAATGACCCATATATACATTATGAGTACGACGATATGAATTGGGATATAGTGGTTAGGGTGGGACCACACAAGTGACTGGTATGCATGAACCTCCCCCCACCTGTTCACAACCAATCCTCCCTCCCCCACCCACCCACCCACTCACCCACAAGGAGACTCCATCAGAAAAAGATAATATGTGCTTATACATGTATCCACACATTATCAGTACCACGATATAGTGGTTAGGGTCGGGCCACACAGGTGACTGGTATGCCTGCACCTCCCAGAACCCCCCCCCCCCCAGCAACGCCTCACAGCCAATCCTCCTCCAACCCCACCCCTAACAGTCCCCACCCACACACACCCCCATACCCCACCCACACCACCTATATAGGTATTCCTCCAGGAGTGACTAGCATTCCTGCCCAAATCTTTAGGCCACACCCATTTCTTCGTGAGTGCCCCCTCCTCCCCTCACCCCCCCCCCCCCCGCACCCCCCCCCCCCCCCCCCCCCCCCCCCCCCCCCCCCGATCTGCAATCTCTCCCCAGAAGCCCCGTCCTGATATGACCTTAGATGTTACCAGGACGTAAAGCTCCAATAACCAACCAACCTCTCCCCAGACGCAAGTCGGTTCGGGCGAGAAGTAATGTGATATATGGATAGACACAGGATAGACCTAAAATTAAAATGTTCTTATGAATCAGATATCAGATAATGTGTACCAGATATTTGGTTTCCAGGTTACATTTTTAATTCGCTACACTCGGAGGAAATAAGAGCAGAGAGAGAAATGTTTAAAAGATATTTATTAAAGAAAAGTAAGTCAGCAACCTATGAGGTCTATCATCATGTATCAAGTAGGCGACCATGGCCGGATGTTCAGGCACTGACAGGAGTGCAGGAGGTAAGAGATCAGAGAAGGGTCCCGGGGTTGAGGACGGCACTTGAGGAGAGAAGTCAGCGCTCACCCAACAATTGAGCGAGCACTGAGGGTGCATCCTTGACTTCAAGACGGGAGAGGTAAGCTAGAAGTGCTTGCTCTTCCAGGTGCCAGCCGCCATGAGGGCCAGAAGCGAGAGACCTGAAACCGCACAGGCCTAGGAGGCACCTCTGTGAAGGCTGTGTAGAGTGAAGAGGTGGCAAGAGCCCTGGGCAGACAAGGCCACGTCGCGTAGAGTCTTGGTCAGTGCCTTCACTGTCAAGGGGAGACCCGCGCCGAGGAGGAAGGCCGATGGTGGCGGCGTGGATTAACTGTCTTGGCATAATACCTCCAAGCCCTGAGGGGCAGCACAGCGAGCCAGGGATGGGGGGAAGGGAGAACGCGACTGAGCAGGCATCAGGAACGAGTTTGACTTGACCAAACCTGAGGAGGTGTGGGTTGGAGGACGAGGTGACTACTAGGTTACATTGGCGAGCAGGCAGAGGAAACCTATGAGGAGGGCAGCTATGGAAGCAAGGGGAGGCGATGGGCGAGAATAGAGGAAATCTATGATGGCAGGGATGTGGCCGGGAGTGAGGACAGGGGCCTTGGACACTACATGTGCGGAAGACTTGAGGACAGCTCGCTTCATAACGACTAGCTCATGTGTGGCGAACACTGAGTGGTCACTGGGGCCCGAACAAACCCAAAGCATAACTGAGCTGAAATAGTTCAGGACTGCCCCGGGAGAGCGAGGAGAAGAGGCCAGGTGGTGGAGGAAGGAGAGAAGGTCATAGAGGCGTGGGCTGACAGGGGAAAAGGAATGCGAAGAGGCAAAGCGGAGGTACCGCTGCAGATGAGAGGCCTTGTTCTGCCAGATGCGAGCTTCCAGGCCGGCTCGAAACAGGGTCAGGAGGCTGGCGTGGTGATTCATCGTGTAGCCTGGAAGATAGAGGCTCGGAGACCTTCCTGTGCAGGGACTTCCGCTTCTTGAGACAATCCTGTTCTTTATGGGAGAGGAACCGGCTGAAGCGGTAGGCACAATAAGCACATATAGGCAGGTATCTTTCTGGAAGGGTACCATGGGAAGCGGAGAACCCGCAGGGGAGGCCCCCAATTCCAGTTAAAGCATGCCATCCAGTCAGCATCTTTATTGTACTCATCTCGGGTGTTGATGGGCGTAGGCTGGTTGGTCATGAGGGGCGCCACTGAGGCAGCTGCCGGCGCATGGGAGTCAAACGGGGTGTAGTGAGGCCTAGCCGCTGCTGTTCTATTCGCCTCAGCACAAAAGTCACATTTGATATCCTTAAGAGCATTCTCATTAAGCCAGCCATTACGGATACTGCCTTCTGCCACCAGCTGGAAGACCCTCTCTGAGCACCTGCGGCAGACGGGCCACTCCCATACGATAGCCATTTTTGACAATTCAAGTTCATGCTGGAGCAGGGGGGAGGGGGGGGGGGGCACCAGGTGTCGGGGAAGGCAGGGTGGGCTACTATTTGGCGCATGTCCGTGAAATATCCACCCAGGATGCCTCACCAAACAAAATCTTCTTAAAGTGGTGCCCTCTAGTAATAAACGTGTGCGGTAACACTAACAGAGCCATACCATTGAGTTTCTGCAGTCCAGGGGCCACTTCCAGGATGAGGTCCTCTTGAGGAGGCCTCACTTGGGCAGGCCTAGGTGGGGGAGGGGGGCGGCGAGAAGGGGGTTGGATGGGCAGGGAGGCTGTAGACAGAGCGGGGTAGGCAGCAGGGAGGTAGGCAGCTGGGGAGACTGGGGTCAGGCGGAGGGGGGGGGGGGGGGGGGGGGGGGGGGGGGGGGGGGGGGAGGCGAGTCGGGGCGCCTGTGAGGGTGGCGTACAGGTGTGAAAAGTGAAAAGGGGGCGGGCAGGGAGGGGGGGGGGGGCGGGATGGCGCGTGGCCGATGCTGCTGGTGAGCGGTGTGGTGTATGGCATTCCAAGGCAGTATTAAGACGCTTGTTCTACCGTCTGAGTCTCCATAAAATATCTCGGTCGGAGTCCACCCGAGAGGAGGAAGATGGTGTTGGTGGTTGATGTGAGTTATCCTGGGGGGGAGGAGTCCTGAAAGTCCTGATGTAGTGGCTGGCCACACGAGGAGTGTGGCTGCCTGAACTGCTGGTGGCGTTGGGCAAGAGGCGGCTGGCCCCTTTTTTCCGTGTTGTAGTCAGGAAAGAGAAGTGCACAGCAGGGGCCACAGGGGCAGAGTGAAGAGAGTAGAGAGAGAGAGAGAGTGCCTGAGGAAAGCTAACAATAGCCTAGCCTCGTTTGCAAATTACCCATGTTATCCTCGGCCAACATGCTCAATGATTGAGCGCTTTTGGGGGGGGGGGGAGGGGGGTGTCGGAAGTCAAATAATTATTGTTGCCTCTGCATGTCAAGTATGTTGTTAGCAATGCTGCATGTATTTAAAGCTGCATAGTCTGATGAAAACATCAAATTTTCAAAACCAAAACATTTACCTAGATTTGATTATACATATCTAGCTTAGACACTTGCAATTATTCAGCATTTGTCGCCACATAAAAGGGGGTACTGAATCAAATTAACAGGACCTGTTACTGCAGAAGCCTATGGTGTCAGAGTTTTGGCGTGCTTGCCAAAATTAATTTAATGTGTTTGCACTTCAAATATCTAAAAGAAATTAGCCATTTAAAATATAAGTTACTTCAAACAAAAGTAAGGTAGATTATAACGATCGGCCTAATATCTCAGAAAATAGCAGAAACTCAAAACTATCGGACTATGCAACTTTAATCTATCCCACAAAATGGATCCAAAATGTTCTTATGTGATTTTGTGCTAACGTGAAAGTGTGAAAATTTACATATCGACTCCATTAAAAGTCACATATTATGATCAAATCGCTCTTTCATCGTTTAAAAAATGTTTAAATATGCTTTCAAATGTCACCTTGTTATTTATTTGCCATTACCAACACCACTTACAAATTTGTTTTCTCTCTTCACAAACAGGAGAAATCTGGCGGTCAGAGCTGGACGTCATATTCGGTAGCGGGAGACCTGAAGACCTACTTCCGGTCGTTGGCGCCGGCGCTTATCCGCTAGCTCCCAACGCGTCTGCGCGTTTCCCGGCGCTGGCGTCACCTGGTGGCAAAGATGCGAACAACTACCGCATCCTGCCCATATCACCCGAGTTTGTGAACTGGCTGATCTCCCTAGTGATCTACAGTCTGCGGTACCCGGCTGTGTTCTGGTACACAAGGAAGGTGTTTAGTATGGTGTTTGCCTTCCTATTGTTCGCCGCCTCATTCCAGTATATGCTGGCGTACTGCGCCATTGGGATCTTGTACAAGTACCAGGTCAACCACACCATGTACTCGCAGCTGCAGCTGGTGCTGCCATTCGAAGCGCTCATCATCCTGTACCTGCTGACGAATACATTTGTGTTTACTTCTTCGATATCGATATTCAGCTATGGTTATTATCACTATGATGAGTCCTATCGGAAGTTCATAGCACAACACCATTACCATCGCTCAAGACGGAAGCTTCGGCCAGCGGTCGGTTGCGAAGGATATGTGCCGCATAGTGTTGCAACGATAACGCTAATGCTCTTCGTGGCTTCGCGAGCGACTGTTGTGTACGATGTGGTGACCTTGTACCGGAACACAAAAAACAAAGTGTTGCTCGCTTCCGTTGTTTGGGATGTGACGTACATGCTGATCTGGATCATTACCTGGTTTATTTTCACAATCAAACAGTCATGGGGATTCCGTATCTGGTCCAGTGTGATATCAGCTGACTCCACCAGCAATATTTACACGATCCGGAATGACCACGCCCGAGATTCAAATCTGATGCAGCAACAGGAAAGTGTTCGAGCCAATCAGGAGATGCCAGCGGGGAATATTTCCGCAAGTTTCCGGAATGGGTCGGTGGCGCATAATCAAATGGAACCAGATGTTGTCGATTCTGCGCCCGCGAGCCCAGGATCAAGCGCGATGCGTAGGAGGTTGTCGGGTGATCGCAGGTCTGGTGGCAATGTCCGCGTGACTTTCGAAGAAGAGGATGTTGCCATTGATGACCTATCACGACAGTCGCCACGCCGCAAGTCGAAGGAGGGGAAGGGCAGTGGCTCGCGAAGACAAAAGCAACAGCGCATGGTTACTGGACCTTCGGACACAGAAGCTGATCGTGGTCTTCGAAGTGCACGCGATGACCGCCCTAAAAATATTTTCGGAGATTTTCCCCTCCAGGAGACCCCAGAGAATACACTGACCCGCAGTTACCGGCACAGTATAAGAGACAAATGTGGCCAGTACTACAGGCATTCACGGGAATTCCAGTCCCCTCCAGCAGCACAGTCATCGCCTGTGCTCGGCCAGCGGAGTGATGACTGTTGTTCCGAACAATTGCCATCACGTGACTCTTCAGTACCACGTGACCTCCCTTCACGGGACATCCCTCCTTTGGCTGAGCTGCCATCGCGGGATCTCATGCCCATTCGTGACTTACCCCCGCGTAAATTCCCACGTTGCGAGCTTCCCCCAAGAGATCCTCTTCCACCTCGTGAATCTTTGCCGCAAAGACGATCTGGCTCGCGCGAGCCCGAGGTTCCTCCGAGACCTTCGAGAAATCTTTCACCGACTCGGTTGCAGCCAGCGGTCCCACCATCGTTGAGCGCTTCACATCTCCCACCGAAGCCCCCAATTGGTGGTGAGCGGGTTCTACCGCCTCTGCCCCCGCATGGCTTAACGCATGCCAAATCTGTCCCGCCCGGCTTAGGTCATGAAAGGCCTGCCCAACACAGACTCCCGCAGGCACAGCAGCCGAGCTTGGACATTCAGTACACCATGCAAACTATCCATGATCAGCGAGAGAGCAGCGTCTCTCCGAAAAACTACCCTTCGGGCATGGTGCACAACAATCTTAGCGCGAAACCGCCGATAGGCGGCGCCACGAGACTTCCTATCGACCGACAGGCGCATGCGCAGCCCAATAGGGATATCCGGTTAATAGGAGCAAGCGCTATGCATAGTAAAAAACCGGAAATGGGGAGGAGGGATTCTGCGCTGCCTTCATCGAATGAGACATCTTCGAATGATTCGTCAGAAAATGTGCTATGTAGTCAGGTATAGCCTTATTATATAACTAGTTTGGGTTGGTGCCACTAACTTTTCCATAATTGTATATTTAAAATAATAAAATGAGTGAAGTCGAGAACTGAGTGAGCTGAATGAATGCCCTTAATTATTTTTATTTTTTTTAATTGCCTTGTTGATATTTGTTCAACTTACTGTATTTCTGTCGATCTACTGATTATAGTGAATTGGTATTCATTATTATTATTATTCAAATGAATTAGTATTCATTATTATTATTATTATTATAATAAATTGATATTCATTATTATTACGTAAATTCTGTCCCCCTTTATTAATGTTATTGCCTAAATACTTTAATATTTTGTCATTTTTTAAAGTTTGATTGAATACAATTTTTAACAAATATATAACTATTATTAGCTAATCTATGTCAAATTGCATAGTCCGATAGTTATGAGTTTCTGGCACTACAATAATAGATATATTATGTCGATCATTATAATCCATTTTACCTCAGTTTGGATTAAAATGAATTTTTAATGCCTAACTTTGAAAACATTTGAAGTAAAAATATTCTAAATTTCAATTTTAGCGCACACATTAAAATTCTGATTACCATAGACTTCAGCAGTAATATTCATTGTTACTGATTTAATATTCGATGTCATGCAATGACAAATGCTTACAGTTGCATAGTCCGATGGTTTAGAGTTTCTGTCATTTTCTGAGATAAATACATTAGATTGATCGCTATAGACTACCTTACTTTAGTTTGAAGTAACTTTTATTTTAGATGGTTAACTTTGGAGATATTTGAAGTACAACCATGCAAAATTAATTTTGGCAAGCACGCCAAAACTCTGACACCATAGGCATCTGCAGTAACAGGTTCTCTTAAATTGCATCTGTATTCCCTTCAGTGTGATGACCAATGTTTAATCAGTTAATAAGTGCACCAGTATCTAAGTTAGATATGTAGAATCAAATCTAGGTGAGTATCTAGGTTTTGACAATTTTATGTTTCATCGGACTATGCAGCTTTAATAAATGCGCCAATAAGGAAGATGAAAATGTAGGATCAAACCTCGGTAACTTTTTTTGGTTTTAGAACTTTGATGTTCTTATCGGACTATGCAGCTTTAAGATAGTTTCTGTAATAATAATTACTTGCAGGATGGTTATCCGAAATGGCAGAATATAAAAGTTAATATAAAGTCGGAAGGTTACAAATGCATGCAAATGAAACCTTTTGGGGGTTTATTTCAGAAGGATTTTAATTACTGATATTGATGTAATTTGGATATATGCGTTCAAAATGGGCTTCTTCAAACCTAGATAAGGGATTCACCCTCTACTCGCAGTACACGAGTGAATACCAGCCCTATATAAAAGCGGTCGAAAAAGCGGGGAAATGAAATGAGAGCCTAATTTCACAATCTAAGAAGCAACAATTATTCTTTGTATATGTCTTCATATTTCCCTGCTACCCTTGAGTTGAAAAATATAATAAAACATACAGTTTAATAGAATTTAAAAGTGAAATCGACGGCGTTCTATCGCCGCCATATTGTCTTTTTGCATTCTCTCCCATTTCACCAAACCTGTGCCGATATAAGTCGCCATTTGATATGGGAACCAGGCATTCTACTTCCTGTTCCATACTAAAGCTATTTTCGCCCGTATTTAGACTATGTTGTCGTTCATCCGTGTACTACAAGCACAGGGTGAATCTTTTATCTACTTCATTTTTGAACTAATATAAAGTAGATACTAGTGATCGATCTAATATATTTATCTCAGAAAAAAACACAGAAATTCTAAACCATCGGACTATGCAACTTTAATGTTAGGATGCACTTACAAATTCTGACACCACGGACTTTCAGCAATAACAGGTTCAACAAAGCTTACTTAGTATTCCTTTTGCTGTAGCAATGAATGCTTATTTAAGTGCAGTGGTATCTTAAGTTGTATGTGTGCGATCAAATCTAAGACTAAGTAAATGTTTTTGTTTTGAAGTTTTGATGTTTTCATCGGACTATGCAACTTCAGTCATGGACGCCAGGGCCTATATGCAGGAGTCGGTGGTATTCGGTGATAGCGAGCCGAAACGGTGGTAGCCAGGAATTTCGCAGGTAGCGGCGAAAAGTTGGATGCGCGAGTCGGTGATAGGCCTAACACCAAAGGCTTAACCGGTGGTACCTTACCTCTGATAGATAGGAGGTATAGCGAGTTTATTAGGCCCAAATCTATTCAATGGTGTCATATTTAACAGAATTACATATGCAATAAGTGAAATTTTATCAATTTAACCCTAAATTCGAAGCGTTATTAAGGCTACCGCCGCATTGGCGGCGATATTAATAGTTATATTTTTGAATCGACGAACGTACAGTAAACAAACCGCTGCTGGCGCCAGTATGGAAAGTGACGTCGATGCGGCGGTGGCGGCGGCGATTTGTTTACTTTACACTTGTCGATTCGAACATATTAATATCGCCGCCGTTGCGGCGGCAGCATTAATATTGCTTCGAATTTAGGGTTAATTTCATTAAATTTCACTTATTGCGTATGTAATTCTGTTAAATATGATAGCATTGAATAGATTTGGGCCTAATAAATTGCCGCCGCCGCCGCTTTCCATATTACTGGCAGTGGCGGCGGCGGTTGCTTCACGGGTAGCTATAATCAAAGTGTTACGCGCTCCTGCACACGACTTGACACAGTTCTCGACGTCGGCGATAGCTACCCGGTAATAGGCTGTAACACCAAAACTCGCTACCACCGACTCCTGCATACAGTTATCTAGGTTTATCAAAATGTCAAGTTCAATTTTTTGAATTGGGTGGGAAAATAAATTAATAATAATAATAATTCATCTTTGAAAAAAAAAGACACCAAACAATATTAGTGAGTCAGTGGAGATTATCCTTGAAGACTTCCGCTGTCATTGTTGTGACTGTATTATCGCCAGTCTAACCGTCAATTTGCTGTCCACCCCCCCACCACCCCCACCACCCCCACGTCAGGGATCGCTTTCATCCCTGAATACAGAATAAATACATACCTCTGCCATTACAATCTTCATGGTGCCTAATCCATGAACTAGAAATAACAACTTTGTATGACATTATCATTCGAGGGATTAGATATCAATTCAATACCATCACACTTGTGCAATAAAGATGGTAATACTAATACTAATACAAGTAATAGCATATCACATGTGTTATTACTGTGGTGGTCGGCACTGACCTCTCATGCAAGGAACCACATAGACAGGTAGGCGTGGGTTGTGTAGTGATATCAGGGAGCCTGGGTGGTGTAATGGTTAGCACTCTGGCTCGGAATACAAAGAGATGTGGGTTTGAGTCCCTCTATAGGCACAATATTTCCAATTGTCATCACCCCACACGACACTGGTTGCTGTGACCATGATCCTGTACAAGCTATGCGCTGTATGGTTGTTAGTGCATTGCCTGTAGGTATGTAATTGTAAGCATTAACTGACCATTTAAAAGACTTACAATTCCAGGGGGACGAGTGTGGTGGTCTGCACTGACCTCTCAGGCAAGTAACCACATAGACAGGTAGGCGTGGCTAGTGTGGTGATATCAGGGAGCCTAGATGGTGTAATGGTTAGCACACTGGCCGGGAATGCAAAGAGATGTGTGTTCGAGTCCCACTCTAGTTGCAATAGTTTGCATTTTCATCACCCCAACAACATTACCTACCAACTGCCACCGCGTTCTACTTTTCAGGGTGTCAAGTTGTCCAACTGCAATTTGGTATTATACACAGCTTTTAATCTCATCATATCAGAATAAGAAGAAACAAAGTGTCATTGAGACAGCCAAAACAATAAAAACTAAAACAATTAAATTTTAATTGTTTGTAAATAATGCATGCACTGTCCCCACAGACTGCAAATATTTGTGAGTATTCCAGTCTTACCTGAGTTAGGCACATTTAAGTTGAATTATCAGTGTGCGTCCAGCATAAACCGACCTCACGCTCAGTGTGTTCGATTCTAATGTCAGACGCATACCATACAATAGTTAGAATTGTGCATCATTGGTCGATGGCTGATCGCGACTACTGTCGATTATTCTCGCGGGAAATGACAATCAGAATTTTATTCCGATAATCTTAGAGATGTGTTAGAAAATTCTTTTTGTTTGTACCTCCCAAGAGCAACTAATAACCTCCCAACTATTTTTTTCCCTTCCACAGGAAAATGTTTTCAACTATTTATGTTGTCATATGTGGCCGGTTTTTACGACATTTGCAACAACTGATTTGTGACATTCAATTCTCGATATCGGGTACTGTCTGCTGATGTTATGTTGATTATATAAACCATTTTTTACAACATTTGCGACAACTGATCTGTGACATTCAATTCTCGATATCGGGTAGTGTCTGCTGAGGTTATGTTGATTAGATAAACCGTTTTTTTACCAAATTTGCGACAACTGATTTGTGACATTCAATTCTCGATGTCAGGTAGTGTCTGCTGAGGTTATGTTGATTAGATAAACCGTTTCTTTTACGACATTTGCTGCGACAACTGATTTCTGGCATTAAATTCTCGATGTCGGGTAGTGTCCGCTGAGGTTATGTTGATTAGATAAACTATCAGCTGCACACAAAATGATCAGGTTGATTTTTGTAGATATGTACATGAGCATGACATATGCATGTCCTTAGTTATACAATATGTACATAGACAACTCTGTATTGACAATTAGTAATATAAATTACCAGGAGCTATCAAAACTGGCTTTGTACCCTGTAGCACTAGCAAATACCAATACATCAGGCTGCTATGATTTTAATAATGTACAGATACTAAACCGATACACTTCCAATAAATACCTATTTTTAAAAATAAATTTATGTATACACATGTGTGTTGTTATTCATTTGTTATTCCCTCCAAAAAGTAATGACCAGACCTGATGTCCACGGACAGGATGGCTGAACCAGTAAGAACATTGGCTGAATTCCAATGTGGAAGCTCGTTCGTTTGAACCTTGATGGAATCAAAGCAATGACTTATGCCATGTACACACATACCGTATAGGATTCGCGCACTAAAACTCCCGATCCGCTTAAAACTGAAAACGGGCCGATTCATTTTTCGAATCGCGAATCGCAATCGTAATCCTAGCGCACACCTACCGTTTTAGTCCCAAAAATCGCGAATCGCAATCGGTAGGTGTGCTAGGGGAGTGCACACCTCACGATTTTTGGGCAGTTTTAAGCTGTGTTTACACGGGCGATTTAAAACGCCTCATATGAAACGCCTTGCCTAGATCGATTCACATTTGCCGTGTAAACGCGATGCTGTGGCGTTTTAGGGCTGAATCGCTTCATATGAAACGCCTCATCTATACCACCTCGGGAGGTGGTTTATTTGAAGCGATTCAGCTTGTTCCCGGGCGGCGATAGTATAAAATAGTAGTGCGTGCCGGGAACAGGGGGAGCAGTAACTAATCGCTGGTTCCCGGCAGTGTTAGGGCCCGATTACGCCGAAATCTAGTGAATGCGATCATATTTAACAGAATTACAGACTCAAATAATGAAATTTAATTAAATTAACCTTAAATTCCAAGCGATATTAACGTAGCAGCTACATCGGCGTCGAATCACCAAGTGTAAACAAAACAAATAGCAGTGCTAGCCGGCTACAGGCGCCTGCTGATTCCCGGCGCCACACACTTTTCAACTCCGCCGTGTAAACATCGCTCTAAAACGCTTCATATGAATCGCCTTGTCTAGAACGTTTCACAATTCCCCGTGTAAACACGGCTTTAGATCGTATACGCTAGGTGGGTGCGGAAAAACGATCGTAAATGGTAGGTGTGTACCGGGCATTACAAAATTGATACTCGCCGCTACCTATTCTAATAACAGACTGTAAAAGTTGAATAATTCAATATTGCGCGACCTTACTATACAAAGGTTCTATCTGACAAAATGGTGCTTTCGAGATAATGAGGACTGAAGCTGTGTAACTGAATGATAGCAATGGAGATAGAACAATATTATTTTTAATATATCTCAGTGAAAAATACCAGTTGAGAAACAGTTGTGTAACTGCATGATATCCTTTTGTAGATAGAACATTTTTACATCCATAACACCAATTCAGTCACTTTGTCAGATGAAACCTTTTTATAGTAAGGTCGCGATTGGTTAGTGTGTAGCATTAGATATTTAACCGACAAATGCCATTTGGGCTGAAATGAAACCATGACTACCAAGTTTGAGCTGAGGGTGCCATCATTCCTATTTAAAGCTGCATAGTCCGATGAAATATCAAATTTTCAAAACCTAACCAATTATCTACATTTAATTTTACATATCTAACTTAGATACTGATGCACTTATTAAGCATTTGTTTCTGCGTAGAACTATAAGGCAATACCTGTTACTGCAGAAGTCTATGGTGTCTATGGTGTCAGAGTTTTGGTAAGCTTGTCAAAACTAATTTTCATGCTTGCACTCAAAATATCTAAAAGGTTTAAAATAAAAGTAACTTTGAACTAATGTAAAGAAGATACTAGTGATCGATCTAATATATTTATTTATCTCAGAAAAAATACCGAAATTCTAAAGCATCGGACTGTGCAACTTTCATCAAATCTGTTTGTCTCTCACAGACACTGACACATCTCTTATATAATGGACTACCCAATATGGAATTGATAGATTTAACTAGAAAGCACAACAATAAATTTCATTTGACAGAAAACAGCTATAGTTGATTTGTCCGTTCTTGGGCTTGATCAGAGTTGATTGTCCGTCTCCCGTTTTTGGTAGATTGTAGGATTCAAAGTCAAGTTGGTCGAGTGAAACCAATGATTTAACAATTGATACTTGTCACTTCCGAGCCAGGCGCTCGACATTATTAGGATAGGGCAAGGACTGATTATCTCAGTGTCAGGATAATGTGACTGGGTGGGATATCAGGTCATGGTGCTGGCAGTCTCCCAGTGGGGCAGTACTATATAAAGTCGCCATGAGTGCGCACTGTCACAAGTCGGTACCTATCCTGAAATTACCATTGTTGTTGCCAGAACGTAAAACTCCAACAACCAAACCAAAACCTTCATATACTCAGTATCATAGTATACTCGGAGACAAACGATCAGTGGAGACAGGTCTTTTGGTGGTGCCACCTGGTGTCAAACACCTGTGGTACTTTGACATTTCTGATGCAAATGGTTGCCGCTATGTGGCGCATCTATGCAGTAGGTCCATCTGAAGACGCTATGGGCCGGTTTGGTTATTGGAGTTTTACGTCCTGGCGACATCTAAGGTCATATCAGGATGGGTACTGACTTGTGAGTGTGTGCACTCATGGTGACTTTATAGTGCTGCCACATTGGGAGACCAGGTGACCAGGACCTGATAAGGATATCCTACTCAGTCACATTATCCCAACACTGAGCCAACCAGTCCTTGCCTATCCTAATAATGCTGAGCGCCTGGCTATGAAGCGACACAAATACTTTTTTTAGGTCATCGGTTTGACTCAACCAGGGTTCGAAGCTGTGGTTTCAAATCATACAATCTACCGAAATGAGAGACAGACACTCAACTCATAAACTGGCCTGTACCCCCTTAGTTTTGTCCCGAACGTCAGGAGTCACATAATTGATTTCAACTTTATTCAAATGTAATGGAAAACATTTTAGAGCCATCAAGTCAGTAGGAAATCAGAGTTAGGAAATGAGGTAAGACTAAGACTATGATACACACTTTCCTCCACTGTCTCCCCTACCCCTCCGACGCCCCCTGGCGGCAATGGCAAGAACTAGGACTTTTAAATAATTATTAATGCTTTGCTAAACTCCCACACCTTCAGATAACCTATTCACCGCTGCACGCAGTAGGGGCGAATATCAACCACCTCCAACATCAGAGTAAAAACTGCTTTAATGTCAACCAATTGTAAACGAGAAGTGGAGCTCCTGGTTCCAGCGTCCAGTGTGTTGTTGTATTGCAGGAGAGCTGATGAAATGGAAGAGAATGCCAAAAAAACAGCAACCAAGAATAAATACTCTCGTAATAAATCGAAGCAGTCACCTAGACACCTAGACACTCCACCGATGTTACTGATACCATGACATCACACTGCTCTCACCTAGACACTATCCATTTTACTGACACCGGTACACTGCATTGCTGTCAGCAACCAACCCATCAGACTAGTGAAATCTGGCCTTGAACCCTAACCTGGTTTCTTATTTTTTATTTTTTATACTTTAGTTGATTAAAGCTGCATAGTCCGATGAAATATCAAATTTTCAAAACCAAACCAATTATCTAGATTTGACTTTACATATCTAACTTACATACTGATGCACTTATTAAGCATTTGTTTCTGCGTAGAAGGCAATACTGAGTCAATTTAACAGAACTTGTTACTGCAGAAGTCTATGGTGTCAGAGTTTTGGCAAGCTTGCCAAAACTAATTTTCCATGTTTGCACTCAAAATATCTCAAAAGTTTACCATTTAAAATAAAAGTAACTTTGAACTAATGTAAACTATATACTAGTGATCGATCTAATAAATACATCTCATAAAAAATACAGAAATTCAAAACCATCGGCCTATGCAACTTTAAGCAAGGGAAATGTCAACCACAAACAATTGGCATTGGTCATTCCACTGCTCCTTGCCATATCCTTGTAATACAGAGCATCAGACTAGATAACATCAAGTATAAGTTATTAATTTGACTAGACCAGGGTTCGAACCTGCGAGTTCCTATCTTACGCTCAACTCATTCTGCCATCCCTTCTGGTCTCACTGTTGTTCACTGTCTATCCCACCATTGATAACACTTCGACTAACCTTTCGCCTTGAATATGACCTTTGCTGCAGACACAGCATAAGACCATCCCAATCAACCTTACCGACCCCGCCACTCGCCGATCCAACTGATCGATCCCCGAGAAGCCAACTACTGCCACCTAGTGAGAAACACATGAACGACAGTCCAGTGTTTCGTCTGGTTCACACCAGGTGGCAGGATGGTGGTGTCGGCTTGGCTGAAACTTTGGCCTTTGCCATGACAGGAATGGACTACAAGTTGATTGTAGTGATGTGACACTAGCAATGACAGACAGATTACAGCGGTTTTTGTGACAGAAGCCTAACCGCCCATGCATATGGACGGTATTGTGTTATTGTTGGCTAACTCCAATGTGTTGTCTTGGCAACACCATTCTTCCCGTGAGGAGTATGTGAATAATTTGATCAGAGATTATCGGTCCCGTCAAAACTACACAACATACGGGTAGGGGAGGTAGGATACTAGGAATGGTTTTGTGGTGGGTGGGGTGAGAGAATCCATCAAATAAGTGAATACATTCTGGTTTCTATTAATTTTCACGAATTAAAACTGTACAGTCCAATGAAAGCATGACATTTTTCGAAAGTAGGAACATTTATCTCGAGATGATTCTACATATCCACCTTAGACACGGGTGCACTTATTAACGATTTGTTTCTGCATAGAAAGCGATGGCTAATTCAGTGTACCGGAACCTGTTAAGGGGCTGTCACATTACTATGCATCGTGCAAATATATGGCGATGTATGTGATTTTTTTGCCGCTACATCAGGATATGTTGTTATGTGTTACGCGTGTGTTAGGCGCCCCTTGGTATATGTCAATGTATGTCGATGTTCATTGACATATGGCAGCATGCGTCAGGGGGTCGGCGAAGTTTTGCGCATGCACAAAACTTTCGACGTACGACAACACATGGTTGCTTATGTTATGCCTATGTTAGGTGTACGTCGAGAAACGTTAGACGCGCATTGGAGGAAGGTTGTTCTTATGTTGACCTACATTGACTTTCATTCCCCTGATGGAGAGCGTTCACTCCGCACATTGGCAACATAATGCCAATGTATGATGACGTTGTTCTAACGGATGCATAACGTATGGCTGATGCGCGGTTGGCATGTCTCCACCGTGTCTCAACGTATTTGACTATAGGGCACGCGTCTGGTGCTTGCTTAACGTATATAACGTTCGCCGGCATTGTGCGAACGTGGCGTGAGCGTTTTGCAGGTGGGTCGGGTGCCCCCTGCACGTTGGCATGCGTTACTCACGCATTATGTCAATATTGTGCACACCAGGGTGTATGCTGGTGCAATGACGAAATGCATTGGA
Organism: Branchipolynoe longqiensis; assembly: GCA_030323885.1. Taxonomy (NCBI): domain Eukaryota; kingdom Metazoa; phylum Annelida; class Polychaeta; order Phyllodocida; family Polynoidae; genus Branchipolynoe; species Branchipolynoe longqiensis. The sequence continues at coordinate 73,008,084 of CM059190.1, read as the reverse complement.
CTGTAGTTGGACATGCGTCGCTCATGCGCTGGCACTACGCTCTCATACATTGTGCAACATGCTTCAGGTCGCTAGCCGAACGTTGGGAGTGAGCTATGCCAACGCTAGGTAAATGCTCGATTGTGCGAAAGGCACGTTAGCCACACGTTACAGTAAGCTTTTTTTTTTTTTTCTCACATGTCGACATATGCTACCACTACGTTGGACCGACGCTATGCTTATGTCCACTACGTTGCGCTGATGTCCAACTTTTCCCCCGACGCTGAAAAGTTTTATGCATCTCGACGTAAAAAAGTGATTTTATGTGGCGGCAGCTTGCTTGCGAGATGCGTCGTAATGTGACAGGGCCTTTACTACTGAAGCATACGTTGTCAGAAATTTGATTTGCTTGCCAAAATAACTTCACATATTTTCACTTCAAATATCTCCAAAGTTAGCAATTTGACATGAATGTTGCTTCAACTGAAACTAAAGTAGATTATATTATAATGATCTACCTAATCTATCTTAGAAAATAACAGAATCTCAAAATCATTGGACTGTGCAACTTTAACAATAAGTCATATTAAGGAAAGGGGAATGATTCAATATCTCTGTCAGGTTCGATCCCCATTTCCATCAATTGCGGCATGTTCAATGTTATTTTATTGTTGAGATCTTAGCGTGTCGTGTAAATCAATAAATGTAGGCCTATCACAAACACAACATTTTAGAAACCACAATACTTACCTAGATTTGAACTTACATAGCCAACTTAGATAGTTTTGCACTTATTAAGACTTTCTTTTCTACATAGAAGGGAATATAAAGTCAATTTAATATAAGCCATTGACCCTATGTTGTCAGAGTTCAGGGATCCTTGCCAAAATAATCCGACATGTTTTCATTTCAAATATCTCCAAAGTTAGCCATTTAAAATAAAAGTTACTTCAAAGTGGCGTTCTCTGTGGCGGAGTGGTTAGAGTGTCTGACTTTTTTCTAGGTCAGACTCCTAATCTGACGGTCGGCGGTTCGATTCCCCGTGCCCCCAACTCTGCCAATTTGGATTTCCACCACTGTGTATAACTTACAGTGTCATCAAAGGCTGGTTGCTCTCATACCATGTCTATGTGGTGTGGGAGGTTAAAAATCCCTTGGGTCGGTGAAAGTGTAGGCTCGGGATTTCTATCGACCAGCAGTGGAATGAGGAAGACCAGTCGTCTATCACTGAAATTTCCCCTGCTTAAACAACTAATGGACAAAAAAAAAAAAAAAAAAAAAAGAAAGTAAAGTAAGGTAGATTATGGCAATAATTTGAATATATTCATCACATAAAAAATGACAGAAACTCGAAGCCGTACGACTATGCAACTTTAATAAGTGCATCAACATCTAATTTGGATATGTCGGATCCAATCGTGATAAAAGTTTTATTTTGGAAAAATTGATGCTGCCATCAGATTATGCCGCTTCAGGGACCCGCAAGTAGATGCTGACAGTAATGGGTAGGTCCAGTTTTCCGATGTGACGGTCTCAATGAGCTCCTGTCATCTTGACACAGATCATATCTAGCCTATTAAATCTACCCTTGTGTCCACGAGTCCTGCCCGGAGAACAACATCAAGATGCACCGAGTCACCCCGTCACCGAATCTCATCGCTGCCATAAATTGTTAGCTGTCACATAGTACACGCCATGTCATCTAGCCTCACACCCAGCTAGAGGTATCTGCGTAGTCTACACCGAAATACCACTCCATACCGCCAGCAACGCTCTCTGTCTATAGACCTATTTCAATGTTTACTAACATCGTGTGTGTGCGCGCTTGGCTGCAGGACGAAGGCACACTGCATTGACTTTGCCGATACGCGCAGTGAAAAACGTCAGTTTTATTCCAAATTAATAGAAATGCAGAACCCTAACCGTATCAATTTAATATAATCTTTTTGTTAAACATGTTTTCTATTAGTTCAAACCATCAATTTGATTCAAAATTAGTAGAAATTCAGAACCCTAACCTTATAAATATAATATAATCTTTTCATTGAATTTGTTTTCTATATTTGTGCCAAACAGTTTGTTTCTACTAATTCTAGGTGGTGTAGTTTTAGAGATATTTCACTTTTTATGTCTGAATATTGCTCACGGCCATTGACAGTTTGCCGATACGCACATTGCAACACGTCAATTTTATTCAGAATTTATAGAAATGCAGAACCCTAACCTTATAAATTTAATATAATCTATTTGTTGAATATGTTTTATATATGTGTTCCAAGCTGTTTGTTTCTACGTGGTGTGGTTCTAGAGATATTTCACTTGTTCTCTATGAAGATTGCTCATAGCCATTGAGTTTGCAGTGTGACACTGTGTCAGCCTGCAGCCAAGCAGCGCGCGCACTGACCTAAATACCCATACTGACGTCATATGAAATAGGTCTATATTACGGACAACACCGGGACAGTGCACCGCTCTATCAACTAAACACTGCATTCATTTTATTGATACTGTGACACCGTACATCTTTGTCACCTAGACACTGCATCCAATCTACTGACACTGGGACATTGCACCGCTTTGTCACCAAGACACTCCATCCATTTGACTGACACTGGGACACTCCACCGCTTTGTCACCAAGACACTCTATCCAGTTGACTGACACTGGGACACTGCACCGCTCTGTCACCTAGACACTCTATCCATTTGACTGACACTGTGACACTGCACCGCTCTGTCACCTAGAGACTCTATCCGTTTGACTGACACTGTGACACTGCACCGCTCTGTCACCTAGACACTCTATCCATTTGACTGACACTGGGACACTCCACCGCTTTGTCATCAAGACACTCTATCCAGTTGACTGACACTGGGACACTGCACCGCTCTGTCACCTAGACACTCTATCCATTTGACTGACACTCTGACACCGCACCGCTCTGTCACCTAGACACTCTATCCATTTGACTGACACTGTGACACTGCACCACTCTGTCACCTAGACATTCTATCCATTTGACTGACACTGTGACACTGCACCGCTCTGTCACCTAGACACTCTATCCATTTGACTGACACTGACACTGCACCGCTCTGTCACCTAGACACTCTATCCATTTGACTGACACTGTGACACTGCACCGCTCTGTCACCTAGACACTCTATCCATTTTACTTACACTGTGACACTCCATCCATTTGACTGACACAGGGAAACTGCACCGCTGTCACCTAGACACTCTATCCATTTTACTGTCACGGGGACACTGCACTGCTCTGTCACCTAGACACTGCATCCATTTTTCTAATACCAGTACACTGCACTGCTCTGTCACCTAGACACTGCATCCATTTTTCTAATACCAGTACACTGCACCGCTCTGTCACCTAGACACTCTATCCATTTGACTGACACTGTCACACCACACCGCTTTGTCACCTAAACACTCTATCCATTTGACTGACACTGTGACACTCCACCACTTTGTCACCAAGACACTCTATCCATTTGACTGACACTGTGACACTCCACTGCTCTGTCACCTAGACACTGCATCCATGTTAGTAACACCAGTACACTGCACCGCTCTGTCACCTAGACACTCTATCCATTTTACTGACATTGGGACATTGCACCGCTTTGTCACCTAGACACTGCATCCATTTTACTGACACTGTGACAGCACACCACTTTGTCACCTAGACACTCTATCTATTTTACTGTCACTGGGACATTGCACCGCTGTATCAACTAAACACTGCATCCATTTTACTCTCACTGGGACACTCCGCCGCTCTGTCACCTAGACACTGCATCCAGTTTACTAACACCAGTACACTGCACCGCTCTGTCACCTAGGCATTCTATCCATTTTACTGACATTGGGACATTGCACCGCTTTGTCACCTAGACACTGCATCCATTTTACTGACACTGTGACACCACACCACTTTGTCACCTAGACACTCTATCCATTTTACTGTCACTGGGACATTGCACCGCTCTATCAACTAAACAGTGCATCCATTTTACTGTCACTGGGACACTCCGCCGCTCTGTCACCTAGACACTGCATCCATTTTTACTAACACCAGTACACTGCACCGCTCTGCCACCTAGACACTCTATCCATTTTACTGTCACTGGGACACCGCACCGACACCATTACACCACACTTCTGTTACCTAGACACTGCATCCATTTTTACTGACACCAGTACACTGCACCGCTCTGTCACTTAGACACTCTATCCAAAAACCAAAACCAAAACCAATACCGAAACACCTATCTAGATATAATTATATATATCGAACTTAGATACTGATGCACTTATTAAGCATTTGTTGCCACATAGAAGGGAACATCATCATCATCATCATGCTGTCGGTCGCGATGCGACAAAGACTGCTTTCATTACTTGACTGCCGCTCTTACATTTCATAAAAGCTGCCTGCAAAAGTGTTGAAGTGCTGCTGGCTTTTGCAAGTTACCAGCGGCACTCTCTCAGGGAGCAAATAGAGGTTTCACACCGGCAAGAACATGTCAAGACAGGCGCAAAACTATTTGTCCCTGCAGTGGCTGGTCGGGAGATGTTGGGAGTTCCATACATCAACCGCCCTTAATGCTGCCACAGTGACATGGTTTTCTGTTTAGGGTTTGCTCCCTTAGCCTTTGGTTCTGTCAAGAACCTGTACCACAAGGCAGTGGTTTACAACTCTGCATGGCAGGGGCGTCAAACTCCCTGAGGTATTGCTATCCCTGCAATACCTGCATACCCTAGGGAACATGAAGTCAATTTAATAGAATCTGTTACTGCAGTAGCCTATGGTGTCAAGAGTTTTGGCATGCTCTCCTAAATTAATTTTGCATGCTTGAATTTCAAATATCTCGAAAGTTAGCCATTTAAAATTTAAGGTACGTCAAACAAAAGTAAGATAGATAATAACAATCAACCTAATGTATTTATCTCGGAAAATTACAAAATCTCAAAACCATCGGACTATGCAACTTTAAGCGATGGAACAAAACACTATTGGAATAAGACGCGATGAAATAAAACCCGATAAAGCATCAATATACAGTAAAACCTCTATATACCGACTCCTCCACAGATTGACCACTCCCCTATGTCAATCGCTTTATTTGGGTCCCAAAGATACCATTGTAAGGATATCCTAACTCTCTAAACCGACTACCTCCTTAAATGGACCACTTAAAGACGGTCCCATGGTCGGTCGATTCAGAGAGGGTTTACTGTATTTCAATTGAAAAAAATAACATTTGTAATCTAAGGTGGTCTGGTGGTACGCAGCTGCGTACATTGCGGGAATTCAAAACCATCGGATTGTGCAACTTTACTGTGCCAATCCTCAGTAGGCGAACACACACACGCCGATATCTACGGACTGACAGACTTCGTGGTTGGTTGGTTGGTTGTGGGAGTTTTACAGCCTGGCAACATCTAAGGTCATATCAGGACAGGTATCGACTTGGGACAGTGTGCACTCATGGCAACTTTATAATCCTACCTCACTGGGAGACCAAACCATCGGGCACCATGATCTAATATCCCACCCAGTCACATTATCCTGCCACTGATCTAACCAGTCCTTGCCCTATTCTAATAGTAATAATGCCGAGCGCCTGGCTAGGAGGCATTAAGTATACATTTTGAAAGGCATCGGTTTGACTCGGCTGGGAAGCGAACTCCCAACCTTTTTTTTTTGGTCCATTAGTTGTTTAAGCAGGGGAAATTTCAATCGTGGACGATTGGTCTTCCCCATTCCACTGCTCCTTGCCCTATCCTAATAATGCTGAGTGCCTGGCTACGAAGCGACGAGTATAAATTTTTAAGTCATTGGCTTGACTCGACCAGGGTTCGAACCCACGACCCCACGATCTACCAAACACGGGAGACAGACGCTCTAACTCACTCGGCCATCCCATCTGACCTTCCGCACGGGAATCTTACGCTCTGCCGATTCAGCGCCCGCGTCCAGTGTGACTGTTGTGGGCAATTAGCGTATGGTACATGATATATCCATGCATGTGCCATCAATATATTAAATGGCACAATGAGCTCGGGGACGAGTACTCAGATACCGGAGATGCGGAACAACATCAAAAGCCGAAAGTTGATCTGCCACCCCACTCCGCCAGAGGGCGTGTCAGAACGATCCTTCCACAGACAGCTTCGTTTATTTGTGACCACGAGACCGGAAATGGGGCACTTTTCACTTATTTACCCGACACCCACTTTTAGAAATCTTCTGTGTGACCATGTGCTTTATTCTTTTCTTAAAAAAAAAAAGAATGGCTGTCACTTTCAAAAATATTCAGTGGCGGTGAGGTTGTTTTTTTTTCTTAAAAAAAGAAGAAATTACCGTCACATTTGCTTCTTTTCAAAATTATAGTAATAAGCTTGTTATTGGTAATTTCTTTCCATTTGCATAAGAATGTATATATATATATATATATATATATATATATATATATATATAAACCAGACGGGATGGCCGAACGAGTTAGAGCGTCTGTCTCCCATGTTGGTAGATCATGGGATCATGGGTTCGAACCCTGCTTGAGTCAAACAAATGTCTTAAAAATTGATACTTGTCGCTTCCTAGCCAGGCACTCGGCATTACTAGAATAGGTCAAGGAGCAGTGGAATGAGGAAGACCAATCGTCTGCGATTGAAATTTCTAAAGTCTAAATTTCACCAATGAATGCTTAGATCGGCGCATTTGAAACGGCCGGAAATGCCCGGCTTGGCGGGGAGCCGTCCGAAATGCAGGCCAAGGTTCCGTAACGGAACATGCCAACGGATCCGAAATAGCATAGCTGAAGCCTGTCCGATATATATGCCCGCACATTACCAATGCATACACTCACAATTTATAATCATATAATACATTATATATCATATATATATATATATATACATACAGTGAGGTAGGATTAAAAAGTCGCCCCTACTCTTCCCTCCTTTCTCTATCTTCACTCCTCGCCACTCCTTCCTTCCCACCCAGTCACCTTCTCTCTCTCCATATATGAGACTGTCTCAAAAGGTGCTAAGCAATATGGGACAAAACTTTGTCCATTGTAACGATCAACATACTATCTGCTCATGCATTTGCTCAGGATAAACTGATTTGTTTTCTACATTGTGTTTCATAATCTCAATAGAATACATATTGATTTGAAGCAAATCTCCTTGTGTTTTCAGTGTAACCGTGTTTGTGCTGATTTGTGTCAATCGGTACAATGGACAAAAAAAAAAGAGTTAGCACCTTTTGATACAGGCTCATATATATATATATAGAGAGAGAGAGAGGGGGAGAGAGAGAGAGAGAGAGAGGGAGAGAGCGCAGGCTTCCCGTGCAGAAGGTCAGGAGTTCGACTCCTGGTCGAGTCAAACTACTGACTTCCAAAATTGATGATAGGGCACGGACTGGTTAGCTCACTGTGGGCTTTAATGTGATTGTGTGGTACCAGTGGCCTGGTCTCTCAGAGGGGCAGCACTACAAAATCGCCATGAATGCGCACTGTCACAAGTCAGTACCCGTCCTGATATGACCTTAGATGTTGCCTAGGATGCAAAACCCCAAACAGCAACTTTAAAAGGCAGAAACCTCAAATCCATTGAACTATGCAATTTTATATAAAGACCAAAACCATCACCCTCCCCCCCCCCGTTCTGATATGACCTTAGATGTTGCCAGGACGTCAAACTCCACCAAGCAACCAATCATCACACCCATTTCCCTTCACACTCTCACAGACCACACTCACACCCGCTTCCGCCCCGACGCACATGTGGTCTTTGCGCATGCGCAGTCAGATGAGGTTCCGCTAGGGGGCGTAACAGACAGATTAGGACTACCTGTGACCACGTGACTACCACGTGACCCCAGACACGTGACCCTTGCTTGATGGGCGTGCGGCTGGGCGAGGATGGTGGGCGGGGTAATGGCCATCAGTTTGAGGGTGAGTTCGTTTCGGTTGTAGTCTGGGAGTGTGTTTTGTAATGTCAATGGTAATACTAGTAATAAGGGCTGAGGGTCTAAAACCCCAGCTTTGTTTTCATGTAGTCGGATATCATTTATTTAAAGGTACATAGTCCGATGAAATATGAAATTTTCAAAACCAAAACAATTATCTAGATTTGATTTTTACATATGTAACTTAGATACTGATGCACTTATTGAACATTTGTTTCTGCGTAGAAGGGAATACTAAGTCAATTTAATAGAAGATTTTACTGTAGAGGTATATGGTGTCAGAGTTTTGGCAAGCTTGCCAAAACTAATTTTCCATGTTTGCATTTCAAATATCTCAAAAGTTTACCATTTAAAATAAAAGTAAGGTTAAACTAATGTAAAGTAGATACTAGTGATCGATCTAATATATTTATCTAAAAAAAATTACCATCTCAAAACCATCGGACTATGCAACTTTTATGATGCCAAATTTTGTTGATTTTTTATTCGATTTATTAAATTTGGGATTGCCGAATGAGTTGAGCATCCGTCTCACGTTTTGGTAGACCGTGAGATCGTGGGATCGAAACCTGGTCGAGTCAAACCAATGACTTAAAAATTGATACTTTTCGCTTCCCAGCCTGGCACTCTGGCATTATTAGGATAGGACAAGGAGCAGCGGAATGAGGAAGACCAATCGTCCACAATTGGAATTTTCCCTGCTTAATCAACTAATGTACAACAACAAGAAATGTTTTGTTTGGTGTGCTGCTTTTTTTGTTGTTTTTAGGTGGATTTACATTTATGGGGTTAGGGTGGTAGAGAGATATATGTGTGTGTGTTTTAATTTTACATGTATACCAGGGTGCATTTTGTTTGGCTTGCATCAGAACCTCCAGTCCAACCCCATTTATCTTAAGACAATGCATTAAAATCAAAGCAACTTTAAATAAAATACCACTTGTTGTATATATATATATTTAACCGTCCGGGCTATTCCACCCCCGCTTAAGGCGAGCCTACGAGTTAATTTATATAATTATTTCCATGTGAATTTCCTGGGCCAGCCGTGTGTGTGTGAGGGATGGGAGAGTGTGTGTGAGGGGTTGGGTGCGGGTGAGTGTGTGCAGGTTTGGTGGGGGTGAGTGTGTGAGGGGTGGGGTGGGAGTGAGTGTGTAAGGGGTTGGGTGGGGGTGAGTGGTGGAGGGTGGGGTGGATGTGAGTGTGTGAGGGGTGGGTGGGGTGAGTGTGAGTAGTAGGGGTGGGTGTAAGTGAGTGTGTATGGGTGGGGTGGGGTGAGTTTGTGAGGGGTGGTGTGGGAGTGAGTGTGTGAGGGGTGGGATGGGAGTGAGTGTGTGGGGGGTGGGGTGGGAGTGAGTGTCTGAGGGATGGGGTGGGAGTGAGTGTGTGAGGGGTGGGGTGGGAGTGACTGTGTGAGGGGTGGGGTGGGAGTGAGGGTGTGAGGGGTGGGATGGGAGTGAGTGTGTAAGGGGTTGGGTGGGGTGAGGGGTGGGGTTGTTGTTGAAGATTTATACTGCCTATCATGGATAAGCCTGAATAGGCTTGTTTTCACCATTAGACAGTTTGTCGATAGAAAGCCCGAGCTTACACTTTTACCGACCCAAGGGATTTTTAACCTCCCACACCACATAGACATGGTATGAGAGCAACTGGTCTTTGATGACGCTGTAAGTTATACACAGCGGTGGAAATCCAAATTGGCAGAGATGGGGGCATGGGGAATCGAACTACCGACCTTCAGATTAGGAGTTCGACCTAGAAAAAAGTCAGACACTCTAACCACTCCGCCACAGAGAACACCACAGGGTTGTGGAGTCTGGTGAAGGGTGGTGGAGTGAGTGGTGAGGGGTGGGAATAGGTGAGTGTGAGGGTTGTGTGGGGTGAGTGTGTGAGGGGTTGGAAGGTTGTGTGTGTGAAGGGTTGGAGGGTGAGTGTGGGTAAGTGTGGATTGGAGTGAGTGTATGATGGGTGAGGTGAGGGTGGGGGTGAGTGCTGGGGGGTGCTGGGGGGATAGGTGATGTGTGAATGGTGAGGTTGGAGGTGGGGGTGGGTGAGTGCTGGAGGAGTTGGTGAGTGGTGAATGTGAGGTGGGTTTGAGAGTGTGGTGTGAGGGGTGGGGTGGATGATAGATAAGGGTGGGTGGGGGTGAGTGTGTGAGGTGGGATGGGTGTTGGGGTGTTGTGAGGGTTGGGTGGTCATGTGTGAGGGGTGGAGGGTGAGGTGGTATGATGGTGGATTGTAGTGAGTGTGTGACGGGTGAGGTGAGGGGGGTGAGTGCTGGGGGAGTTGGGTGAGTGTGTGAATGGTGAGCTGGGGGGTGATTGTGTGAGGGGTGAGTGTGTGGTGAGGGAGTGGCTGGAGGTGAGATGTGAGGGCTGAAGTATGAGAGTCTATGAGGGAAAGGGAGTAAGTGTGTGCGAAGGTGGGGGTGTGTGGTGTGGGGTGGGGGTGAGTCTGTGAGGGGTTGGATGAGTGTGTGAATGTATGAGAGGCGTGAGTGAGTGTGTATGGCGGTTGGGGGTGAGTGTGTGTGTGAAGGGCGTGGGTGGGGGTAAGTGTGGAACATGATTGGGAGTGAGTATATGTGTGAAGGGAGGGGGTGGGGATGAGAAAGTGTGTGTAAGGGGTGAAACTAAGAGGGAGTGTGTGTTGAGGGATAGGGGGGAGGCTGTGTGAGTGGTGTGGGGAGGGGTGAGTGTGGGGTGGGGGGGGGGGGGAATGGGGAGGGGGCATGTGCGTGGCAGCTGACTTGGGAATCCTAAGACTAAGAGATATGTGTATGTTATTTCCATGTACACCTCCGCTTTGTCCGCGTCGAAATCACACTAAATTTATACGATTGCACATGCCATAAACACACACATAAGTTGTGTGTGTTTATGGGATCTTACGACTATATATATATATATATATATATAATGATAAGTCCCCTTCTCACACATAACAATGTAGGAAGCAGCCAATGCCTCTTCCCACACCCTTCCTGTATCAGTGCGTGTGTAGGCTTACACTTACAGCATTTCCACCACTATATGTTCCTTTGTTTGGGTTTTACGTCCTAGCAACATCCAAGGTCATTTCAGGATAGGCACTGACTTGAGACAGTGCGCACTCATGACGATTTAATAGGTTTGTTTGTTTGTTGTTGTTTTACGTCATAGCAACATCTAAGGTCATATCAGGATGGGTACCGACTTGTGACAGTGCGCACTCATGGCGACTTTATAGTGCTGTCCCACTGGGAAACCAGGCCGCCGGCACAATGACCTGGTATCCCACTCAGTCACATTATCCTGACACTGAGCACACCAGTCCTTGCCCTATCCTAATAATGCCGAGCGCCTGGCTAGGAAGCGACAAGTATCAATTTTAAAGTCATTGGTTTGACTCGACCGGGACTCGAACCCAAGACCCCACGATCTACCAGCACGGGAGACGGACGCTCTAACTCATTCGGCCATCCCGTCTGGTTCAATTTTATAGGGCTGCCCCACTAAAAGACCATGCCCGATATTGCACTCGCGCACATAATCCTGATACTCAGCTAGCCAATCCTTGCCCAATCCTATTATTGCCAAGTGCTAGGCTGTATGGTGTTCTCTGTGGCGGCGTGGTTAGAGTGTCTGACTTTTTTCTAGGTCGGACTCCTAATCTGAAGGTCAGTGGTTCGATTCCCCATGCCTCCACCTCTGCCAATTTGGATTTCCACCGCTGTGTATAACTTACAGCGTCATCAAAGGCCAGTTGCTCTCATACCATGTCTATGTGGTGTGGGAGGTTAAAAATCCATTGGGTCGGTAAAAGTGTAGGCTGGGGCTTTCTTTCGACAAACTGTCTCATGGTGAAAACAAGTCTATTCAGGCTTATCCATAATAGGCAGTATAAATCTTCAAGAATAGGCTAGGTGGTGACACAAATTAATTTTGTTAGTCATAGGTTTGACTCGGTCGGGATTCGAACCTAGGATCTCCCGAGTGGAAAGTCAGCCCGCCAGCGCGCTTACCGAGTCACAAATATGCGTCCATAAATGAGCTTTTGCAACTCATACATTCTCAAATTAGTTTTGTAAATTTTCCGATGTATTTAAAATATTGCAGGCACATAACCAGACAGCCAAGTGGATAAAACACTCACTTCCCATGCGGAAGGTCACAGGATCAATCCCTGGCCGAGTCAAAGCACAAACTTCCGAAATCAAATATTGTTGTCACTACCAACCATGCTTGGCACTCATCATTACCAGGATAGGACAAGGATTAGGTGTTCCAATGTCAGGATAATCTATATAATACCCGATATTTAATCATCTAGATAGGTATCCCAGCGGCGCCAGTCCTATAAAATCGCCACGAGTGCGCACTCTGCTCTTCCAAGTGTGTATACCCATCCTGAAATGTTGCTAGGACGTAAATCACCAATAAACCGAAGCTATATGCAGACATCGTTAATTGTTAGTGCCAAAATGTTGCCCTTTCGCTGCAGTTCCATGACAGTAGCGATAAACTGTGTAACGAGTTGGGACAACTCTCGACATAAACAAAGCCATACGTCCTGACAGCTCCTCTAACCTCCACACCCTCGTCCTCTCCCTGCCCCCCCCCCCCCTCCCCTCCTACTCCTGCTCAAAACTATCCCCTCCTCGCCCCCTGCCCTCCTCCTGTCCTCCTGCCCTCCCCTCTCCCCCCTCCCCCTCCTACCCCTGTTCACCCTATCCACTCCTCTCCCCCTTTGCCCCTCCCCCCTTCCTCTCCCCCCCTCCCTCTCCCCTCCCCTTCCCCCCTCCGTCCTCCGCCCCCCCCCCTCCCCACCTCACTCCTCTGTCTCCCCCTATCCCTAAGCACTAATATGACCCTTGCGCCTCCCCCTTTCCCCTTCTCCTCCCACCCCTTCCCCTCCCCTTTTCCCCCTTCACTTCCCCTTCTTTTTTTTCCCCTCCTCCCTCCATAACCTGCTCCCCCCTCCGTTCGCCCCTTCCTACTCTATATCCCCTCCTCCTCCCCCCCCCCCCCCTCCCATCCCTCCTATTGCTGTGGGTAACATAACAGACAGCAACAGAAAGGACCAATGAAATAAAGTCCCGCCCCCAGTCCGGCGGCCATCTTGTTTTTCCACTTCTTTCCCACGACAGGGTGGAGGACATGTGGCGCCCTCTACCGCCGGTACGGCTCAACCATGCGCAACCAACAAACGAGAGCTCACACCCTTCCCTCTCCGTCACCTCCACTCCCTCGCCCTCCCCTCCACTCTCCTCCCGACCCCCTCCCACCCACATCCCCCCGCTCCACAGCCTCTCATCCATTCCCCTCCCCAACCCTCCCCTCCCCTCTACTCTATGCCCCTCCGCAACCCTCCCCCTCCTCCGCTCCGATCTCCACCCTTCCGCTCTCCTCCTCTCCCAACCCCAACCCTCCCTTTCCCATCCCTCCCGTCCCCTCTCCTCTCATCGACAATCCTTCCCAAAACCCCCTGTCCTATCCACACATCTTTCCTCTCCACCCCTTCTATCCCTAAATACCCCATCTCCTCTCTTCCCATCCCCAACCCTTCCCACACTTCTCTTCCCCTCCCATTCATAACCCTCCGCACCACTCCCAAGCCACTCTCCCCTCTCTCCCCTCCCATCCCCATCCCGTTCTCCCCATCCTTTCCCAACCTTCCCCTCTCCTCTCCTCCCTCCCCCTCCCAACTCCTTCCTTCTCTCTCATTCCCAACATTCCTCCCATTCCCTATCACCTCCAATTCCCCACCTCCTCCCCCATCATCACTTCTAGCCATCACCCCTTCCCCTCATATTCCCTCCCTTCCCTAGATTCCCTCCTCGCCACTCCTTCCTTCCCACCCAGTCACCCTCTCCCACAGCCTCCCTCATCATCAGTTCTCGCTGCCTCCTAGCCATGCACCCTCTCACTCTCACCCATCAACTCTCACCCACCTACTGGCCGCAGTGGCCTAATCGGCAGAGCGCAGGCCTCCCGTCTGGAAGGTTGGGAGTTCAATTCCCAGTTGAGTCAAACCAATGACTTAAAAATTGATGCATGTCGCTTTCTAGCAATGCACTCGGCATTATTATGATAGGGCAAGGACTGGTTGGCCTTGGTGTCAGGATAATGTGACAGAGTGGGATATCAGGTCATGGTGCTGGTGGCCTGGTCTCCCAGTGGGGCAGCACTATACATGTAAAGTCGCATTGAGTGTGCACTGTCACAAATCGGTGCCCGTCCTGATATTATAACCTTAGATGTTGCAGGATATAAAACTCCAACAACCAACCAACTGACATCCCCTTCTCTGCTACCCCTCCCTCCCTTCCCCTTCTCCCCCCCCCCCCCCCCCACACACACACAAGCCCCCTCCTCCCTCTCCCCAGAACGCCCATTGCTCGTGCAGGAGCAGTTTCTCCTCTACACACACGCGCACACCATCACTGGGAGGTGCCGCGCACCCTGAGCGCGTGTATGTGCATATATGCGAGTTGCTCCCCAAACGCTTCAACGCGCCACCTATCGAGCTCCGCCTACACCTCACGCAGCACACCTCACTATCATCTATCGCGCCATTTGTTGCCTAAGAGGCTTGATGCGGGCGTGTAAGGCTGCGGGGTAGTGGGAGGCGGCGGTGAGCGGGGAGGGGTGCAGTGGGGGGGGGGGAGTGCGGGGGGAGCAGGGTGCCAGGGTTGAGGTTGGAGAGGTGCGCGGGAGGATGAGAGGAGGGGGCGGTGTATGTATGGAGGGTGACGGGGGAGGGGCGAGAGGGGGGGGGGGGGGGCGCCTGGATTGAAGTAGGAGAGGTGTGTGTGGGGAGATGAGAGGAGGGGGGTGTATGTAGAAAGGATGAGTGAAGGGGGGATTGGAGGGGGAGAGGTGTGTGTGTGTGGAGAATGAGAGGTGGGGAGAGTGTATGTAGGGAGGATGAGTGAAGGGGGGATTGGAGGGGGGGAGGTGTGTGTGTGTGGAGAATGAGAGGTGGGGAGAGTGTATGCAGAGAGGATGAGTGAGGGGAGAGGGGGAGAGGGGGAGGAGGATTGGAGGGACGCAGTCAGCGCGCCGGACGCACAACCGGAACGACCCCTGAGCGTCCCGCCTCGTTTCGAACGCCGCACATTTTGATTGGGCAAATGAGCGCAAATGGCGGACAGCTGTCGGTGCCGCGCCGTGCCCGCGCCGGCCCTCACCGGCAGCGCCCTCCGGCGACGGGCAGGCAGGTGGAGGGAGGTGGGGGACGGGGGAAGGGGGACGGGGGAAGGGGGGAGTGAGGGCCGGGAAGGGGCAGAGCACATGGGCGGGCATCGCTCTTCCTGTAACACGTCAATTAAGCTCCCCGCCCTATTATCGCTCATGATTCAATGGGTCGGTGCGGGAACATGGTTGAACCATATGTGTGTGTATGTGTGTATGTGTGTATGTGTGTATGTGTGTATGTGTGTATGTGTGTATGTGTGTATGTGTGTATGTGTGTATGTGTGTATGTGTATGTGTGTATGTGTGTATGTGTGTATGTGTGTATGTGTGTATGTGTGTATGTGTGTATGTGTGTATGGTATTATGTGTGTATGTGTGGTATGTGTGATGTGTGTATGTGTATATGCATGTCTATGTGTGTGTATGTGTGTATGTGTGTATCTGTGTGTGTATGTGTGTATGTGTGTATGTGTGTATGGGTGTATGTGTATGTGTGTATGTGTGTATGTATGTATGTGTGTATATGTGTGTGTCTGTGTGTATGTGTGTATATGTGTGTATGTGTGTTTGTGTGTATGTGTATGTGCGTATGTGTGTATGTGTGTATGTGTGTATGTATGTATGTATGTATGTGTGTATGTGTGTATGTGTGTATATGTGTATGTGTGTATGTGTATGTGTGTATATGTGTATGTGTGTATGTGTGTATATGTGTATGTATATGTGTATGGATGGATGAGTGTACATGTGTATGTGTATGTGTGTATGTGTGTATGTGGGTATGTGTATATGTATGTATGTGTGTATGTGTATATGTGTATGTATGTATGTGTGTATGTGTGTATTTATGTATGTGTGTATGATTATATCTGTGTATATATGTATATGTGTATATATTATATCTGTGTATATATGTATATGTATATATGTATATGTGTGTATGTATGTATGTGTGTATGTGTGTACGTGTGCATGTGCGTATGTGTATGTATATATGTGTGTATGTATGTATGGTTGGCACTGAAGGTCATATCAAGATGGGTAGCGACTTGTGACGGCGCGCACTCATGGTGACTTTATTGTGATGCCCCATTGGGAGGGGAAACCAGGCTGCCAGGCACTATGATCTGCTATCCAGCTCAGTCACATTATCCTGATACTGAGCCAACCAGTCCTTGCCCTATCCTAATAATGTTGAACGCCTCACGAGGAAGCAACAAGTATCATATGTTTGACTCGATATAGGGGAGTGGTCGATCTGTGGAGGTGGCCAGCTGGGGAGGTTTTACTGTATATATACATACACACATAACATACATACAGTAACACTCTGATGAGGGGGGACCAGACGGAAAGGCCCAATGAGTTGAGCTTCCGTCTCCCGCGTTGGTAGATCGTGGGATTCGAACCCCACGATCTACCAAATCGGGAGACGGATGCTCAACTCATTCTGGAGGAGGAGGAGGAGGAGGAGAAGAGGGGCGAAGGAATAGGAATAGCGAGGGGGGGGGGGGGTCATTTAGCGGTGCAGATACGGTAGACACATAGTGTATGGGCGCATCGCCGGTTGTCGGCAGGTATAAAGGATACTAGTAACGCGTCAGGCCGACAGATGGCGTGAAGTTACACTCACCAAGGCGCAACCACCTAAATGCCATCACCAGCCACCCACCAGCGCCTGCACTCCCGGATCTAGGCTCACACACACCCTCATGCCCCGCCTCACACATCCGTCCCTCCATCTCCATCCCCTCCTCCTCATCCTTCCCTCCTTCCCCTCATCACCCTCTGCCTCCTTTTCCTCCACCTTCCCCATTCCTACTCCTCCCCATCTCCTCCTCCTCTTCACCCTCTTCTCATCCTCCCCCCTCCTCCTCCTCCTTCTATTCCTCCTCCTCCACCTCCTCCCTCTCCCCAACCCTACGTCTCCACCCTCTCCTCCTCCTCCCCCCCCCCCTCCCCCATTCTCCCATCTCCTCCCCTCCTCTTCACCCCTCCCCATCCTCCCCGCTCATCCTCGCCATCTCCCCCTTCTCCACCCTCCTTTTCCCTCCTCCCCTCCTCCCTCCTCCCTCTCCCCACCCCTCCTGATCCACTTCCTTCCCTTCCCACCACCCTATCCCTCCTCCACCCCCCATTCCTCCTCCCCTCCACATCCCCCTTCCCCCTCCTCATCCCATCTCCTCGTCCTCCCATCCCCCCATCTCCTCCTCCCTCTCCCCACTCCCGCTCCACTCCTCCCCAATCATCCTGCTCTGTGGTTAATGGGCCGTGAGGAAAGACCACGCCGAAGGAAGGGCCCGAAGCCGCTCACAACACTTATAACTCACATGATTGAATGGCCAAGTAAGTGCCACTGGCTTGCAAGTTGCAGCAGTGTACGTAATGATGGCCCCGCGTAGGTAGGAGTCAGTCGGGCCGTGTTAATTAGCACTGCGCTTATTACAGGGACAGTTGGGAGTGCGAATGTGTGTGAGTGTGCACGTGTGTGCGTGTGTGTGTAGATGTGTGTGTGTGTGTGTGTGGGTGTGTGGGTATGTATGGATGTGTGCGTGTGTGTGGGTATGTGTGTGTGGGTGTGTAGGTGTAGGTGTGAGTGTGTAGGGGTGTGGGTGTGGTGTGTGTTGGTGTGGTTGTGTGGGTATTGTGTGTGTATGTGTCTGTGTTTGGGTGTGTTTGGGTGTGTTTGGGTGTGTGTATGTGTGTGGGTGTGTGTGTGGGTGTGTATGTGTCTGTGTTTAGGTGTGTTTGGGTGTGTGTGTATGTGTGTGCAGGTGTGTGTGGGTGTGGGTGTGTAGGTGTGTATGGGTATGTGTATGGGACTGGGTGGGTGCTGTGTGGGTGTGGGTGTGTGGTTGTCTGTGTGTATGGGTTTGTGGGTGTGTAGGTGTGTAGGTGTGTGCGTGTGTGGGTGTGCGTGGGTGCGTGTGCGCGTGTGTGGGTGTTAAACACATGCATCCATCATTGACCGAGGGCGCCTGTGTTATATCTATGTTAAACACCACCCATGGCCATACATATGTGATGCACGTGTAACTGATGTACCGCCCCCTACCCCCCCCCCCCCCCCCCCCCCCCACACTCATACTCCCACCTACCATCAACACCACTGCCGCCGCTGCTGCCTCCTAGCAGGCACCGATGCCAATTAATTCTAACGTTTGCAATGTGTGTCCAGGAGCTGTATAATTAGTTCTGTTCAGAGGATGACGTCACACCCGGCCTATCCTGCTGCATGTATATTATTATTAAGGTGCGTAATTATAACTCCTTGTGAGCCTATAGCTTTGAAGTGCTACTCTATTATCATTAAAAACACGGTTACCGGAACTACTATTAATATTATTGCTTTCATCGTTGATATCATAATCGTTAATGATGCATAATTTATCTCGCACAGTTCGCATATTTGTCTTACAAGTTCTGCCTTTTATAAAGATTTGACTTGCAAGATTTATACTTGTCACAACCTAGCCAGGCGCTCGGCATTAATAGGATAGGACAAGGACTGGTTAGCTCTGTAGTAGAATAATGTGAGTGTCTGGGATATTACTATTATTAGGTCATGGTGCTGGTATCCCAGTTGGGCAGCACTATAAAGTCACCATGAGTGGGCACTGTCACAAGTTGGTACCCATCGTGATATGACCTTAGATGTTGCCAGGATGTAAAACTCCAGCAACCAACCAACCAACCATTAACAAATGTAACGTGAAAGCCAGAAATGTGGTATACAGTTTCTGGGAATGACCCACATGCATATGAGTTAGTACAAAGTTAGGCAGATAAGCAGAAATACTCTATTGGAAAAATAATCAATTATTATTATTAATATCAAACCACTCCATTTGTGATATATCAGGGTGGTTTGTTTGATCAATATTATTATTGTTACTAGTATTACTATTGCTATTGCTGTTGCTATTGCTGTGGGCGACCAGACGGGATGGCCGAATGAGAGCGTCCGTCTCCCGTGTAGGTAGAACGTGGGGTCGTGGGTTCGAACCCTGGTCGAGTCAAACCAATGACTTAAAAATTGATACTTGTTGATTCCTAGCCTGGCGCTCGCCATTATTAGGATAGGGCAATGACTGGTTGGCTCAGTGTCAGGATAATATGACTGAGTGGGATATCAGGTCATGGTGCTGGTGGCCTCGTCTTCCAGTGGGGCAGCACTATAAAGTCGCCATGAGTGCACACTAGCAGAAGTCGGTACACGTCCTGATATGACGTTAGATGTTGCTAGGACGTAAAACAACAAACAAGCAACAAAAACAACAAAAACTGCTATTGCTATTGCTGTTGCTGTTGCTATTGGTATTGCTATTGATGTTGCTGTTGCTGTTGCTATTGCTATTGCTATTGCTGTTGCTGTTGCTATTACTGTTGCTATTACTGTTGCTATTGCTGTTGTTATTGCTGTTGCTATTGTTATTGCCATTACTGTTGCTGTCACTCACTGCCGTTATCACTGTCATTTTCCTCGTCATTGTCATTATCGTTAGCCTTATCCTTAATATCTATTATCATTGTTAATATTCTGTGATTGTTTGCTCTCTCCTACTATCACATTTCTGCAGAGATGATCGGCGATATTATCATGATTCGAACCACATGGAAGGATTACAGGGACTCCTGCTTAGTACAAACTGGAAAGCACATCTTTATTGATGCATGACGTCAAGGCAAACCACCCGTAAGCATCCATTCACATGGTGAGGCATTTAAAAAAAGAAATCGCTATTACATTTTAATTCTATTAATATTATCCTTTTTTATTCTTATCATCCTTATCATCCTTATCCATCCTTATCATCCGTATCATCCTTATCATCCCTATCATCCTTATCATCTTTATCATCCTCATCATCTTTACTATCATTACCATCCATATCATCATTACCCTCCATATCATCCCTACCATCCTTAACATCCTTATTATCCTTATCACCCTATCGACCTTATTATCCCTATTATCCCTACTATCCTTAGTATCCTTTGTATCTTTAGTATCCTTATTATTATTATATCAATATTATCCTTGTTGACCTTATTATGCTTGTTGTCCTTATTATCCTAGTATCCTATTATCTTTATTATCATTACCATCATTAATATCATCTGTATCCTTATTGTTCTGATTATCATCATTATCCTTATTGTCCTTATTATCCTTACTATCCTTATTACTGTCACTGTCAGTATTATTATTATAGTCATCATTATTATTAATATTACATGTATGGCCTTTAATCTCAGCACGCCGCGAATACTCGTCGCGCGCCAGGGCCGCCTCCTCCTCTTTCAAGTCGCGCGCCCATACCTGTGATTGATTCCCGCGCTGCGCCTGCGCAGTCACCGGCCACCACAAATCACTCGTCGCGCGGCGCAAGCGCACCGTCGTCAAATGGACGTATTTTAATAATTAAATATGCAATCCATTAAGGACCGGTACTTTGCTGAAAGACGCCGCCGATGCCCATTTCCGGTCGGTGCGCGTCCTCGGGCGCGCCGGCCTCGGGTGGTGAATTTCAATTAAGCAGCGGGGAAAATTGTCGTCTGCTACCCCCGTCGGGCCCGCCATGACACCCGCCCGCAACAGCGCCACCTGCAGGGACTTATTGGCGGCGCCGGGGATGCGCGCGCATCAAGTAGAGCGTCTTCCTGTCTCGGCGCTCATCGAAAATGAATGATGGATGTGCGTGGGGTGGAGGTGGGTGGGATGTGTGTGGGTGTGGCTGTGGGTGGATGGGTTTGTGGGAGGGGGGGTCTGGTTGTGGGTGTGTGTGTGTAGGGGGGGCTTCCATTATTAATTGAGAGATACTTAGCGGACAGCAGACGACAAAAGAAGGCGCGCGCCAACAAATGACATTGAGACCCAACCCCCTGTCGTCTGCTGGTGGCATGTGCGGGACAACTTCCGGCTTCGGGCCATGCGCGCGCAACATAACAAACGGGATGGATACTAATGTGAAAAAGGTGCGCTTGAAATAACAACGCCAAAGGCCCCCGCCCGCCCCCCCCCCCCCCCCCCCCACCACCCACAAAACCACACACAACAAAAACAACAACAAACCACAAATAACATTAAGAACAACACACTTGTAAGTTGAATCATTTTGTAAGGTCTGATTGCACCATACTATAATATCATTATATACCATGATATAATTAAATAAAAACGACACACTTTCAAGTGTCATCATTTGTATTTAAAAATGGAAGAAGGTACCTACATATTGTAAGGCTTATGGTACAGATACTCTGATTGCACCATACTATAATATTATTATATATACCATGATATAATTAAATAAAACAACACACTTTCAAGGTTCATCATTTGTATTTAAAAATGGAAGAATGTACCTACGTATTGTAAGGCTTATCATACAGATACTCTGATTGCACCATACTATAACATCATTATATACCATGATATAATTAAATAAAACCAACACACTTTTATCAATTGTATTTAAATAAAAAGGGAAGAAGCGTTGTCATGCGGATACTCTAATTGGACCATACGATATCGTTATAAAACATGGTATAATTCACTGCAATATAATTATTTTAGTATGATTTATATATATAATGGGATCTTAATATCCGTTATTGGTTTGACTCGGCTGGGACTCGAACTGCGGACCTTCCGCACGAGAAGCCTGCGCTCTGCCGATTCGGCCACCGCGTCCGGTAGGCGGGGTGGAAGTGACCGGTGCAACTGACAGCCCACCACCTCATTAAGGCCAGCCGAATTAAAACGAGTGTGATTAAAATGGGCCCATAAAAGCTTAAGTGTGATTTCCCCACTCCCTGGCCCCACTCCCTCCCTTCCTCACTCCCTTCCTTCCTCCCTCCACCCCTCCCTCCCTCCATCCCTCCCACCCACCCCTTCCCTCCCAGTCCCCCACCCTCCTGGCTCCACGCCTCCCCTCTCCAGCCCATCCAACCTACCCCTTCCCTCCCAGTCCCCCATCCTCCTGACCCTACTCCTCCCCAATCCACCCCCTCCAACACACCCTCTCACGACGCGTGAGCAGTCAACAACATTGTGTCATTAAACTAAAGCGGTTCCCGCCAGAGGTCGTGGCGGGTAAACATTGGTGAGCACGGGTAGCCTTTTGTAGCGGTGCTTCAGCGAGGGTTGTGTTTGAGCTCTCTGTCAACCTGTACCGGACGTGATGTCTGAATCAGTAGCGCGGTGCCTTCTCGTGCGTGCCTCATGGGTTCGATTCCCGATTGAGTCAAACCAAAATCTGACTAAATTGATACTTGCCGCAACATAACCTGGGACGTCGGCATTACTAGGATAGGGCAGGGATTGAAGCAGTTGGCTTAGTGTAAGGATAATGTGACTGAATGGGATATTGTGTCATGGTGCTGACAATCTAATATCACACTGGCGCGGCACTATGAAGGTGTCACTGTCACAAGTGTGGGGTTAAAACCCCACCAGAGCAAAACTGTTTTTCCGCTCTCTGCCCACAACCTCCACCCTTTTCCTTTTTTTTGGTGGTGAATATATATGTATTCCTCTGAACAATGTATGTTTTCAATGGGGAGGCATTGCTCGTCCAGCCATTGTTGGTGCAGTTATTCACACTTTATTTGTAGTTAATGATAAAAAAAACATGATTTAGTACAATAAAAAAGAAATTGTGAAAATATGGGTACATATGATGAGTTAACCATAATATAACTAAATAGGGCTAGTGGAGAACAATTATTTTTTAGAGTAGGTGTGGGAATTAGGCAGTAATTATAATTATTCACATAACGGTAATGTGAGTGAGTGGGATTTTGTGTCAAGGTCTTGCAAGTATCCCACTGGGGAAGCACAATGCAGTCATAACCCCTCTTTCCCTATTCCATCCGACACCTCTCCCTCTCTCTCCCAATTCGCCCCCCCCCCCTATCCTGCCCGACTTCTCCTCGTCGCATTCTCTCCATTCTCCCACTCACCACCTACTTCCCAATTTCTCATCTCCCCACCCCTGGCACAGGAGATATTTCAATCGCGGACAATTGATCTTCCTCATTCCACTGATCCTAGTCCTCTCCTAGTACACGCAATGCCTAGCTAGCATCAGGCTAGGCACAAACAAGTATACCGTATATGTTCCAATAGAAGCATGCTATCCAATAGAAGCATACCCCCCATTTCAAGATTGAAAGCGTGCACAAATTTACAATTATATTCAGACTGAATGCACCTAAAATAAGACAATCCCACTTTATTTCAGAGGCATGACACAACAAAATAAAAATTTACGATCATATTCAGACTGAATGCACATAAAATAAGACAATCCTACTTTATTTCAGAGGCATGACAAAAACAAATCCATGAAATTCTTTAACTTTGAATAGACGCGCATCCATGTGTCTGTACTCTCGCAGTGCGCATCTATTGGGACATATACGGTACATTTGTTCAAGTCATTGATTTGACTCCACTAATTTGATGTCACACTAAGACGTAACGACGTCAGCGTAGGGAGAACGTGAAGAACGTTGAACTTCTCGGTGTAGTATGCAAATTTGGGCACACGTTGAAAGTGGATGCAGCGTAGTTGTTGGTAAAGCATAGTGATACTGTCATTCAACGAGAGAGGACAACATCATTACGCTCACGGAACGTCATGAATGTTATTCCATCGCCAGAACTACGTTACGTGATGTTGCATATGTCATGATATGGTGGCGAAATGTTGAACATACGTTGAACGTACGGTCGAAAGTTTTGAACAGGTTCAAAACTTTGACGCGCGGCGACGTAACACGACGTAACGTGACGTAGCTCGACGTCAGTCTAACGTCATTCTGACATCATCATAACATAACCCAACGTACGTGAACGTAATGACGGAATGTGATCATGTCAGGCTTACGTTTGCTCATTACGTCGTAGTGTGACAGGGGTATAAGGTATGTCACGACTTGCTACATGGGAAGTAGGTGTGCTCAACACATCCCATCTGCACTGGTCTCTTTGTCACTTTCTAGCCAGACGCTCGACATTAATAGGATAGGGCAAGGACTGGTTAGCTCAGTGACAGGATAATGTGATTGAGTCAGGTCATGGTGCCGGTGGCCTGATTTCCCACTGGGGCAGCACTATAATTATAAAGTCGCCATGAGTGTGCACTGTCACAAGTTGGTACCCGTCCTGATATTACCTTACATGTTGCCAGGACGTCAAACTCCAACAATCAACCAACCAACCTCCCTCTTTCTCTCGCTCGCTCCATTTCTCTTTACGGACTCACTCAACTGGGCTTCGTGAGTCAGCACAAAGGAAAGAACACACACACAACACATTTAAAAAAAA
Organism: Branchipolynoe longqiensis; assembly: GCA_030323885.1. NCBI lineage: Eukaryota > Metazoa > Annelida > Polychaeta > Phyllodocida > Polynoidae > Branchipolynoe > Branchipolynoe longqiensis. The sequence goes on along the minus strand of CM059190.1, from coordinate 72,983,588 downwards.
AGAAACTACACTCTCACACAAGCATGCCCAGAAAGTGTTGCCGTCAGGTGCTGTCGAACGCCGGCCCGGGGCTGGCAGTGCAAGCCGGGACCTTCCGCCGCGGCGTTCTGACTGGTACAGGGTTCACGTTTTGCAGCGCACGGGCAATTGGAAGCAACACGGCCGCAGCCAGAGGCGAGCTATAAATTATATATATCTAGAGCTATATATAATATACATAATATATATATGTGTGTGTATGTATGACGGTTCGCCTAGGCAGGTCAGTGCACCCCTATACACGCACATATTCATAATCATATATCTAATTATATATAAGTATATATAGTTATACTTTATATATAGTTATATAATTATATAATTATATATATATATAATTATATACAATTATACATAATTACATCTAATTTAGTGTGTGTATATATATGTATATATACATATATATAGATGTATATATATGTGTATATATAGATGTATATATAGATGTATATATAGATGTATATATAGATGTATATATATATATATATATACGTGTATAGCATATGGCAGACTTTGAAGGGAGGTTCAGCGGAAGGGGCGGGCCTGGCCTCCGTGTGTGCACGTGTCTGCGTGTGTAGAGGTGGAGGTGGGATGGGGGTGGGAGGGAGTGGGATGGGTGGGAAGGAATGGGAGGGAGAGGAAAGGAATGGGAGGGAGAGAGAGGAAGGAATGGGAGGAAGTGGGAGGGGTGGGAGGGAGTGTGGGAGGGGTTGGAGGGGTGGGAAGGAGTGGGATGGAGTGGGGGAGGGGGGTGGGGTGGGAGGGGTGGGGATGATGTGGAGGAGTGGGGGAGTGGGATGGAGTGGGAGGGGTGGGAGGTGTGGTAGGTAGTGGGAGGGAGTGGGGGTGGGATGGAGTGGGAGGGGCGGGAGAGGGGAGAGGAGGGGGGGGTAGGAGCGAGTGGGGGGAGGTGGTACGGATTGTGGTGAGTGGATGGTGGGATGGAGTGGGAGGAGTGGAGGAGTGGGAGGGAGGGAGTGGGAAGGAGTGGAGGGAGTGGGAGGGATGGGAGGGAGTGGATGGGATAGAGTGGGACGGAGTGGAGGCAGTGGGAGGAGTGAGGGGAGTGGGAGGGAGTGGGAAGGGGTGCAATGTTGTGGGAGAGAGTGGGAAGGAGTGGGAGGGAGTGGGAGGGGTTGGGAGGGAGTGGGAAGGAGTGGGAGTGTGTGGAAGGGTGGGGAGGGTGTGGAAGGGAGTGGGGGAGAGTGGGAAGGAGTGGGAGTGTGTGGAAGGGTATGGAGGGTGTGGAAGGGAGTGGGAGAGAGTGGGAGTGTGTCGGAGGACGGGGAGGGTGTGGAAGGGAGTGGGAGAGAGTGGGAGGGTTGGGTGGGAGTGGAGGGAGTGGGAAGGAGTGGGAGACGGTTAGCCGGCGCCGCTAGAGGCTGGGAAGGGGGCGGGCGGTGTAGCATGTAGCATGTAACATGTAAAGTGATGTATGTCACACAGAAATGAGTCGCCCCAGGTTGTGTTCTGTTGATGAAACACCTTACGCTGCAGTTTACTTATTTGCTGAGGTCATGACCTCGGCACCGGAGTATCGCCGGTGGTGTCACGCCGTTTGTGTGCCCCAACTAGTTTTTGTTAGGATTAGTAAATAAGCGATTTCTAGCAGTAACACCACTCCGCAGTCTGACGGCGGTGCAAGAACTATTTGTTTGTTGTTGTTTTACGTCCTGGCAACATCTGAGGTCGTATCAGGATGGGTACAAACTTGTGACGGTGTGCACACATGGCGACTTTATATTTCTGCCTCACTGGGAGACCAGGCCGCTGACACAAAGACCCAATATCCCACAAAATCACATTATCCTGATGTTGTGCTAACCAGTCCTTGTCCCATCCTATTAATACCGTACACCAGGCTAGGAAGCGACAAGTCTCAATATGATAACTCATTGGTTTGCCTCGACCAGGAACCAAACACCTACCCCCAATAGCCGATGTTTACTTTTTGTGCTGGGGAGTCGTTAAAGAAAAAAAACTACCAAAAATTGAACCGAACTCCCAACCTTTCGCATACGAGACCCACGCTCTACCGATTCGGCCACCGCGTCCGGTCACACTCACAGAGGCAAGAACTAATGTTGTGGGCAGCGGCTCACTGCATAGTATGCTGAGTGAATGGGTCTTATCGAGTATTTCTACCTCTACCCTACCCTCTGGTGGCAGCGGTAAGAACTAATGTTATGGGCAGCGGCTCACTGCATAGTATGCTGAGTGAATGGGTCTCATCGAGTATTTCTACCTCTACCCTACCCTCTGGTGGTAGCGGTAAGAACTAGTGTTGTGGGCAGTGGCTCACTGCATAGTATGCTGAGTGAATGGGTCTTATCGAGTATTACTAACTCTACCCTCCCCTCTGGTGGCAGCGGTAAGAACTAATGGTGTGGGCAGCGGCTCACTGCATAGTATGCTGAGTGAATGGGTCTTATCGAGTATTTCTACCTCTACCCTACCCTCTGGTGGCAGCGGACGAACTAGTGTTGTGGGCACCGGCTCACTGCATAGTATGCTGAGTGAATGAGTCTTATCGAGTATTACTAACTCTACCCTCCCCTCTGGTGGCAGCGGAAAGAACTAATGGTGTGGGCAGTGGCTCACTGCATAGTATGCTGAGTGAATGGGTCTTATCGAGTATTTCTACCTCTACCCTACCCTCTGGTGGCAGCGGTAAGAACTAGTGTTGTGGGCAGCGGCTCACTGCATAGTATGCTGAGTGAATGGGTCTTATCGAGTATTTCTACCTCTACCCTCCCCTCTGGTGGCAGCGGTAAGAACTAATGCTGTGGGCAGCGGCTCACTGCATAGTATGCTGAGTGAATGGGTCTTATCGAGTATTACTAACTCTACCCTCCCCTCTGGTGGCAGCGGTAAGAACTAGTGTTATGGGCAGCGGCTCACTGCATAGTATGCTGAGTGAATGGGTCTTATCGAGTATTTCTACCTCTACCCTACCCTCTGGTGGCAGCGGTAAGAACTAGTGTTATGGGTTTATGGTGTTTATGGTGTTTATAGTGTGGTGTTCTCTGTGGCGGAGTGGTTAGAGTGTCTGACTTTTTTCTAGGTCGGACTCCTAATCTGAAGGTCAGTGGTTCGATTCCCTGTGCCCCCACTTCTGCCAATTTGGATTTCCACTGCTGTCTATAATTTACAGCGTCATCAAAGGCCGGTTGCTCTCATAGCATGTCTAGGAAGTGTGGGAGGTAAAAAATCCCTTGGGTCGGTAAAAGTGTAGGCTCGGGCTTTCTATCGACAAACTGTCTAATGGTGAAAACAAGCCTATTCAGGCTTATCCATGATAGGCAGTATAAATCTTCAAAAAAAAAAAAAAAGGCTCACACTGCAGTGCAATATGCTCAGTGGGATGGGTCTGGTCGAGTATTTCTACCACTACCCCGCCCTCTGACGGCAGTGGCAAGAACTAATGTTGTGGGTAGTACCACAGTGCACAGTATGCTCAGTGAATAGCTCTGGTTGCGTATTTTTACCACTAGTCTGCCCCCTGATCACTGCTGATGGCAGTGGCAAGAACTAATGTTGTGGGAAGCTGCTCACTCCATAATATGCTTAGTTGAGTGGGTCTGATCGAGGATGTCTACCACTAACCCGCCCTCTGACGGCAATGTCAAGAACTACTATTGTGGGTTACGGCCCACTGTACACCATGCTCAGTTAATAGATCTAGTCGAGGATTTCTACCTCTACCACAGCGCCACCTATCATTTCACCACAACCGCGCGTTTCTGCACGTTCTTGTTCACGTCGTTTATGTGTTGCTATAGTTACAGACCACTCATTTACATACGTTGCCGTTGGTTTTCTATCCACACTCCATTGGGGTAGGGGGCGTGGAATGGTGCCGAATCGCTAATTCTTCCTGAATTGCGCATGACGCTTAGGCCAAATAAAAAAAAAAAATTACTGATCGTCCCCACCCGTGGCTGAAAAATCGCCCACCCGGCCCTGAATTAGTTTTTTTTTAACTGTTAAAAATGTGGCGGGCTGGCATAAAATTGACATTATTACTCAGGAGGATATAAATCGATCTGTATTTTCTGTGGGATAAATGAAAACATTGTGGAAAATAGCGTTGCTATTGTTATTTAAAATATGTGATTACCAAAATTAAAACTTCTGAACTGTATGATATACTGGGAAAACAACAATTAAAACCAACCACCCGACCCTGATTTGTGTGATCAACAGGACGATGACCAACTTTTTTTTGTATTACTTGGCCTTACCGGTGTGTGTCTTTGTCACGTGTGTAGAGATGGCTAGGGGCTTGCATTGCATTGACACCACTCTCCTGACGACCGTAAAGAGATGTAAACTGCAGTGGTATGGTCATATATCTCTGGACAGTTGTATTCCGCTTCGAATAGCTGCGAGAAAATCTAGAAAGCAACGATAGAGCAGTGCAGAGTTCCAGACAGTCACGTGTTGTTCCGGACCTGTGGGCAACGAGAGATAGTGAAGGCCCGGTCACATACACGTTAGTGGACGTAGTTGAACGTAGTGAACGCTAACATAGTTGAACGTAGTTGAACGTAGTTGAACGTAGTTGAACGTAGTTGAACGTAGTTGAACGTAGTTGAACGTAGTTGAACATAGTTGAACGTAGTTGAACGTAGTTGAACGTAATTGAACATAGTTGAACGTAGTAGAACGTAGTTGACTGTAGTTGACTGTAGTTGACTGTAGTTGACTGTAGTTGACTGTAGTTGACCGTAGTTGAACGGAGTTGAACGGAGTTGAATGGAGTTGAACGTACCGACTTCTGTGCTTCTGTACATGCTAACTTGGTAATAACATGGGTGGGCTGTGAGTTCCGATTTAATCATTGGACATGTTCAAAGAGCGCTACATTATGGCCCTGTCACACTACGACGTAACGACGTCAGCGTAGGGAGAACGTGAAGAACGTTGAACTTCTCGGCATAGTATGCAAATTTGGGCACAAGTTGAACGTGGATGCAGCGTAGTGGACGAGAGTGTAACGTCGGTAAAGCGTAGTGATACCGTCATTCAACGAGAGAGGACAACGTCATTACGCTCACGGAACGTTATGAACGTTATTCCATCGCCAGAAGAACGTTACGTGATGTTACATACGTCATGAGATGTTGAACGTACATTGAATGTCCGTTCTCCTGACATTCTCCTGATGTTCTCCTGACGTTCTCCTGACGTTCTCCAGACATTCCCATTACGCCGCGTGGGCATTTCCGCCTGTTTAATGTGGGTCAACGTAGTGGAACGTAGTTGAACGTAGTGAGCAGCGTTTGCCTAACATCCGTTTAACGTCATCGACGTTCGCTGAACGTGAACAGAACGTACGGCGAACGTAAACCCTTACGTTCGAGCTACGTCGAAAGTTTTGAACATGTCCAAAACCTTGACGTAACTTGACGTAACACGACGTAATGTGACGTAGCTCGACGTCAGTCTAACGTCATTCTGACGTCATCATAACGTAATCCAACGTATGTCAACATAATGATGAAAAATCACCATGTCAGGCTTACGTTGGCTCGTTACGTCGTAGTGTGACAGGGGTATTAGAGGCTAACGTACTGTGGCAAAGTTTCTGTACTCTTAATTTACTCTAGCGTACTCTAGCTGGCATACTCTAGCATACTTTAGCGTACTTGGAGGTAGTTGAACATAGTTGAACGTACTGGCATCCGTGCCATAATGTAAAAACCTGCCGTACCTTAAAGTTTTTCACCGTAGTTTAATGGCTACTACTGTGAGGATACATCGCTCAAGCTGCTGATAGCTCTATACAGTGATATCAATTATCTGATTATCACATAGCAAATTGCCATATTTAATAGGTCAGTTAGTGCTTGAACTTTAAGTGAATACATGCCAAATACATTTATGTGATGTATAACGCATTACGTGAGTATAAAATTATGGAAGGGAATTGTTTCTAATTATTTATATTAATTGATATTACTTATATTATTGATTTTGACGATTGTTATGCTCCGTAACACTCTGCACTTGACAGGTGGTGCCACTTATGGTCCGCCTCGCCTCCAACGGGTGTCGATAAGTGTCAGTCGCAGCAGAGGATTATAAAAATATAATCGAATAATTAGAGCATACTTTGTGTATTTTGTGACTATATAAAATAGATATAAATAAATTAATATACAGTCAAACCTCCCTAACCGACCACCTCCACAGATGGACCACTCCCTTATATCGATCGCTTTATTTGGGTCCCAAAAATACCATTGTAACCATATTTTAACACCCTAAACCAACCACCTCTCTAAATTGACCATTTAAAGTCGGTCGATTTAGAGCGGTTTTACCGTATATATATTTAAGTATAATATATATATATATATGAATATATATGCACATATATATGCATATATATTTTAAAGCTTATTGCGTACATATACAGTGTAAATACTATTTCACCCTTAAGCGGCTGTCACACCTCGCCGGATTGAGCAATGGACAGAATTGTCTAGTCCGGTGCTGATAAGTAACAAAATGTATTAAAATGTGTCAAAATATTGCGCTATCGGGTCAATGGCCACTGGACGAATGGCCATGAAACAGACATGAAATGGACATGAAACAGACATGAAACGGATATGAAACCGACATGAAACCGACATGAAACGGTCATGAATGGATAGCCAACGGATGAAACAAACTCAAACCGGACAAGAACCATAGACGGCATCCGTTCCTAGTTTTGTGCTTGTTCAAAACTTGTATGGACACAAACCGGACATTGTTCGTTTTGTGTCCATTTCCCCCAATCCAGTGAGGTGTGACAGGGCCTTTAGTTTCACTCTTTTGAGAATATCTTTACAACCGAATCTGGTAAACGCAAATACGTAAGACACCTCCTTTATATTTATTCTACCAGCTTCCGGTGGAAATGAATTAGTAGTAACATGGCGACTGGTGTCCCGGTCAACTAACAATACACCGATCATTTCTACCCACTTAGAGCCACGAGGCCTATATACAAGTGTTAGTGTCTCAAGCCTTGTTGCATATTAATATATGCATTTAAATTAGTTAAAATTGAGACAAAAATGGCGATTTTGATTTTCTGTTATATTTTAATAGTAAATATATTAGGTTTGTCATTAAAATCTACTTTATGTTAATTTGGAGTCAGTTTGATTTCAAATGGCCAAATAAATGAAGGACGACGCGGGACATGACATGTTTGTAGGCTGTACAACAGTACCAGGTTATATTATTAGAATTCACTTCCTAATCATTCTATGCGAGAATAAATGCTGAGTAATTTCACCACTGTCCAAATTGGATATCTATGGGCAAATATAGGCAAATGCTTAGTTTTTTTGAAAACTTGCATAACTTCATCGCATTACACTTTTGAATAAATAAATAAATAAATACATAAATTAACTGTTCCAATTGTCACCCCTCCTAACAAAAACCCAATACCGACCCCCGCCCCGCCCCCCCAACAACAAAAACCCACTAAAATAACAGGCATGAAAAGGTTTGTTGCTTATTAGTATATTACATCACGTGACTGCGTGTTTCCTTGGTAACACACACCTCACTGGTTGGCCTGGGGCAACAAGACCGCCGGCGTTGCGGCTAATAGGAACATGTTACCCACACTTTGATGGGCTGCATTTATATATGCATCCCTTTAAGATGAAGTGAACCTCCCCTGGTCTGCGCTAAGTACACCCCAGAGGCACTGCATGCCGCCGGTGCACAGCTGGGCGAGTCGGGAGGAGCCGGGGTGTCGGGGTGTCGGGGTGTCGCGGTTTCGGGGTGTCGGGGTGTCGGGCTGTCGGGGTGTCGGGGTGTCGGAGAGGAGCCGGGGTGTCGGGAGGCCGGGTGTCGGGGTGTCGGGGTGTCGGGGTGTCGGGGTGTCGGGGTGTCGGGGTGTCAGGTGTCGGGGTGTGTCGGGTGTCGGGGTGGGTGTCGGGGTGTCGGGTGTCGGGGTGTCGGGGTGCGGAGTGTGTCGGGTGTCGGGGGGTGTCGGGGTGTCAGGTGTCGGGGTGTCGGCTGTCGGGGTGTTGGGGTGTCGGGGTGTCGGGGTGTCGGGGGTGTCGGGTTGTCGGGGTGTTCGGGGTGTCGGGTGTGGGGTTGGGGTGTCGGGGTGGTCGGGGTGTCGGGGTGTCGGGGTTTGTCGGGGGTCAGGTGTCGGGGTGTCGAGTGGGGTGTGGGTGTGGGGGTGGGGGGTGGGGTGTGGGGTGTTGGGGTGTCAGTATGTTGGTGTGTCAGTGGTTTGGACTGTGGGGGTGACGGGGTGTCATGGTGTCATGGTGTCATGGTGTCAGGGAGGGAGGGTGTCATGGTGCCAGGAGGCAGGGTGTCAGGGAGGCGGGGTGTTGGGGAGGTGGGGTGTCAGGGAGGTGGGGTGACAGGGTGTCACGGAGCCGGGGTGTTGGGGTGTCAGTGTGTCGGGGCATCAGAGTGTTGAGAAGGCAGGGTGTCGGGAGTCAGGGAGGTGGGGTGTTGGGGTATTGGGGTGTTGGGGTGTCAGGCTGTCGGGGTACTGTGGTGTCGGGTGTTGGGGTGTCGCAGAGGCGGGGTGTTGGGGTGTCAGTGTGTCGGGACATCAGGGTGTCGGGGAGGCAGGGTTTCGGGAGTCAGGGAGGCAGGGTGTTGGGGTGTTGGGGTGTCGGGGTGTTGGGGTGTCGGGTGTTGGGGTGTCACAGAGGCGGGGTGTTGGGGTGTCAGTGTTCGGGGCATCAGGGTGTCGGGGAGGCAGGGTGTCGGGAGTCAGGGAGGTGGGGTTTTGGGGTGTCAGGGTGTCAGGGTGTCGGGTGTTGGGGTGTCAGGTGTCAGGGTGTTGGGGAGGCAGGGTGTCTGGGATGCGGGGTGTCGGGGAGGCAGGGTGTCGGGTGTTGGGGAGGCAGGGTGTCAGGGAGTTGGGGTGTTGCAGAGGTAGGGTGTCGGGGAGTTGGGGTGTCAGGGTTTCGGCTGGCAACAGCTAGCCACAGCAACATAGCAGTATTATTTTCCTGCAGGGAGTGGGACGTTGCTCAGGCGGTAGGGTGTCCACGTGTGAAGGTGTGGGTCATTCGATCGATCCTGCTCAGTGGACCAATTTGCAGTTTGGGCTATTTTCCTTTCAAACCAGTGGTCCACAACTGGTTCATAAAAGGCTGTGGTATGTGCTGTCCTGTCTGTGGGAAAGTGCATATAAAAGTCCCCTTGCTGCTTATCGGAAAGAGTAGCCTATGTGGTGGTAGCCGGTTTCTTCCAAAGAAATATGTCAGGATGACCATATGTTTGACATCCAATTGCCGATGATAAAAATCAATGTGCTCTAGAGGTGTCATTAAATAAAATAAGATTTCTTTCCTTTTCTTGTTGTTATTTTTGTGCTTTCTGCTGATATTCTTGTTGTTCTTCCTCTTCCTCAACTCGTCGTCCTTCCAACCAGCAACAAAGCAGGATAACAGCATGTGGGCTTCTGTCAACACCTAGCTACAACAACATAGCAGGATAACAGCATATGGGCTTCTTTCACCAGCTAGCTACAACAACATAGCAGGATAACAGCATGTTGCCTTCTTTCACCAGCTAGCTACAACAACATAGCAGGATAACTGCATGTGGGCTTCTTTCAACACCTAGCTACAACAACATAGCAGGAAAACAGCATGTGGGCTTCTTTCTCCAGCTAGCTACAACAACATAGCAGGATAACAGCATGTGGGCTTCTTCCACCAGCTAGCTACAACAACATAGCAGGATACCAGCATGTGGGCTTCGTTCAACACCTAGCTACAACAACACAGCCGGATAACAGCATGTGGGCTTCTTTCAACACTTAGCTACAAAAACGTAGCAGGATAACAGCATGTGGGCTTCTTTCACCACCTAGCTACAACAACATAGCAGGTTAACAGCATGTGGGCTTCTTTCACCAGCTAGCTACAACAACGTAGCAGGATAACAGCATGTGGGCTTCCTTCAACACCTAGCTACAACAACATAGCAGGATAACAGCATGTGGGCTTCTTTCAACACCTAGCTACAACAACGTGGCAGGATAACAGCATGTGGGTTTATTTTCTTGTTGTGTTTGTGCTTTCTGCTACTATTGTCGTTGTTATTGTTCTTCTTTTCACTCCTCTTCTTCCTCTTTTTCACCTCCTTGTCCTTCTTCTACATCTTCTTCTTACTCTCCTTCTTTTCCTTCACCGTCTCCTATTTCTTCTCCTCTTTCTTCCTCTCTATCTCCGTCCTGATATGACCTTAGATGTTGCCAATACGCAAAACTCCAACAACCAACCAAATCCTCCCTATCTTGTTCTTCTTTTTCTTCTTCTCTTTTTTTTCCTTCTCTGTCGCCTCCAAGTTTGTCTTCTTGTTCTTGTTCTTCTCCATCTCCTCCTCCTTCTTTTTCTTCTTCTTCTTCTTCCCCTTCTTCTTCTTCTTCTTCTTCTCCTCCTTCCTCTTCTTTCTCTTATTCTTCTACTTATTTGTTCTCTCTAACTCAGTACTGCATCTTATTGTTCTTGTCCTTCTTCTTCTCCACACCAATTCTTGAGATGAGAGTCTAGTCAACTTAAAATTTAAAGAAAACAGTACCAAAGCAAAAACAATATGCAGTAAACAAGAAAATAAAAAATTAAAAAATCCAAGAACAACAACATGCAGTGCAGATTGAACCTGTGTTCACGGGATTACGATGCTGCCCTCTCCCACTCTGCTCACACCGTCTGTAATAGCCCTGTCACACTATGACATATCTCGCCGGCGTGCCGCCAATGTGCAAACTCACTTTTAATTGCCGAGTCATGGCACACTTTTCGCCGTCAGCGCAACGTATTGATAGCGCGTGGCCGACGTTGTGAGAAAAAAAAAAAAAAAAAGTTTGGTGCGCTATCCTGATATGACCTTAGATGTTGCTAGGATGTAAAACAACAACAAACAAAAAAGCAACAGTTGGCGCAATGAGCCTCATGCGCGGGCGGCGTGTACCTAGCATTCGCAAAATGTTATTCCAGTGCGTTTAACGTATCTCGACGCGCCCCTAACTTCGCCATGATGTTGGCACCCGCGCGTTGTCGCACGTCCAAAGTTTTGTGCAAGCACAAAACTTTGCCGATACCCTGACGCGCCTCGCCGACCATCGCCGTCCATCAACGAATACCAACGCGCGCCTAATGTGCGTGTAATGCTTCCAGACGTCTCCCGACTTTTCGCCAAAATATGACACACGTCGATGCGCGTTGGCAAGAAACGTCGTAATGTGACAGCACCATAAATACCCCACCTCCTCTTGATGAGCCTGTGTCTCCTTCACCAGTCCACCCCCCCCCCCTCCCTGCCCTCCCCCCACATACAATCAATTTGTCGCGTCGGGGTTCAGCGGATCACCAGAGAAAGCATCCCCACTTCCGGTGCAATTAACGACACAATCCCGCCACAATCTCGCGATAATTCAGCGATTAGCGAAAACCCACAAGATGGCTGCCGACCGCCTGCCGCGTCTCGTTCATCATCTCGCGAGAGTCGGCCGCGGCGAGACCCGAGTGTGGATGGGTGGGGGAGGGGGATGGGAGGTGGTGTGGTGGGAGGGGGTGGGTGGGTGAGGATGGGATGGTGGTGGGGTGGGAGGGGGTGGGAGGGGATGGGAGGGGGTGGGAGGGAGTGCGGGCAGCGGAAGGGGCGCCATCTTGCTCGTGGATCATTAGGCTCCCCCCCCCCCCCCCCCCAACATCACATTTCTCCGTAAGAGAGAGGTGTGTGGATGAATTATTAAATGGGCAGAGATTGGTTGCTACGAGGGAAGATTGAGTCTCGCGTTAATATGCGAGATGCAAAGAGTCATCGCGCGTTACCGCGCTGTGTCGAGGATTGAGACTAAAGGTGTCTGTCTGTGTGTCCGTCTTTACATCCGGTTGTACCGGGCGCGGTGCCAGAATCAGTACAGTTCAGACAGCCCGTGCGGGAGATCGGGAGATCGGGAGATCGGGAGATCGGGAGATCGGGAGATCGGGAGATCGGGAGATCGGGAGATCGGGAGATCGGGAGATCGGGAGATCGGGAGATCGGGAGATCGGGAGATCGGGAGATCGGGAGATCGGGAGATCGGGAGATCGGGAGATCGGGAGATCGGGAGTTCAATTCTGGGTCGAGTCAAACCAATGACTTACACAATTTATACTTGTCGCTTCCTAGCTTGGCACTCGCATTAAATAAGATAGGGCAAGGATTGGTTAGCTCAGTATCAGGATAACCGATTCGACCACTGCTTCCGGTCTTTCTGTGTGTGTGAATGTGCGTGAATGTGTGTGAATGTGTGTGAATGTGTGTGAAGAACACACAATGCTAAGCTGGTAAAATGTGCCAGTGTAGAAGCACCGGTGTAGAGTGGACGGGTGCGAGGGGAGATGTGGGGAAGCGGTGTGGGGGTGGGTGGGGGTGGGGTGGGGTAGGGGGGGGTCAGGGATGCAAGACGGGTGGGGGAGGGAGGAGGGGGTGCTGGGGGGGGGGAGTGAGACGGACGGCCGCCCGCACCCCGCCGCACCTACATCACGGCGCAGCTGACATTCCCACCAATAAACAAAAGCCGAATGTCGTCTGCTTCGTACAAAATGTCGTCTGCTCGACAAAAGAGACGCCAAGCACCGCCGCCATCCCTCAAAACCCGCTCCCCCGGCAGACAGCGCTGTTAATTGCTCATCGCTTGTTTAATTATTTCTCTGAGGCCCAGACCCGGTGTGGCGTTTTCAGCCGTGTGACGTTTTCAGCCGTGTACATAGACTCAAACTCAAGCCATTGTCAATGGTCGTGAGTCACTAACCTTATAAAGTTAATAAAATGTTTTTGGTAAAGATGTTTTCTATATGTGTACCAAGCGATTTCTTTCTAGGTGGTGTGGTTTTAGAGATATTTCACTTTTCCTGGATTTTCTGTATGAAGATTGCTCACCACCATTGACAATGGCTTGAGTTTGACGGTACGCGCAGTGCACAACATTAGTTTTATTCAAAATTAATAGAAATCAAGAACACTAACCTTATAAATGTAATATAATCTTTTTGGTAAAGATGTTTTCTATATGTGTACAAACCGATTTGTTAATAGGTAGTGTGGTTTTAGAGATATTTCACTCTTTCTGTATTTTCTGTATGAAGATTGCTCACGACCATTGACAATGCCTTGAGTTTGAGTCTATAGCCGTGTTCACATGGGCAATGTAAATTGATTTTTAGAAATCGACTTGTATAGTTCGGGTTACATTTCGCGTGTGAACGCACGACTGAGTCAGATTAGGGCTGAATCGATTTGTGTGATCTGGATACTGTAAACCACTTGTCGAGGTAGTGTACGTGAATCGATTTCTGTGAACCGATTTATTTTGCCCGTGTGAACGCACTGAGGCGGATTAAGGATGTCACACGCATGCGCAGTCGAGACCTTAGTTTGTTGACTTTCCGGTCGATCAAAAGCGTATATTATATAATTTAGTCTATGAAACCGCTAGCTGTGCACAGATATTTTTTTCATCATTTATTTTTAGGGTTTCACTGCCCAGCAGAAGTTTTGACCCTTCCAAACCAATACGATTCAGTCCATACATATCTAGGTCGAACCCACACTCTCTCATGGCGATGTCGACGAACCCAAACTGGCACTGGTTAGTATCGACTTGCTCATGCGCTGATATCGATTTCTGGCCCAAGCACTGCCCGTGTGAACGCAAAACACTTTCAAACTAAATCGATTCATATGATTCGCTTTGTCTAAATCGCTTTAAACTTTTCCTGTGTGAACACGGCTTATGTACATGGCTGAACACGGCATGCGGCTGAAACCGCCACACCGGGCTGCCTCCGCCACAACTCGGGGAGAGGGAGACCCCCTGCATTGTTGCCGGTGTGGCAGTAAATCGCAAACCCCTGGAAATTGCACACCCCGGGGTTTGCGATTTACTAGGAAATCACAAACCCCCCTGGAAATCGCAAACCCCCCTGTGTTTTGGGACCGATTCGGGCCAAATCTATTCAATGCGACCATATTTAACAGAATTACATACTCAAATTGTGAAATTTCATTAAATTAACCCTAAATTCGAAGCGTTATTAAGGCTACCGCCGCATTGGCGGCGATATTAATCGCCGAACGTAATGTAAACAAATCGCCGCCGCATCGACGTCGCGTTCCATACTGGCGGCGGCGGCGATTTGTTTACTTTACGTTCGTCGATTCGAAAATATAACTAGTAATATCGCCGCCAATGCGGCGGTAGCCTTAATAACGCTTCGAATTTAGGGTTAAATTGGTAACCAAATAAGTGAAATTTGACCAATTTAACCCTAAACCGACGAACTTAAAGTAAACAAATCGGCCGCCGCCGAATGGGGGGTTTGCGATCTCCAGGGGGATATGCGTTTCTAGGAATCGCACCCCCATGCCCATATATGGCATGGGGGTTTGCGATTTCCTAGGAAATCACAAGTGGGTTTGCGATTTACAGGGTTTGCGATTTCCTGCTACACCGGTTCACTAATGTATCAAACACACCGGACACCGTAGCCGAATCGGTTAGAGCGCAGGATTCCCATGCTGAAGGTTGGTTGGTTGTTGTAGCATTACGTCCTGGCAACATCCAAGGTAATATCAGGACTGGTAGTGGTACCGACTTGTGACAGTGCACACTCTTGATGGCTTTATAGCATTTCCCATTGTGAGACCAGGCCACTGATATCCCAATACCAGTCAGTCACATTATCCTGACACTGAGCCAAACAGTCAACTATTATAATAATGCCGAGCGCATGGCTGGGAAGCGACAAGTATCAATTTGTAAGTCATCGGTTTGATATTAATTAAAAGTCTAACAAAACAGACAGTTTATTAATCAAATAAAGTCTTTGCTCAGCACAAGCCGCTGATCTCCCATGCATGCTGTGACAGTTGACACGCTATTTACAATACATCATATATGCGCATTTGTGCTAACGTATATTTGTAGGTGTGGATTAATTGGGTTTCATGACCTAGAAATACTTAATGTCAAATCATGATATATTCATGGATGCATATATACGGTGTGGGTTTGTTGGTTGTTGGAGTTTTACATCCTGGCAACATCTGAGGTCATATCAAAACGGCTACCGACTTGTGACAGTGCGCACTCATTGCGAATTTGTAGTGCTGCCCCACTGGGATACCAGGCCAACAGCACCATGACCTGATAGGATACTCAGTCACATTATCCTGACACTGAGTCAACCAGTCCTTGCCCTATCCTAATAATGCAGAGTGCCTGGCTAGGAAGTGACAACTATCAATTTTGTAAGTCATTGCTTTAACTCGACCAGAGTCGAATCCCATGATCAACCAAAACGAGAGACAGACGCTCAACTCATTCGGTGGACCGAGTAGGGGTGGATGGGGGAACTTACGGGAGACGATCTCAAGGCGCTCACAGTGGGTGCCGTTAAACGGTGGCAGGCACAGACAGGTGTAGCCGCTAAGCGTCCCACGCACCATGCACATGCCGCCATTCAGGCACGGGTTGTTCCTGCACGGAGCAGATCCTATAGGAAGCCAACAACGCCACCAGGGGGAGCGACGGACAGGTCACGTGAACGCAGGTTCAGAAGGAAATGAGAGTGTGCGGGTTGGGGGGAAGGGGCGGGGGGATGGAGGGGGTGTTGAATGAAAGTGGATGGAAGGAAGGTGTGGTTGGAGCTGTGAGGAGAGGGATGAGGGAGGGCCTGCAGATCTGGATGTATGCAGGGGAAGCAGTGAGGGAGGGGGAGGAGATTGAAGGTGGTGCGCATACCAATGGGCGATGGAGGAAAGGGGGGAAGGAAAAGAAGTGAATAAGGGCCAGAAAGGGGAAGAAGGGAAAGAAGGGGGAAGAGGTGGAAGAAGAGGGGAAAGAAGAGGGCAGGGGAGAAAGAAGGAAGAACGCGGGGGATGAAGACGAAAGGGGGAAGAATGGGGAGAATGGGGAAGGGGCGGGCAGGGTGGGGAAACGGTGGGGAAGGGGGAAGAAGCGAAGAAGAGGGGGAGAATTGGGAGAAAATGGAGAGAGGAAGAAGAGGGAAGAATAGGGAAGAAGGGGGCAACGGGGGAGAAGAGGGAAGAAGAGGATAAAGAGGGAAAGAAAGGGGAAAGAAAGAGGGAGAAGGGGAAGAAGAGGGAAGAAGAGCGCGAAGATTTAAAAATAAACAAGGAGAATCGCAACCAAGAGGTGAAGAAGAGGGAAGTAGGGGAAAGAGGGCAGAAGAGGAAGAAGGGGAAGACAGAGTGGAGAAGGGGGGACGACAGAAAGACGGGGAGAGAGAGAAGGAAGAGGCAGAAGAGCGAGAAGGCGAAAGAAGAGGGCCAGAAGAGGACAGAAGAGGGGAGAAGAGGGCAGAAGAGGGGAGAAGGCGGAAGAAGAGGGCAGAAGAGGGAAGAAGGGGGAAGAAGAGGGGAGAAAGGGGGAAGAACGGGGAAGAACGGGGAGAAGGGGGAGAAGGGGAGAGAATGGGGGAGAAGGGGGGAAGGAGGGGGAATGGGGAAAAATGGGAAACGGGGAAGAAGGGGAAGAAGGGGAAGAAGGGGAAATGGGGACGATGGGGAAAGGGGTGAGGGGACAGTGGGAGGAGGAAGTGGGTAACGAGAGATGGAAAATGGCTGGTGCGATCACATTGCGAATTAGAGTATTGAATTAAATAAGCCCCTGTAGTAAACAGGATTAGAAGACAGCGCTCACCAGTTATTTCCTCTAATAACCACCCGGTGGTGTTGATTTTCCCCTCCCACCCACCCACCTGCACCATGAGCTGATCCCTTGTGGGTGGGTGGGAGAGATGGGGGGCAGGGGCTTTAATTGTCGCTCTAATTGCAACTTCTTTTTTATAAAGTTGCATAATCGAATGGCGTGGATCTTCTGCGGAAATGTTTAGATACAATTACAAAGTTGGTCATTGTAATCCAATTTAGTTCAATTTGAAATATCCTTCATTTTATAATGTTAACCGTGGAGAAGATTGCAGTAAAATCATACAGGATTAATTCCATAGTTTACACTGAAATGCTGAACATTGACTTGGTTTACTTAATTCCAAGCTTATCAGTACAGCATTGCAGCTAAAATAGAACGTAATTAGTTCACCAGGATCCAAGTTGGACATGTAGGATCAAATCTAGGTCAGTGTTTTGGTTAAAAAAATTGGATGCTTTTATCAGAGATAGTGAATCCAATTTGCTTAGCATGCAACACGAAGATCTAGTTTACATGCAGTACTAAAGTCTTGTAGTACCATTATAACCACCACTCTCACACACCGCAATCGCCCACCACAATCACGCACTGCAATCACACACCGCAATCACCCACCACAATCAACCACCACAATCAACCACCACAATCACACATCACAATCACATACCACAATCACACACCACAATCACATACTGCAATCACGCACCGCAATCGCCCACCACAATCACGCACTGCAATCACACACTGCAATCACACACCACAATCACACACCACAATCACACACCGCAATCGCCCACCACAATCATGCACTGCAATCACACACCGCAATCACACACCACAATCAACAACCACAATCAACCACCACAATCACATCACAATCACACATCACAATCACATACCACAATCACACACCGCAATCACGCACTGCAATCACCCACCGCAATCACACACCGCAATCGCCCACCACAATCATGCACTGCAATCACACCGCAATCACACACCACAATCAACCACCACAATCAACCACCACAATCACACATCACAATCACATACCACAATCACACACCACAATCACATACCGCAATCACACACCTCAATCACACACCACAATCATGCACTGCAATCACACACTGCAATCACACACCACAATCAACCACCACAATCAACCACCACAATCACACATCACAATCACATACCACAATCAACCACCACAATCACACATCACAATCACATACCACAATCACATACCGCAATCACGCACCGCAATCACACATCACAATCACATACCACAATCACATACCGCAATCACATACCACAATCACGCACCACAATCACGCACCACAATCACACACCGCAATCACACACCACAATCACACACCGCAATCAACCACCACAATCACACATCACAATCACATACCACAATCACACACCGCAATCACGCACTGCAATCACACACCGCAATCACACACCACAATCAACCAACACAATCAACCACCACAATCACACACCACAATCACACACCGCAATCACACACCACAATCACATACACAATCATGCACTGCAATCACACACCGCAATCACACACCACAATCAACCACCACAATCACACATCACAATCACATACCACAATCACACACCACAATCACACACCACAATCACACACCACGATCACACACCGCAATCACGCACCTCAATCACCCACTGCAATCATGCACTGCAATCACGCACCACAATCACCCATTGCAATCACACACCACAATCACACACCACAATCAACCACCACAATCAACCACCACAATCACACATCACAATCACATACCACAATCACACACCACAATCACATACCGCAATCACACACCTCAATCACACACCACAATCATGCACTGCAATCACACACTGCAATCACACACCACAATCAACCACCACAATCAACCACCACAATCACACATCACAATCACATACCACAATCAACCACCACAATCACACATCACAATCACATACCACAATCACATACCGCAATCACGCACCGCAATCACACATCACAATCACATACCACAATCACATACCGCAATCACATACCACAATCACGCACCACAATCACGCACCACAATCACACACCGCAATCACACACCACAATCACACACCGCAATCAACCACCACAATCACACATCACAATCACATACCACAATCACACACCGCAATCACGCACTGCAATCACACACCGCAATCACACACCACAATCAACCAACACAATCAACCACCACAATCACACACCACAATCACACACCGCAATCACACACCACAATCACATACACAATCATGCACTGCAATCACACACCGCAATCACACACCACAATCAACCACCACAATCACACATCACAATCACATAGCACAATCACACACCACAATCACACACCACAATCACACACCACGATCACACACCGCAATCACGCACCTCAATCACCCACTGCAATCATGCACTGCAATCACGCACCACAATCACCCATTGCAATCACACACCACAATCACACACCACAATCAACCACCACAATCAACCACCACAATCACACATCACAATCACATACCACAATCACACCCCACAATCACATACCGCAATCATGCACCGCAATCACGCACTGCAATCACGCACCGCAATCACCCACTGCAATCATGCACCACAATCACACACCGCAATCACACACCGCAAACACACACCACAATCACACACCACAATCACACACCACAATCACCCACCACAATCACCCACTGCAATCACCCACCACAATCACCCACTGCAATCACCCACCACAATCACCCACCACATTCACTCACAGCATTCACCCACCATAATCATCCACCACTATCACCCACCACAATCACCACCACAATCACCACCAATATCATCATCATTGACCTTTAACTAGGCCCAGTATTCCATACTGTCCATAAATGTTGAAACAGTTTTAATTGGGGGTGTAATTGATGGTCAGCGATTGCCTACTGTCCATGCATCCATGATCTCGCCACATTCTGCTTTGTAGTTTCAGGACAACAACAGAAAGTATTATAGAGATACTCACTAGACATCTGTTCACAGTTGCGACCCTCAAAGCCATTGGCACATCTGCACTCGTAGGCGTTGTCGCGGTTATTGCAGGTGGCGCCGTTGCGGCATGGGATGGAATCACATGGCTGTCCTATTGAGGTGAACAAAAATATATATATTACGCGACAATATCTAGCAAGAGCAAAAAAACAGACATCAAGGACATTCTCTGAAGCCCACTCTGATTTGTTGTATTTGTTTAAAAACTGTCAGCAGTGGAATATGATAATTAAATGAAAAGATTCTTTGTGCATGGGAACTTAAAGACGAACTGAATAGAGGGGTTTATGGATTTAAGCAGGACTGTCGCATAGCATCAAAATAAATCCACAGTTTTATCTTAAATGTTGATGCTGGTAATGTGTGAAATGGGTCTCTGTAAGCAGAATGGCAAAGCTTGTGGGTTGCGTTGGGTTGGGTGGGGTGGGGGGGGGGGACATAGCATTACCTGTCCTTGTTTGGACAGAGCAGTTATAGCCTGTGAAGCCGTCGACACAAGAGCAGGAATAACCGAGGGATGTGGCGGAGCGCCTGCATGTGCCACCGTTGTGACATGGCTGCCCGGCACATTGGGAACAAGCTACTGCATGTCAAAACAAAATGGAAACAGGTTAGCGATTAGAGTAAAGCATAGCAGAAGCAGAGCCGACACCATTGGCAGATTACCGAAGAGAAGATTCTGCAGGAGATCATTGTTAGCTACTGTCGCAAAGGATCCCAGATGCTAAAGCCTTCGAGTTAGAAAAGCTTTCTGGGTTGTACGAGTTTCATAAGAATAATGCCATGACTATCAAATGAAGATAGATAACAAATACAAATTATGATTAATATTCAGCCATCAATGGGATGGATTGGATTAATGCAATGAATTAATTCTGATTTTGTATTGCTTCTTTTCATGAATTAGAGTGTATGAAGATATTTCTTTTATGATTGGGAGTAATTTATTTTAGTATATTCATACATGCATATCCCCTTTGAAAACTTTTTCTGTTTATACGCGCAATAAACAAATGAAGAGTTCAGGCATAAAACCCCAGTAAACGCCAACCCACAAATTGAATTAAAATAACAGATTTTTACCTGAAGCTAATTTTAATTCTCATTAATTCCACTTTGTTTGTGAAGAAACGACTATGGAGCAATTGCCAACAAATAGGAATGTAAACAAAAAAACTTTTTGAAGGTTTAATTCCAATGTTTATATGAATTTTTGGATTGGCGTTTATTCTTCAAAATAATATAGAGGACTAAATCATGATGGAGGGGCTTTTCCTGTACTAAGGCAGTGCACTGAACCGTGACTGTGAGCACTATTTGATGCAGAACCAGGTCACTGAGTGTTGATATAGCACACTCCAACGACTATCCTTCGGTAAGGTAGGAGACTAAATAATGGTAACACTAAATCATGCTGCAGCTCACATCCCTATTTGGAGGTAGAACACTCAATCATGATGTAGGACGCCCTTGTATTGAGGTAGGCACTCCTCTCAGGTAGGACAGACACTACATCATGAATGTAGGATACTCCTGTTTGAGGTAGGACACTACAGCATGAATGTAGGACACTCCTGTGTGAGGTAGGACACTACATCATGAATGTAGGACACTCATGTGTGAGGTAGGACACTACATCATGAATGTAGGACACTCCTGTGTGAGGTAGGACACTACATCATGAATGTAGGACACTCCTGTGTGAGGTAGGACACTACATGGTGAATGTAGGACACACCTGTGTGAGGTAGGACACTACATGGTGAATGTAGGACACACCTGTGTGAGGTAGGACACTACATCATGAATTTAGGATACTCCTGTTTGAGGTAGTACACTACCTCATGAATGTAGGACACTCCTCTGTGAGGTAGGACACTACATCAATGTAGGACACCCCTGTGTGAGGTATGACACTACATCATGAATGCATGACACTCCTGTGTGAGGTAGGGCACTATATCGTGCATGTAGAATACTCATGTTTGCGGTAGGACACTACAGCATGAATGTAAATTACAGTTATGTTGAGGTAGGACACTAGATGATGTAGGGCGCCCCTGTGTTAGATAGAATTTTGAGGTAGGACACTACATGAGGTAGGGCGCTATCATGTGGTAGGATGGGACCCTGAATCACGCCAATGGAACTTAAGTGCTGGTATCGCTTTTTAAATTCTCAGTGGGTTTAGAGTCTATGCTTGGGGTTCTGCATATGCGTCAAAATCAAACGGCATTTCAGCGTATTCGATTAATCAACTTGGATGACCCTAGCGACATTTTGACGCACAAAGGTGACATCATCACGCTTAGGCAAAACCAGTCAAGAGGTGGGTTAAACTTTTTGCACAAGGCACATGTTTTTGTCAACTCCACTCATGGTGTTCTATTTGAATTTCTAGCAACCCGAGTCGCCGGTTCATGTTAATCGAATATGCGCATGCGCATAGCCCCTATCGTAGACTTAAACCCACTGAGAATCTAAACCGGGACTTGGGATCTACTAACATCTACGGGTGTAAGCTCTAAGCTAGAAGGGTTATCATCCATGTGCAGAAACCATTTATGCTATTCAGATTAAGCAAATCTACTTCTAAGAGAAATGTGGATATGATCTATTATACCCATTGATAGAAAATACAGTCTATATTTACTTGAATTAGGGGAACCATTGTATTCATTAAATCTTGTTTGTTGGGGTTTTACATGCTAACAACATTGTTGGGGGTCAATGAAATATCAGATGTAGGTAGACAGGGGCGTAGCTAGACCTTTAACGATGTGTACTCCTAATTTCGGCAGGGGGTTTAGGGGGCCGCTTAAGCTTAAGCTGGCGGATTTTACACATTTTAAACTTGAGTTTTCGACACTCCGGACTACTACATGCCTCCTCTCTCTCTCTGTCTCTTTTTTAATTTTTAATTTTATTGTTTGTTGACAAAACGATGTGGACGTTTTGGCATATGCGCATACGCCTAACTACGCCCCTGGTAGAGTGAAGGTGAGAGGTGGACAAGAACAAATGTTTCAGGTGAAGACATGACATTGTTTAGACAAATCCTTACAAAATGTATGCTTTCATGTCGCAGTCAAATTCATATTTTCATTGAAAACATTTATCGATTGATGTAGACATAACTAACTGTAAGCATTGCATGAAGATGCCGATGTGCATAGCATTACCTGTCCCTGTTTGGACAGAGCAGTTATAGCCCATGAAGCCTTCGGCACACCAACAGAAGTAACCTGGCGAGATGTCCCATTCGTTACATGTGCCATCGTTCAGACATGGCTGCTTGGAACACGCGTTACAAGCTAACAAGTGGTGAAAAAGACAGTTGATAGTGAGAACACACACAGGTCATCCAGCGTAACTAATTTAGCTTAAAGAATGGATTACTTTCATTGAAATTTGCAAAATAAAATAAGCACAAGCAGTGTATTAAAGAATGGATTATTTCCATTTAAACTTGCAAAATAAAATAAGGGTAAGCAATGTCAGGGAATATATATTAATTATAATTACTACTGAAGCATTATTGAGTTATTGCACTTTGTTGGAAGTAGAATTATGAACAAGAAATAAACTGTGACATTGGGGAAATTATTTGTTCACCACATAATAAATACACGCGCAACAATTGGCATCCAAATATATATTTCGATTATGTAGGGTATAAGCACTTATGCATATTATTAAATATAAGAACTTTCCTTCGAGAGAAAAAAAAGAATTTTGAATGTTACAACTTGACCTATTTCTAAGAGACACCTTTGTTAGATTTGTTGGATTTTTCTAATGACAACTGATGATATTTTTCATTCGTGGTGTTCTCTGTGGCAGAGTCTCTGACTTTTTTTCGAGGTCGGACTCCTAATCTGAAGGTCGGTGGTTCGATTCCCTGTGCCCCCAACTCTGTCAATTTGGATTTCCACCGCTGTGTAGAACTTACAGAGTCATCAATCGCTGGTTGTTCCCATACCAACCATGACTATAGCCGTGTTCACACGGGGCAGTTAATTCGAATCATAAAATCGACTTGTATAGTTCGGCTCACATTTGGCGTGTGAATGCGCGGCTGAGGCGGTTTAAGCCTGAATCGACTCATATAATTCGGATTTTATAAACCACCTAAGTAGGTGGTTTATATGAACCAAATTTTATGATTCAACTTTTATCGCCCGTGTGAACGCAACCGACTTACTTGAGGCGGATTAAGGACGTGACAATTGAGACCTGAGTGTGTTGACTTTCCGGTAAATTTGCTCTATGAAACTGGTAGCTGTGCACAGATATTTTTTTCATCATTTATTTTGAGAGTTTCACTGCCCAGCAGAAGTTTTGACTGTTCCAAAACAATACGATTCGGTCGAAACAGATCTAGGTCGAACCCACACTCTCTCATGCCGACGTTGACTACCCGAAACTGGCGCTGGTTAGTCTGGACTTGCTCATGCGCAGATATCCACTAAACCCCCTTAAACCGACTCAAAGCACTGCCCATGTGAACGCGAAACACTTTCAAACTAAATCGATTCATATGATTCGCCTTGTCTAAATTGCTTTAAACTTTTCCCGTGTGAACACGGCTTATGTGGTGTGGGAGGTTAAAAATCCCTTGGGTCAGTAAGAGGGTAGGCTCGGGCTTTCTATCGACAAACTGTCTAATGGTGAAAACAAGTCTATTCAGACTTATCCATGATAGGCAGTATAAGTCTTCAAGAAAAGACAACCACCCATGCATTTGCAATCTGTAGCATGTGCCATGCACCATGTACTAATTAATCCCCATGCAATACAAGCTATGTACTCTCCAAATGGACAGGGCGGTGAGGCATGCACTACTTACGAACAATGCCATTCTCGCAGTAAGTTCCTTCGAAGCCCGCTGCACAGTCACAGCGGTACTGCAGTGGGGAGTAATTGCCTTTGACACAAGTAGCACCATTCCGGCATCCGTTCGCCTCACATCCATTTCTCACTGAAAGAGCCCAAAAGAAGGCGAACACATTAGTCTTGAACGGGGTCTAGGCATCTTCCCATGTACAGACTTGGGTTGAGCGATCATGGCTTCCACAGTCGGCTATGGCATCTCATGATTGGTTGGTTGGTTGTTGTAGTTTAAACATCCTGGCAACATCTAAGGTCATATTAGGACAGGTACCGACTTGTGACAGTATACACTGATTGCGACTTTATAGTCTTTCCCTACTGGGAGACCAGTCCACTAGCATCATGACCCACTCAGTCACATTATCCTGACACTGAGCCAACCAGTCCTTGCCCTATCCTAATAATTCCGAGCACCTGGCTAGAAAGTGACAATTATCAATTTATAAGTCATTGGTTTGACTCGACCAGGGCACAAATCCCACGATCTACCAAAATGGGAGACGGACGCTCAACTCATTTGGCCATCCCGTCTGGTCAGGAACCTCATGACATTTGAGGCCATCAAAATGTATCATCAGTTACCATGGCAACAGGGATGATGTGGCTAATTAGAAGTTCTAAGCCTAAACATAAAGGAAACCAAAGTAAGCAGTGAAGTGGATGAACACAAATACAAAGCACACAAGAATTTATGGCGGCAACATCAAGAACTGACCACATACCTAGCGATGTGCGTCAGGATGCACAATTGATAATTTCATAAGCATATGGACAGAGGCAATTGGCAAGTTTCTCAATTGTATTAACTGAACATGCAAAGTGGAATCGATCGAACATGCAAGAAAATATAAAAGATCATACAAGGGAGATGCACTGCAACATACAAACAAATGTAATACAAATACAAGCAAATATAACATATATACATACAAATGTAATATAAGATACAAACAAATGTAGTGCTGTGTTCATACAAATGTAGTGCAACATACATACAATGTAATACAACATACAAGCAAATGTAATACGATGTAAACCAAATGTAATACAATGTAAACCAAATGTAATACAACATAAACCAAATGTAATGCAACACACACAAATGTAATGCAACACACATACATATGTAATGCAACACACATACACATGTAATGCAGCATACATACAACTGTAATGACACATACACACATGTAATGACACATACATACACATGTAATGCAACATACATACAAATGTAATGTAATGTAATGTACATACAAACGTAATGTAAAATAGATACCAATGTAATGCAACATACATACACATGTAATGTAACATTCATACAAATGTAATGTATCATACATATGTATGTAATGCAAGATACATACAAATGTAATGAAATGCAACATCCATACAAATGTAATGCAACATACATTCAAATGTAATGCAACATACATACAAATGTAATGCAGCATACCTCCAAATGTAATGCAACATACAAACACATGTAATGAAACATACAAATGTAATGCAACATACAAATGTATTGCAACACACAAATGTAATGCAACATACATACAAAGTTGATGCAACATACATACCAATGTGATGCAACATACATACCAATGTGATGCAACATAAATACAAATGTAATGCACAATACATACACATGTTATGCCGCATACATACATATATAATGCAACACACATACAAATGTAATGCAACACAGATACAAATGTAATGCAACACTCATACAAATGTAATGCAACATACCTACAAATGTAATGCAACATACCTACAAATGTAATGTGACATACCTACAAATGTAATGCAATGTGCATACCAATGTAATGCAACATGCATACAAATGTAATGCAACATGCATACAAATGTAATGCAACATACATACACATGTAATGCAACATACATACACATGTAATGCAACATACATACATGCATTGCCCATGCATGTATTGCAGCATACACACACATATTGCAGTATACACACGCATGTATTGCAGCATATGCATGGATCTATTGCAGCATACACACAGATGTATTGCAACCTTCACACACATGTATTGCAGCATACACACATGTATTGTAGCATACACACATGTATTGCATCGTACATGTATTGCAGCATACACACATGTATTCCAGCAAACACACGCATGTTTTGCAGCTTACAAAGGAACGTAATGCAAAATAAAAATGGAATGTAGGCCTACTGACAATAGAAAGGAATGTAATGCAACATACAAAGGAATGAAATGGAAAATATGAATCAATGTGATCGAACGTGTCCATACATATAAGGGAGCAAAGAGAAAGCATGGGTGGGAAACATAACAATTAGCAACAAAACATAATGGAATCAATTTGAAATTATCAGGGATCAAAGTTCATTAATAAGAAAGATAATGAAAAAATACAAGAGTGACAATGAGACATCTGAAAACAATGAAAGTAATGGTTGTGTGTGTGTGGGAGGGGGGGGGGTAATGAAAATGGGAAATACTGCGCCTGAAGCAGGATTCAAACCTACACCTTTTTTTGCGACTCGAGAGCCACCCTGCTAGCCATTTCACTCCCTGATGCAAATGCTCTATCGACGTGTGCCTATCTATCATCTATGTGGCACCTTCGATTAGTGGTCAGTGCAAACTACTACAGTAGCAATATTAAAGTTGCATAGTCCGATGGTTTTGAATTTCGGTATTTTTTCTGAGATAAATATATTAGGTCGATCACTAGTATCTACTTTACATTAGTTCAAAGTTACTCTTATTTTAAATGGTAAACTTTTGAGATATTTTGTGTGCAAATATGGACAATTAGTTTTGGCAAGCTTGCCAAAACTCTGACACCATAGACTTCTGCAGTAACAGGTTCTGTTAAATTGACTCAGTATTGTCTTCTACGCAGAAACAAATGCTTAATAAGTACATCAGTATCTAAATTCGATATGGAGAATCAAATCTAGATAAGTGTTTTGGTTTTGAAAATTTGATGCTTCGTCGGACTATGCAGCTTTAATAAAAATGGGAAATATTTCGCCTACAGCAGGATTCAAACTCAATTCTTGCCATTCCAGGGTTAACAGGCTAAACATTACACTACCTAGGCACCATGATGCAATCACCCTATCGATGTATGCCTATCTCTGTGGCACCTTCGATCACTGAGTGGTCGGTGCAGACTACTACAGTAGCAATATTAAGCGGTGGTGGCACATTCGCAGTAGTGTCTGTGGAACTCACGTGGGGGCGCTCGCTGACAGTTGTAGCCGGTGTACCCGGACCGGCAGACACAACCGTAGCCCGTGTCCAGACGCGCATCGGCCGTGCACACACCTTGGTTTTCACACGGCCTTTTTAGACACCCGTCTGCAGCTGTGCAAGAGTTAGTAGCAGTTAGTTAGTAGCTGTCATTCTTAACCTGTTAGTACCTGTCAGTATGAACCTGTCAGTCTGTACCTGTCAGTCTGTATCTGTCAGTATGTACCTGTCAGTATGTACATGTCAGTCTGTACCTGTCAGTATGTACATGTCAGTATGTACATGTCAGTATGTACATGTCAGTATGTTCATGTCAGTCTGTACATGTCAGTTTGTACCTGTCAGTCTGTAGCTGTCAGTATGTAGCTGTCAGTATGTAGCTGTCAGTATGTAGCTGTCAGTCAGTAGCTGGCAGTCAGTAGCTGGCAGTATGTAGCTGTCAGTCTGTAGCTGTCAGTCTGTAGCTGTCAGTATGTAGCTGTCAGTCAGTAGCTGTCAGTCAGTAGATGGCAGTCAGTAGATGTCAGGCAGTAGCTGTCGATCAGTAGCTGTCAATCAGTAGCTGTCAGTCAGTAGATGTCAGTCAGTAGATGTCAGTCAGTAGATGTCAGTCAGTAGATGTCAGTCAGTAGTGGTCAGTCAGTAGTGGTCAGTCAGTAGATGTCACTCACTAGCCATCAGTCAGTAGCTGTCAGTCAGTAGTACTCAGTCAGTAGATGTCAGTCAGTAGATGTCAGTCAGTAGATGTCAGTCAGTAGATGTCAGTCAGTAGATATAGTCAGTAGTTGTCAGTCAGTAGCTGTCAGTCAGTAGCTGTCATTCAGTAGCTGTCAGTCAGTAGCTGTCATTCAGTAGCTGTCAGTTAGTAGCACACAATCAGTAGCTGTCAGTCAGTAGCTGTCAGTCAGTAGCTGCCAGTCAGTAGCTGTCAGTCAGTAGCTGTCAGTAGCACTCAATCAGTAGCTGTCAGTCAGTAGCTTTCAATCAGTAGCTGTCAGTTAGTAGCACTCAATCAGTAGCTGTCAGTTAGTAGATTTCAGTCAGTAGCTGTTAGTCAGTAGCTGTCAGTCAGTAGCTGTCAGTCAGTAGCTGTCATTCAGTAGCTGTCAGTCAGTAGCTGTCAGTCAGTAGCTGTCATTCAGTAGCTGTCAGTCAGTAGCTGTCAGTCAGTAGCTGTCGGTCAGTAGCTGTCGGTCAGTAGCTGTCAGTCAGTAGCTGTCAGTTAGTAGCACTCAATCAGTAGCTGTCAGTCAGTAGCTGTCAGTTAGCAGTTAGTAAAGGTTAATCATGTTTCTCCATGTTCAGCAATGGCTATCCATACAGTACATTCTTAGGCAATTAACCATCAATATGCCATGTAAAGCTGTCAACAGCCATGACAAGTCATGAGAAGACATGGAAAGCCATACCAAGCCATTGCTAGCCATTGATAGAATTGCATAGCAACGCTGCGCAATGGTTATCTACAGCTTTATTAGTATGCGCTGTATCCAAATCTCCTACGCACATTAATTACTCTAGCTGCCCTGAGGCCACAGTATTTAATGTAATCAGAATTAAATTGCATGAATAACTGTACAATCGCATGATAGGCAGACTAATACCCTAGTGCTGACAACAATATTAACCTTGTTTGATGAATAAAATTACATTTACTAAGAGAACTTATTCACGGTAAAGCGGCATACCTTAATAATAATCAACAATAATTTATTTATATTTTTGTTCTGATGGTGACCTTATGCTGCCCATAATGCCAGTTTGTTTGTTTGTTGTTGTTGTACATCCTAGCGACATCTAAGGTCATATCAGGATGGGTACCGACTTATGACAGTGCACACTCATGGTGACTTTATAGTGCTGCCCCACTGGAAGACCAGGCCACCACCACCATGACCTGATATCCCACTCACTCACAGTATCCTGACACTGAGCCAACCAGTGCTTGCCCTAACTTAATAATTCCGAGCACCGGGCTAGGAAGGGACAAGTATCAATTTTTAAGTCATTTGTTTGACTCGACCAGGGTTCGAGCCCACGACCCCACGATCTCCCAACAAGGGAGACGGACGCTCTAACTCATTCGGCCATCCCGTCTGGTCAAGATAACTAAAAGACTGGGCGTGTGTTGAGTGTTGTGCTCCTTGTCTTACGTGGCTGTGCCTGTTCACAGTCGTCACCCATGAAGCCGGGCTGACACTGACAGAAGTAGCCTCGTTCTGACTCAGCCCAGTTCCGGCAAGTCGCGTTGTTCTGACAGCGAGATACACTGCACACATCTGTCGGAGAAGAGAAAGCAAGATATAGCACCGTTATTGTATCTTAGCAACTGGTTGGTTGTTGGCAGTTTTACGTCCTGGCAACATTTAAGGTCATACCAGGACAGTCTTAGCAACTGGTACTTGCTTGGTTTCAACGAGATACAAGATTCACCCCGTACTGCTGCAGTAGGGGAGCAAACCAACCCTATGTAAAAGCTGTCGAAAAAACAGGTCAATGAATTGAGAGCCTAATTTCACAATCTAAGAAGCAACATTTATTCTTTACATATGTCTAATATAATATCCAGTTTAATGCAATTTAAAAGTGAAATTGATGGCATTCTGCGGCCGCCATCTTGTCTTTTTGCATTCTCTCCCATTTCACCAATTCTGTGCCTATATGGGTAGCCATTTGATACTGGAGCCACAGTTTCTAGGTCATGGTCCATAATAAAGCTATTTTCGCCCGTATTTAGACTACGTTGTCATTCACCTGTGTAGTACAAGTACCGGGTGAATCTTTTATCTAGGTTTCAACCAATCCCCTACACCCCCCCCCCCGTTACACACCAACCAATCTGATATGATTGGTTGGTTGTTGGGGTTTTACATCTAAAGTTACATAGGGTAGCGACTTGTGACAGTGCATGCTCATGGTGACTTTATAGTGCTGTCCCACTGGGAGACCAGGCCATCAGCACCATGACATGATATCCCACTCAGTCACATTATCCTGACACTGAGCCAACCAGTCCTTGCCCTATCCTAATAATGCTGAGTGCTAGGCTAGGAAGCGAGAAGTATGAACTCTGTAAGTCATTGGTTTGACTTGATTTCCTGACCTTCCGCCCGGGAAGAATGCGCTTTATCGATTCGGCCACCGCATCCAGTCCTAATTCACCATATCCAGTCCTAATTCACCATAATTCACCATATATTACTAAAACCCAATTCTAGCTCATAGTTGCTAGTATTAGATATATGAAGAGCTCAGGCATAAAACCTTGTAAAAGCCAATCCAAAGATTGATTGAAACATCGCTGTCAAACTTTCAAAAGGTAAAATTGTTTATATTCCTATGTGTTGGTCCATTGCTCCATAATCATTTCTTCACAACCAATCTAGAATTAGCGAGAATTAAAATTACCTTCAAGTATATTTGTTTTAATGTAAGTCAAATTTTGGATGGGTGTTTAGAGGGATTTGTGCATGAACTCTGCATATGTAGATATTGTAGTGGTCTGTACTGACCTCTCAGGCAAGGAGCCGCATAGACATCTAGGCATGGGTAGTGTGTTGATATCAGGGAGCCTAGGTTGTGAAATGGTTAGCACACTGGCCCAGAATGCAAAGAGAATATTTCCCATTTTCATCACCCCTATGACACTGGTTGCCGTGACCATGATCCTGTACAAGCTACGTGCTGTAGAGTGGTTGAACCTACCCTGTGTATGCAAGTGCGTTGCATTGCCTGTATGTATGTAATTGTAAGCATTAAAAGACTTACAATTCCAGGGGGATGAGTGTAGTGGTCTGCACTGACCTCTCAGGCAAGGATCCGCATAGACAGGTAGGCATGGGTAGTGTGTTGATATCAGAGAGCCTAGGTGGTGTAATGGTTAGCAGACTGGCCCGGAATGCAAAGAGATGTGGGTTCGAGTCCCACTCTGGGCGCAATATTTCCCATTTTCATCACTACCACGACAATATTATGTAGATATGATATATGTGATATGATATATGTGATATG
>CM059190.1:72015571-72234471 GCA_030323885.1 Branchipolynoe longqiensis | reverse complement strand
GATGAAAACATCAAATTTTCAAAACCAAAACACTTATCTTGATTTGATTCTACACATCCAACTTAGATACTTGTGCACTCAATAAGCATTTGTTGCTGCATAGAAAGGCATAATAAGTCAATTAATAGAAACCGTTACTACTGAAGTCTATGGTGTCAGAGTTTTGGTGTGCTTGCCAAAATTATTTTGGCAGGTTTTGACGTCAAATATCTGCAAACTTAGCCATTTAAAACTAAAGTTACTTAAAACTAAAGTAACGTAGATTATAACGATTAGCATAATATATTTATCTCAGAAAATAGCAAAACACTCAAAAGCTTCGGACTAAGCAACTTTAAGCTCGTGCACTTATCTCAGACAATGACAGAAACTCAAAACCAACGGGCTAGAAACAATCCAGACACTCTAACCCCTTGTCCAACTTTAAGGTTGCATACTCTGAGATTTTTTAGTTTCTACCATATTTTAGTAATACATATACGAGATCGATTGTAATCATCTACACTTGTTGAATTTGCAATGTCTTTTATTTTAAGTGGCTAACTTTGGAGATATTTAACGTAAAAACATACAAATTTAATGTCTGCATGTACATTAACAAATACAGGAGAAGATGCTTCAGCTGGAACAGTTTCTATTTAATTGTTGCAACACTCCTTTCTAGACAGCAAGTGTCTAGACCAGACGGGATGGCCGAATGAGTTAAGCGTCCGTCTCCCCTTTTGGTATATCATAGAATTCGATCCCACAGGTTCGAACTCTTGTCGAGTCAAACCAATGACTTAAAGCTTGCTAGTTGTCGCTTCCTAGCCAGACGGTCGGCATTATTACTATATTAGCATAGGGCAAGGACTGGTTGGCTCAGTGTCAAGATAATGTGACTGAGTGAGATATCAAGTCATGGAGCTGGCAGGCTGGTCTCCCAGTGGGGCAGCACTATAAAGTCCACCATGAGTGTGCACTGTCACAAATCGGTACCCGTCTTGATGTCATGACATTAGATGATACCGGGACGTAAAAGTCCATTAACCAACCAAGGATCCAATATAAGTCTGTGCTTAGAGCTCGAATAAATTTGAATCGTTCATTTCATCGGACTGTATAGCTTCAACCCAGGCCAAAGAAGCATGAGGAATGTCTTTACAAAACGAGGCCGTCCTCGCAGATTGACCACTGGACGCACCCCGCCGTCCCCCGAGGTTCCTGCCGGAGACGACAGAGGGCGCCCCCTGATGGATTCTGATTGGTGGGAATGCTGTCGGGCGTGTCTGATTGGTTAAGCTCGGTCACGTGTGGCTCTGCCCCCTCCCCTCCCCCTCCCCCCCCTCCTCCCCCTACCTCCCCTCTCCCCCATTCCCCCTCCCGACACAACCATTTCCGATTGCGGGGATTTATCATCTGGTGCAGTCTGGTAAGGCTGGCCGGTGGTGAGGCTCTGGATGGCAGAAGTGGAGTGTATTAGTATTATTTATCTATTTAACCATCTGCCTAGATAATAGATGTCTGTGTGTATCTCTTTCTGCAAAAGCAGCTGTCCTTTTATGTTCTATCTATCTACAATAAAACATATCTAAATCGACCGACCATGGGACTGGCTTTAACGTTTAAGTGGTCCATTTAGGGAGATGGTCGGCTTAGGGAATTGGAATATCCTTACAATGGTATTGTTGTGACCCAAATAAATCGATCGATATAGGGGAGTGGTTGATCTGTGGAGGGGGTCGGCTAGTTAGGTTTTACTGTCTCAAAAGGTGATAACTCTTTTTTTTGTTTGTCCATTGTAACGATTGACACAAAACAGCACATTAACGGTTACACTGAAAACACAAGGACATTTGCTTCAAATCAATATGTATTCTATTGGGATTATGAAACACCATGTAAAAAACAAATCAGTTTATCCTGAGCAAATGCATAAGCAGATAGTATGTTGATTGCTACAATGGACAAAGTTTTGTACCATATTGCTCAGCACCTTTGGAGACAGTCTCATATATGTATATATATATCACCAACGCGGGGCTGAAACTGTAGATTGCAGGCTTCTCGTGCGGGATATCGGGAGTTCCATTCTCAGTCGAGTCAAGCCAATGATTTACAAAATTTATACTTGTCGCTTCCTACCTTGGCGCTCAGCATTATTAGGATAGGGAAAGGACTGGTTAGCTCAGTGTGAGGATAATGTGACTGAGTGGGATATCGGCTCATGGTGCTGGCGGCAATGAGTCCACGCTGTCACAAGTCGGTACCCATCCTGATGTGACCTTAGATGTTGCTAGGATGTCAAACTCCAACAATCAACCAATCTATCTATCTATCTATCAGGAAAATTGTTGTATATCCGAGAAAATCACAATTCCTGAAATTATGCATGGATAAGTATAAGCCTGGTGTTTTTCTAGTCCAATTTATCGGTCTATAAGTTAACACAGTATTTCATGTATATATACATATATCATATATCGTACGTAAAATGCATATTATCTAGAATTATTTAATATTACATAATATAGTCTCATGGATGCAGTAATATGATCAAGTCAACTTTGCAGCTTCATAGGTATCACGATCGAATATAACTGTACAGACTGTGCAATTAGAATTTTTCCGAAGTCACTATTTCCAAGGAGTTATTTATAACCCGATCTAGGCAGAGGTACTGTGGGGTCAAGCCGCAACTAATAGGATCATTCGGGGCTAATGACCCTCCTAGGGGACTGCAGAGATGTAGATTTAGGATTGGTAGGGCTGATTGATAGGGTTGACTGATTGGGTTGATTGATAGGGTTGGTTGATAGGTTTGAGTGATATGTTTTATTGATATGTTTTATTGATATAGTTGATTGCCATTTTGATTGATATTGTTGATTGATATTGTTGATTGATATGGTCAATCGATATGGTCGATTGATATGGTCGATTGATATGGTCGATTCATGTGGTCCCTTGATATGGCCAATATCCATATTGATATGATTAGTATACATATTGATATGATTAGTTGACATGGTTGATTGATATGGTCACTTGATAGTGATGCCTGATAGTGCTGATTGATAGGGTTGGTTGATATGGTGGATTTATAGGGTTAATTCATAGGTTGATTTATTGGGTTGATTGATGATGTTGATTGATATTGTTGATTGATATTGTTGATTAATAGTATTGATTAATATTGTTGATTGATTTTGTTGATTGATTTTGTTGATTGATCTTGGTGATTGATATTTTTATTGGTATTTTCTATTGATATTGGTGATTGATATTGGTGATTGATACTGGTGATTGATATTGGTGATTGATAGGGTTGAATTTGCATTTAGCCTTACACTATACCTCAATATTGTAGTGAGGTCCATGTTACCTGCACATGCAGGCATATGTAGAGTGGTTGCATCGGGTAGCCTACGGTATAATCGTTGAGGTGCCAGTCCAGAAAGGCTTTTTATTTTATTTTTATTATTTTTTACGTCCTAGCAACATCTAAGGTCATATCAGGATGGGTACCGACTTGTGACAGTGTGCACTCATGGTGATTTTATAGTGCTGCCACACTGGGAGACCAGGCCGCCAGCACCATACCCTGATATCCCACTCAGTCACATTATCCTGACACTGCGCTAACCAGTCCTTGCCCTATCCTAATAGATCCAATCGTCTACCAACACGGGCACCGAGCACGTTGGCCGAATCGGCAGAGCACAGGCTTCGCGTGTGGCAGATCAGGAGTTCGCAAGTTCGGTTCCCGGTCGAGTCAAACCAATGACTTAAAAAATTGATATTTTCGCTTCCTAGCCTCGTGCTTGGCATTATTAGGATAGGGCAGGGGCTGGGTAGCTCGGTGTGAGGATAATGTGACTGAGTGGGATATTGGCTCATGGTGCTGGCTGCCTGATTCCCAGTGGGGCAGCACTATAAAATCGCCATGAATGTGTACTGTCACAAGTCGGTACCCGTCCTGATATGACCTTAGATGTTCCTAGGATGTAAGACAACAACAAACAAACAAAAACAAACAAACCAACACGGGCCCAGAATGGCCAACTATGTGGGTTCGAATCCCACTCTGAGCTTGATGTTTCCCTTCATTTGCAAAAGAAAAAATACGGTTCTAATTGAATCTAATTATAGACAATAATCTTAAGCATGTTATACTTATAGAGCAACACTCAGAGAGAATAATATTCCACTCTGTGTGAGAGTCTGTAAAACCACTAATATCAGAGGTTTAATTTCGCCTCGCCAAACTCAACTATTTCCAGGAGATCGTTTTATGACAAGATGTAAAGATTTTCTGGAGATAACTCTTACCCCCCCCCCCCTCCTGCATATACCCCACCCATGATGTATGTATTCCCAGACACCAGGTGGTTGCCGATGTTCACACAAACCTACGCACGGTTCTGTCTGTGTGTAAGTCACTCAGTCTGAGTTGACAGCTGTCATGTTTATTCCCAGAAACAGGCGTGTACCGATTTAAGATATGTCAGTAATCTGTCCTGAATATTATTTAGTAAGTTCCGTATGGACAACACAACACAGTGACGATAGTTGTATATCCTGTATATTAGTTAGTAAATCTGTACAGACAAGACAACAGAGTGACAATAGTTGTATATCCTACATATTATTTAGTGAGCTCCATACAGACAACACAAAAGAGTGATGATAGTTGTATATCCTACATATTATTTAGTGAGCTCTGTACAGACAACACAACAGATTGACGATAGTTGTATATCCTACATTATTTAGTGAGCTCTGTACAGACAACATACCAGAATGACAATAGTTGTATATCCTACATAGTATTTAGTGAGCTCCGTACAGACATTACAGAATGACGATAGTTGTATATCCTACATATTATTTAGTGAGCTCTGTTCAGACAACACAACAGAATGACGATAGTTGTATATCCTATATATTATTTAGCGAGCTCTGTACAGACAACACAACAGAATGATGACAGTTGTATATCCTACATATTATTTAGTGAGCTCTGTACAGACAACACAACAGAATGACGATAGTTGCATAGCCTACATATTATTTAGTGAGCTCCATACAGACAACATGGGGATGATAGTTGTATTGTAACTTGTATATCCTGCTTATTATTTCGTAAGCTCCATGCAGACAACACAACACAGGATTTACGTCCTGGCAACATCTCAGGTAATATCAGGATGGTTACTGACTTGTGACAGTGCACACTCATGGCGACTTTATAGTGCTGCCCCACTCGAAGACCAATCCACCGGTACACTGGCCTGATATCCTACTCAGTCACATTATCGTGACACCGAGGCAACCAGTCCCTGCCATCTTATGAGGATGGGGCGTCTACTGGGCGTGGTTGGCGGTCATGAGATAGATACCCAACACTGATATGACCTTAGATGTTGCTAGGACATAAAACAACAACAGACAAACAAACCAACACTCGGCATCACTAAGATACTGCAAGGATTGGTTGGCTGCCTCCGTGTTCGGATACTGTGACTGAATAGAACACAGTGTAATGATGCCAGCATACAATGCCTATCATTCCAGTGGGAGAACACATAAGCACTGTTCACACATGGGCGTTAAGTCACCTGAACTAGTTCGCCTTGTCTAGTTTGGCTCACATTGGCCGTGTGGTCGCGATGCTGAAGTGGATTAGGGCTGAGTCGATTCATCTAGTTCGCCTCAAGTAAACCACCTAGCGAGGTAGTCTAGATGAAGCGAACTAGCTTAAGTCGGCCCACCTTGCTTGTGTGGATGGTTGCGGTTTACTTTGAGGCGGCTTAAGCACGTCACATGCATGTGCAATAGATCTGAGTTTGTTGACTTTCCGGTCGATCAAAAGCGAATATTATATAATTTGGTCTATGAAACTGCTAGCTGTGCACAGATATTTTTTTCATCATTTATTTTTAGGTTTTCACTGCCCAGCAGAAGTTTTGACTGTTCCAAAACAATACGACTCAGTCTATACATATCTAGGTCGAACCCACACTCTCTCATGGCGACGTCGACTAACCGAAAGTGGCGCTGGTTAGTATGGACTTGCTCATACGCAGATATCGATTTCCAGCTTAAACCGCCCCAAGTACTGCATGTGTGGACACGACACACTTTCACGCCTAGTTCGTCTCATCTAGTTCGCCTTATCTAGTCCGGCCTAAAGTTGTGTGTGTGAACGGGGCTATAGATAAAATATTCACCCCCAGTATGGGTCGGTTTTTGTGGAATGAACTTATCATATGACATCAGATGTTGCTAGGACATAAAACCTCGATCGCTCACTCATTCACTCAAGTGGGTTGGTTCTCAAGATTGTAAACAAAGTATCATGGGCTTACTCAATGTACAAACCGACATGTCAGCAGGAACGTCAACAGTCTGGTTTAAGTAAACTGTCTGTCTAGCCACTAGCCCTGTAAACACACACACACCCTCCCGCCTCACCCCTCCACCCCCACTCCCACCCTCCCATCGCCCCCCCCCCCCCCACACACCACCACCCGGGCAGGCATTACGACGCTCCTCAATTTGGGCGCTGCCGAGCAGCAGACAATTACGCCACAAATTGACCTCGCGTTCCGTTTTTCCCGCGCTCCCCCCTACCATCCGAGCCCCCCCCCCACACACACCATTCAGGCCCGCGAAAGCCGTCTGCGCATGCTCCAAAACAGCAACAACAAAAGGGGAGGCTGGATGTGCGTGTGGATGTTGTGGGTGTGGTTTGGTTGGTTGTTGGAGTTTTAAGTCCTGGCAATATCTAAGGTCATATCAGGACAGGTATCAACTTGTAGCAGTGCGCACTCTTGGTGACGTTATAGTGCTGCCACAATGGGAAATCAGGCCACCAGCAGCATGACCCAATATCACATTATCATGACACTGAGCTAACCAGTCCTTGCTCTATCCTATTATTAATGCAGAGCACCAGGCTAGAAAGCAACAAGCATCAATTTGTAAGTCTTTGGTTTGACTCGACCGGGAATCGAATTCCCGACCTTCCGCACGCGAGGCTCGCGCTCTACTGATTATGTGGCTGTCACACTACGACGACAAGGGGATGACGACAGCCCAGCTACTGGAATGTTGTAAAATCACGACGACATATGCAAATTCGGGCTAAGTTGGACGACAACCGGACAACAACCGGACGACAACGGTGCGACAAATCGGTCTGAAAGTAACGACAACAGTGCGACAGAGGAGGTCGGAGATATTTTATGTTCATTTTTTACTAGAATTATTCCCTTTATAATGTTCATTTATTTTACTATTATTAGTAACTTATCTGTATGCATTGTTTTTGCTAGAATTCTTCCCTTTATAAAAAACTGAACTGAACAGTTCATTTTTTACTAGAATTATTCCCTTTATATGAAAGACTGAACTGAAATGTTCATTTTTTACTAGAATTATTCCCTTTATAATGTTTTTTTAACTTTATTCCCTGTATAAAAGACTATTATTTACAATGTTCATCTGAAATGTTCATTTTTTCTTACTATTATTTACAATGTTCATTGTTTGTACTATATTTTTGCCCTTTATAACCGACTGAACTTAAATGTTCATCTTTGTTACTAGATTTTTTAACTTTACTCCCTTTATAATGTTCTGAACTGAAATGTTCATTTTTTTAACTTTATTCCCTTTATAAAAGACTGAACTGAAATGTTCATTTTTTTTACTATTATTTACAATGTTCATTTTTGTTACTAGATTTTTTAACTTTACTCCCTTTATAATGTTCATTTTTGTTACTAGATTTTTTAACTTTACTCCCTTTATAATGTTACTATTATTTACAATGTTCATTTTTGTTACTAGATTTTTTAACTTTACTCCCTTTATAATGTTCATTTTTTTAACTTTCTTCCATTTATAAAAGACTGAAGTGAAATGTTCATTTTTTTTACTAGAATTATTCCCTTTATAAAAGACTGAAGTGAAATGTTCATTTTTTTTACTAGAATTATTCCCTTTATAAAAGACTGAAGTGAAATGTTCATTTTTTTTACTAGAATTATTCCCTTTATAAAAGACTGAAGTGAAGCACCTACAGCTTAGGCGAAAGTGCCGCGACAGTGCCGCGACAGTGCGACAGTGCCGCGCAGCGCCGCGACAGTGGCGCTACTGTGCCGCGGCAGTGGCACAACCTGGGCTGTCGTGCTGTCGCGAAGTTTTTCAACATGTCCAATCCCGCGACACTCGGGACATCGAGAAATAGTGGAGGAAATGGAGCTGCGCGGTGGGGTCGCGGCGACTCCTGCGCAACAGTGCGCGCAATCGGCGACAATCGACGACAGACGGAAGTGGCTGTCGCAGGCTGTCGCCGCTGCTTGCGGTCATAGTGTGACAGCTACATCAGGCCACCGCGCTCGGTCGCTGTGGGTTTGTGGCTTGATGGTAATAGTGGTGGTGATAGTGGTGGGAGAGGGAGGGGTGGAGGAGGAAGTGTTGGCCCTCCCACTCCTCCATCAGGCTGCATCCAATCCCTCCAGGGGCCCCAGCCTGATTGAACGAGCTATGAATTAAGATGCTTTATTTTCATTAGCGCGTGGACTGTGGGGGCCCCCGCCTGTGGTTAGGGAATGGAAACTGGAAGAAGGGAACATCAATTCTCAGCACGTGTGTCACAGGCTGTATATATATATATATATATATATATATATATATATATATATATATATTCATATATATATGTATATCAATATATATCAATATATATATATATATATATATATCAAAATATATATCATATATATATCAAAATATCAATCGATATCAATATATATCAATATATATCAATGACAATGGGAGAGCCCGTAGTACAGGAGGAGGCCGAAGGTGGCGCCACCAGTAGCAGCAAGTAGATATAGGAGGTGAATACATCGAGGACAATGGTTGGTAGATAATGAATAGAAGAATAATAATAATACTAATAATAATAATTCCCTTCCACGCCTTTATACTCGCATAATGCTTATACATCACATATATATACATACATACAGTACAGCCTCCCTAACCGACCACCTCCACAGATCGACCCCCCCCCCCCTATACCGATCGCTTTATTTGGGTCCCAACAATACCATTGTAACCATATTCTAACTTTGTAAACCGACCACCTCCCGAATTCGACCACTTAAAGTCGGTCCCAAGGTCGATCGATTTAGAGAGATGTTACTGTGTGTGTGTATATATATATCTATATATATATATATATATATATATATATATATATATATATATATACTGTCAGTACATATATCATTAAATGGACCATTTAAAGTCGGTCCCATGGTCGATAGAATTAGAGGTTTTACTGTGTTATTTTTGTTGTATCCTGCACAACACTGCATCTGAGTCTGCATCTGCATCTGCATCTGCATCTGCATCTGCATCTGCATCTGCATCTGCATACACGTCCAGTACCACGGCCGCTTTGAGCGTGAAGAGCGGCCTGGCTTTGATGTTTGGACTGCTTGTTCGCCGCCAGGCATGCAAAATGGATCAGTGTTATGTCGAATAATGTGCCATTTAAAATGCATTCAGAGAGGAGGATGGGGTGGGGGGTAAGGGCTGTGAAAGTGTAATGGTTTGGTTTGGTTGTTGGAGTTTTACGTCCTGTCAACATCTATATTCTAAGGTCATATCAGGATGGGCACTGCCTTGTGACAGTGTTCACTCATGGAGATTTTATAGTGCTGCCCCACTGGGAGACCAGGCCACCAGCACCATGACCTGATATCCCACTCATTCACATTATCCTGACACCGAGCAAACCAGTCATTGCCCTATCCTAATAATGCTGAGCACCTGGCTAGGAAGTGACAAGTGTAAATTGTTAAGTCATCGGTTTGACTCGACCAGGGTTCGAACCCGTGGGTTCGAATCCCACGATCTAACAAAACGGGAGACGGACGCTCAACTCATTGTGCCATCCGGTCTGGTCGGGCTGTGATGGTGGGAGAGAGGGAGGATGGGAGGGTGGGAGGGTGGGAGGGTGGGAGGGCAATTAATTGAACCGCCACAGGCAGTGAGTAACCACAGCGACCGGTACTTTAATCGGGACCGCGTGAATATTCAACACCTCAATGTCGTCTGCGTTTGAAATTTGAAGAGAACATTGAAATTAGTCACGTCTGATGAGTCTACTGGGTGTGTGGAGGTGTGGTTGGGTGGGAGGATTGGAGGATGGGGGGTAGGTCTCTGAGAAGTGGCTGCTACATTTATAACCTGGCTTGGAATTAATTACATTCATCATTAATGACGTAATTAACCAACGTGCCTCTTATGTCGGCATGCGCTTATAGATTCTTCCGAGAGGTGGCGATTTCAATCCTTTTCATGACAAGATGAAAAGGCCATCGCTGGTTGGTTGGTTGTTGGGGTTTTACCTCCTGGCAACATCTAATGTTATATCAGGACGAAACAGACGCCAAAGGAAGGTTGTACTGTTTATTCCAGGATTTACATTTTGGTACATTATAGTTGTTTGTTGATGTGCTAGTTTCACATGATTGAGAAAAGCGATAGCAAGGCATGGCGTGGTGTTCTCTGTGGTGGAGTGGTTAGAGTGTCGGACTTTTTTCTAGGTCAGACTCCTAATCTGAGGGTCGGCAGTTCGATTCCCCATGCCCCCAGCTCTGCCAATTTGGATTTCCACCGCTGTGTATAACTTACAGCGTCATCAAAGGCTGGTTGCTCTCGTACCATATCTATGTGGTGTGGGAGGTTAAAAATCCCTTGGGTCCGTAAAAGTGTAGGCTCGGGCTTGCTATCGACCAGCAGTGGAATGAGGAAGACCAGTCGTCTATGACTGAAATTTCCCCTGCTTAAACAACTAATTGACCACAAAAAAAAAAAAAAAAGGTTATTTCAATCTGTAGTATGGTACATTATAACGACCAACCTACTGTATTTATCTCAGAAAGTTATAGTAAGTGAAAACCATCGGGCCATGCAATTTTAATAGACACATGTAACCGACTCGCATGACACTTACTGGTTTACAATTTGTCTGCTGGGATGTGATGAAAACCACAACATGTGGTTAATATTCATCCCCAACAGATTCAGGCCACATTTAGCGCAGCCAGTCACAATCGACTTCCGGTTCCTGTTAGCGGGGGCACAAGTTGTACACGGCCGCGTTAAATCGGGTTCAGCGACCAACACGCCCCCTGTCGGCTCGGATTGACACTGTGTTATATGGCTATAGGCTGCAACTGGGAGAGGAATGGGGGATAGAGGGGAGGGAGCGGGAGGGGGGGGGGAGGGCGTGGGGAAGGATGGAGACGGAGGAATGGGGAAAGGACGGAGTGTTGATGAGTGGAAGGGAAGGGATTGAGGGGAGGAAAGGGGGAAGGGAAATGAGGAGGACGGGGGTGGGGGAAAGGGAGGGAGGGATGGGGGAAGGGGGGAATAGGAGGGAAAGGGGAGGGAGGGGGAGGGGATGGGGAGGAATGAGAATGGGGAAGGGGAGGGGGAGGGGAATGAGACGAGATATAAGGGAGACGACCGGTGGGGGGGAGGGGGGGGAGGGTGGGAGGGGGAGGGAGGGTGGGAGGGGGAAGTTTGTGTGTGAGGGTGTATGGGTGTGTGCTGGGTGCTGCTCATTTGATTAGGCTTTTTAAAACAACGTGAATGGAAAACTCTTGACACGGAACAGTGGAACCAGGCGAGTGTTTCACGCCCGGGTAGGGAGTGTCAACTTGATTGGTGCTGAGTGAGAGTACAGGAGACATGGTGACGCGCAGGGCAGCTATCAGCGAGGACACTTTGGGACAAATCGAGTGCCGCGAACAGATGTCACAATAAACAAAAACCCCGAGAGCGATTTTTGAAACTGAAGACAATTAACTCATCCGACCCATTTACCCATATTAATGAATTGAGTTAGTTCAACTCTGTGCGACGATGTGATAATATTTTTATAAATAAAATTAATTAGCAAGTTTTTGCTTACAACGCACATATAATTGTTAGCAATTTCTAGCAGAGAGCGTTAAATAATAGATTAGTAGCAATGTAAGCATGGATTAATTATGTCTGTTTAAAATACACCTACACATAATTACCATTGTCAACAGGAAACAGTGGTTAATATAACAAATAATAGATTATTAATAATGATGAATATTAAGAAACGATGTGCCACAGATTTTGTTCATTATTATTTTATTCTTGTCGCTTCATAGCCTGGCGCTCGGTATTAATAGGATAGGGCAAGGACCAGTTAGCTCACTGTCAAGAT
Source organism: Branchipolynoe longqiensis (assembly GCA_030323885.1). Lineage (NCBI taxonomy): Eukaryota > Metazoa > Annelida > Polychaeta > Phyllodocida > Polynoidae > Branchipolynoe > Branchipolynoe longqiensis. The sequence goes on along the minus strand of CM059190.1, from coordinate 72,222,200 downwards.
AATGTGACTGAGTGGGAAATTGGGTCATGCTGTCGTTGGTCTGATTTCCCAGTGGGGCAGCACTATAATGTTGCCACGAGTGCCACTCTAGCCTTTCTCTTATTGAGGAAATCAGAAACATGTTTTTCCCTTGCTAGCATTTATTTATACTTGCATAATAGACTACATCACGGTTCCGACTGCGCATGTGCTGAAAACGGCATTGGGAGCAAAGCAAGGGCATAGGGCCATTGAGTTTGCTGATACGAGTAGTGCAAAACTTTGATTTTATTCAAAGTAAATAGAAATATATAACAATTTAGCACAAACATGGATGGAAGGATGCAATATAATAATATAATGAATATGTTTAAGACACAACTCTCCATAATTAAGCATTTTGAGCTAAGAAACATACAATTTCAGTCACTTTACAGGCTGATGTTTACATCATCATCGATTAGCCAGAAGTAATTCTTGTTCTAAATATTAAAATGTCAAATGTGTCACCAAAATCTTGTTTCAAAGAAATATATAACCAATATCTGATTAACCCTACTCATTTTCTATTTCTACATATGTCATTAACCATAGGATATAAATAAAAACATGAATAAAATAAGTAAAACTGACACTGGCTATGGCTCTAACACTAGTCTGAGTGCCTAGATTTGTCTAAATCTAAATGCACATGGCATAAGATGTGCTGATTATATTGATGTAAATGCAATGCTGGATAAAATATTAATATCTTAATTTATTGTATATATATTTTTAGTTGGTATTCTATGTTTTAAACAAGAGCTGAGATGAGCTGAAACTAGCACATTTCATAGCTGCACCCAGTGTATTACTATTAGCATGTGCAATGTGCTTCTCGCGGGTTTGTTTTGCTCTGATGCATCCCACAATGCACCGCGCCGATGGAACCGTGATGTAGTCTATACATTATGCATCAGGTATTTGTTAATAATACTTATGATATAAATTTTCAGCGTGACACTTTCCAGATTTCATTGCGCACAGACAGTGTGTGTGTGTTGTAACTTAACCCATGACATATCATCACATCTTATCACCGTGAAAGGTCAGTGGTGGTGACTGACCCCTAGATAGTCACAGCTTGAGTCTGAAGTTCGACCTCCCCCACACCCCCTCCTCCGCCCCCTTAGATCATGTCATACATAATGCAACCAAGTGGCACCGGCCTTGGCCGCCACCAGCTCACCACCATTGAGCACCTCACCATCACCTTGACCACCACCACCACAAAAACCACCACTGAACACCACTACTTAACACCATCATCACTACCACTGAACACAACCACTGAACACCACCACTTAACATCATCAACACCCCCGCCACCAAACACTATCACCATCATCACCATCACTAAACACCATCATCACTTCCACTAACATCACCACTGAACACCACCAGCACCACTGCTGAACATCACCATCACTGAGGACACTCATCACCAGGTTTAGTTCTTTCACTGCCATCAAAGGCTGAGTAGACGGTGGAAATCATCAAAAATACCTTTTCTGCAGAGCACCCAACAATGCAAACCACTGCCCAATGGCGTAGTTCTTAGAATGCCGCCAGAGGGCAGCTCTAGGTTAGTGATCAAAATCGTCTAATCAGACTGCGGTAATTAAGACTGCGCAACACGAACAGACAGGAGAGGTGCACCCGGCTGCCGCACGTGTCTACCGCCAGTCGGCGCCACCTGGGGCCATCTGTCTGCAAATATTGGAACTATTAGCGGCCATAAAGCTGAGGTTATATAGAACTATTTCATGTGACGTCAGCACGGGTATCTAGGTCAGTGCGCGAGACTTTTGACTGCAGGATGACACACTGTCACACTGCAAACTGAATGACTATGAGCAAGCTTCCTAGAGAAAAGGTGAAATATCTGTAAAACCACACCACTTAGAAACAAACTGCTTGGAAGACATATAGAAAACATATTGAATGAATAGATTATATTAAATTTAGATGGTTAGGGTTCTGCATTTCTATTAATTTTGAATAAAATAGACGTTTTACTCTGCGCGTACCGGCAAACTCAATGCATTGTCAATGGTTGTGAGCAATCTTCATAGAGAAAAGGTGACATATCTCTAAAACCACACCACTTAGAAACAAACTGTTTGGAAGACATATAGAAAACATATTCAACTAATAGATTATATTAAATTCATAAGGTTAGGGTTCGGTATTTCTATTAATTTTGAATAAAATAGACACGGCACATACCGGCAACCTCAATGCATTGTCAATGGCCGTGAGCAATCTTGAATTATATTCATACAGACAAAGTGAAATATCTCTAAAACCACACCACGTAGAGACAAACTGCTTGGTACACATATAGAAAACACATTCAACGAATAGATTATATTAAATTTATAAGGTTAGGGTCTGCATTTCTATTAATTTTGAATAAAATAAACGTTTTGCACTGCGCGTACCAGCAAACTCAATTCATTGTCAATGGCCGTGAGTAATCTTCATAGAGAAAAGGTGACATATCTCTAGAACCACACCACTTAGAAACAAACTGTTTGGAAGACATGTAGAAAACATATATTACATTAAATTTATAAGGTTAGGGTTCTGCATTTCTATTAATCTTGAATAAAATTAACTTTTGCACTGCGCGTACTGGCAAACTCAATGGCAGTGTGCCTTGGTTCTGCAGCCAAGCTGCGTGTGCATACTCAATGTTAGTAAACATTGAAGTAGGTCTATAGCCTCATTGTGAGTGCTGAGCCAACGGCCATATTTGATTGGTGGAACCTTGCTAAATGGTCAATCTGTGCCGTTCGACTGGGTTTTTAGGTCGGTTGGTTGTTGGAGTTTTACATCTTGACAACATCTAAGGTCATATCAGAACGGTTGCACTCATAGTCACTTTAGACTGCTGCCACACTGGGATACCAGGCCACCAGCACCATGACCCGGTATCCCACTCAGTAATAGTGTCGTGCCACTGAGCCAACCAGTCATTGCCCTATCCTAATAATGCCGAGGGCCAGGCTAAAAAGCAACAAGAATCAATTTTGTAGGTCATTGGTTTGACTCAACCGGAAATGGAACTCCCAGTCCCAACCTTCCGCATGGGCTTTCAGCGCTCTACCGATTCGGTCACCGCGTCCAGTGGGGATAGTGGCTGGGAATGTCGATGTGTCGCCTGAGATGCAAGACGAGACAAACAACAAATAAATGTCACATATACGATGTCATTGTTATATCCTAATCCACCAATATACATGAGTCACTGTCGACCTCCACGCAAAAGAGAAGGGGCAGCGGGCAGGCTGGCACTCTCCCTAATGGTTCCGGGTCCGCTGGGGCTGTCGTACCAACAAATATGCACGATAATTGCTGCCAAAGCCGATGGGGCTGTCGGACAAACAAATAAACGGGGTGTTTTGTCTGCCACAGCCGTCGGGGCTGCCACACGAAGACATATACATGGAATGTGCTGTCAAATTAACTCATCAATATCATATCAATGACCAGTCAATGAATAAACTATATCTACAACAACAAAAAAGAAAAAAAAGATCTAGCAAAGTCCTTGGTATATATATATATATATATACATATATATATATATATATGCGTATATATATATGGATAGTGATACACCCTTTACCACATGTAATAAGCTCTGTAGTGGTCCTTTATCCCCTCCAGCTGGGGTGGGGGTGGGGTGGGTACTAGCATGCTCTCGGCCCCCTGTGAGGGGCGGGACTCGCCACTCATGCGGAAGAATTTAAAAAAAGTTATATATATATATATTATATATATAATTATACCCAAAACTTACATTATCCTTCATAATAAAAAAAACAAGCAGCCCTAAGGAGTGTTGTTTGCCTATATATATAATATATATTACTCATATTTATATACAAACTAATTCGCTCTTCTGCGTCAGATCTTCGTGTATGCCAAGTAAGCGATTACATTTGCAGACAATATATTGTGATGTTGGTGGTCATCTTCTTGTTTAGTTTCCCTTGCATCTCGACTACATGAATGCCCTGTTGGGTTGTGTGGGGGTGGGTGGAGTGAGGGTGGCCGCCATAAGTCTGAATGAGGTTCACATGCCTATACATAGTGTTCTGAATATATATTATACACAACATGTATATATATATATATATATGTGATGTATAAGCATTATGCGAGTATAAAGCCGCGGAAGGGAATTATTATTATTATTATGCTAATTCATTAGCTACCAACCATTGCCCTCGATGTATTCACCTCCTATATCTACATACTGCTATTGGTGGCGCCACCTTCGGCCGCCACCTGTACTACGGGCTCTCCCATTGTCATTCAAGCCCTGGAATTTTTATGTATTTATTCTGTATATATATGCGTGTGTAAAATAGTGCACACGTCCACTGTTATATGTAATATATATATATATATATTTATATATATATATATATATATACATATAATATATATATATACATATATATATATATATCCAGAATAAATACACACGTGCACTGTTACATATATCCAGAACAACCACATGCGCACTGGTACACACACACATATGTATATTTTATTTTATTTTTTTGCTCCCCACATGCGCACTGGTACACACACACATATGTATATATATATATAAGTGTGTATATTTTGTTCTGGTTATATAGACCATGTAGATGTAGTGGTCTGCACTGACCTCTCAGGCAAGTAACCACATAGACAGGTAGGCGTGGGTAGTGTGATGATATCAGGCCGCCTAGGTCGTGTAATCGTTAGCACACTGGCCCGGAATGCAAAGAGATGTGGTCCTGATCTAGGCGCAATATTTCCCATTTTCATCACCCCCCCCACAACACTGGAGCCATGACCAGGATCCTGTACAAGCTATGTGCTGATTGGTTGGTGAACCTACTCTGTGTATGTATTACTATTAGTGCATTGCCTGTATGTATGTAATTGTAAGCATTAAAATACTTACAATTCCAGGCGGACGAGTGTAGTGGCCTGCACTGACCTCTCAGGAAAGTAACCACATAGACAGCTAGGCGCGGGTAGTGTGGTGATATCAGGGAGCCTAGGTGGTGTAATGGTTAGCACACTGGCATGGGATGAAAAGAGATATGGGTTCGAGTCCCGCTCTAGGCGCAATATTTCCCATTTTCATCGCCTCCACGACATAGAACATATATTGTGTGAGCAAACTATGGCAATGCATAATGTCATTATTATTATATTGTTACACTCTGCAAGACTCAACACCTCCGACCCACGTCACCTATACCGAATGTTAACCAGTTGCAGTCGCATTGGAGGATATTCTTCTTAATAGTGCACATGTGTTCTTGTTATGCCTCTCCACCTCTCTCTCTCTCTCTCTATATATATATAGTTATATATATTTATATATATATTAAGTATATACATATATATATATGTACATGTGTGTATTTGTTTTGGGTATATATAGCAGTAAATGTGTGCATATTTAGGGATATATATATACATACACATATATAGTATATATACATATAGAGTAGCGCATGTGTGTACTACTAGCTCTGTATGTATGTATGTATATATCCATAAATATCCATAACACACATATATATATATATAGTTGTGTATACATATATAATATATACAAAGCAAATATACACACGCTCACTGTTGGTGCCAAGTGTTTCCTCTGCGGAGATTTATGTACAATGACAGAAGAGATGAGCTCATAATGTTGTAGTCTAGTCATCAGTTTACATAGTGGCTACAGGTGATGTATGTGTCATTGTGATGTAATATTCAAAGGCATGCTTGGGACAAATCTCTCTCATCAACAACAGGGTGGTTTTATACAGCATGTCCCCATCATACTTTTTCCTGCTCGCTGCTCTCACTCATTCACTCACTCACTAACTCACTCATTCACTCACTCACTCACTCACTCATTCACTTATCGCTCTATCGAGGTCACATGAAGAGTTCAGGCGAAAAACCCCATAAATGCCAATCCAAAAATGCCATTGAAATAATAGATATTTTCCTCCAGGTAATTTTAATTATCACCAATTCCACTTTTCTTATGATGAAATGATTATGGAGCAATGAGAAAAAAAAACAATAGGACTGTAAAAAAAAGTATTGTTTGATGGTTTTATTGGAATGTTTATCTCTATTTTTAGATTTACATGGTTTGGTGCCTGAACTCTTCACATCCATTCACACCATCCCAACTGTTTGCTCCCTATCTTATCTGATACCCCCCCCCCCTCCCCCAACACTAACCATCGCCTTGTCCTCCTATGCTATCTCATTCTTTCTGTCACTCCATTGCATTTCCTCCCCCCAGCTCACTCACTCACACTCTATTTCCTCACTCTCATTCTCTCCTGTCTCACTCCCACTTGCTCTCTGTTCCTCTCGCAAGATCTGCCACGAGATCTCATTCTCTCTAAAGCTCTCACAATTTCTCTCATCCTATCACTATCATAATGGGCCTGTCACACTACAACGCTTCTCTCGGCGACCCGTCAGCGTTGAAAGGACTATCTTGCGCGTCGAGAAACGTCAAACTTTTCGGCGGTTTGGGGGAAAAGATCAGCCTCAGGGCAGCGCGTTATGCGCGCGCGGCAAACGTGTGTCGACGCGCTGGGGGAAAAAAACAAAAAGTTTGGCGCGACGTCTTCATTTAACCTTAAATGTTGCTAGGGCGTAAAACAAAAATGGCCCAGTTTGCGCAACGCGTGAGCAACGACCCTCCCGCGCGCGCGCCGTCTTCCTAGCATTCCCATCACGTTATTCCGGCGCGTCCAACGCAGCGCGACGCGCGCCTAACGTCCTACTAGCGTTCTTACCCATTTACTCCCGCGCGTTGCCGGTCGCTGGAAGTTTTTGACATGTTCAAAACGCTCAGCGACCAATAACGCGCGCCGACGTTGTCCGCCGACCATCGACGTCAAGGAAAGTGTACCGACGTGTACCGACGCGCGCATAACGTGCCCCCAGCGCGTCTCGATATTTCACTAATTATCGCCCAAAAACAACACACGTCGACGGGTCGCCGGTAAGAAGCATCGTAGTGTGACAGGGCCATTAGCTCTTTCATTCTATCCTTCTCTTGCAAGCTCTCTCATTCTCAAATATTAGACACATATGGAAATTATCATGCCGTGTTGCCATAGTTTTTATAACCACAAGCACAATTCTTGTGCTGGGTTGCGCTGTTCCCATAACCGTTTGTTTGTTGTTAGTTTTACATCCTAGCAACATCTAAGGTCATATCAGGACAGTTACTGACTTGTGACAGTGTTCTCTCATGGTGACTTTATAGTGCTGTCCCACTGGGAAACCAGGCCACTGGCACCATGACCTGATATCCCACTCAGTCATATTATCCTGACACTGACCCAACCAGTCCCTACCCTATCATATTTATGCCGAGTACCTGGCTAGGAAGCGACAAATATACATTTTTAAGTCATTGGTTTGACTCGACCATGCAACCGCAGACGACAGTGTTGGCATAGGTTTTATAATCAGGACGAAAATTCTCATGCCATGGTGCCATAGTTTGTATATCATCGACAATAATTATCATGCTGTGTTGCCCTGTTCCTGTAACCAGAGATGAAAATACTCGCACCGTGTTGCCATGTTTGTATAACAACGGAGAATAATTCTCATGCCATAATTTCCTGTTTTATAACCGCAGACAACAATTTCTCACACTGCATTGCCATACTTTGTACACCAACAGATGACAATTCTCACACTGCATTGCCATAGTTTGTACACCAACAGATGACAATTCTCACACTGCATTGCCATAGTTTGTACACCAACAGATGACAATTCTCACACTGCATTGCCATAGTTTGTACACCAACAGATGACAATTCTCACACTGCATTGCCATAGTTTGTACACCAACAGATGACAATTCTCACACTGCATTGCCATAGTTTCTACACCAACAGATGACCATTTCTCACACTGCATTGCCATAGTTTGTACACCAACATACAGCCATTTCTCACTCTGCATTGCCATAGTTTGTACACCAACAGATGGCTATTTCTCACACTGCATTGCCAACAACTTCTCACACCACATTCCCCTGTTCTTACAACCCACAGGCGACAGACTGCTGAGGAGCGGGAGGCCGAGCGACAGGCAGCGAACCGCTTCATGCTGAGTCTCCAGGCCGAGGCCTCTAAGAACATGTACAACAACCCGGACCCACTCTGCATCAACAACGCCTCGCTGTCAGCCCTGCAGAACCTGCAGCCCTGGGCCGACGAAGGCCAGGAGTCGGCCGAGAGTCGGCCCGCCTACCTCAACGTCGCCTCCCTCACGTCGCCCGCCGTCGTATGATGCGACGAGCGTCGCCTGGCGGGCACGTGACCGTGACGTCATACTCGGTGTATGTGTATGTGTGTGTGACGTCAGTAATGGTGCAGTTAGCTGGTATTGGCACTGTCCCGCTGGCACTGACTTTTCTCTACCCATGTAATATTTTATATAACTTATCAGTTGTACAGTGAGTGGCAGTTACAGTGTGAAACGGGTGGTGGCACCACCATCGGAGCTGGAGCGGGGGAGGATGGAGCAGTAGATGACCAGGACATGCTCCATCAGTCCATGGAGCTGAGTGAGTGATGAGGGAAAGGAGAGATATTCCAGGTTATTATATTCGTATAATTCTTATACATCATGTATATGTGTATCTACATATATATGTATGTGTGTATGGCTCATATATGCCTATATATAAATGTATATATATACACATATCTATACATCCATATTTAAATATACATGTATGTATACATATGTATGTACATATATGCATATATATCATATGTATAGCTGTGTATATGTATGTACATATGCATATATGTATATATGCATATATGTATATATGCATATATGTATATATATATATATATATATGTATTATATATATGCATATATATGTACATATATGCACATATATATACATGTATATATGTATATATAACTATATATAACTATATATAAATAAGGATGAATATATCGATGCACATAATCTTATATGCATATATAAATATATATATATATATATACATAGGCCTATTTATATTATAAGTATGTATCTATGTACATATACGTATATATATATGTACATGTGTATATAGAGAGAGAGAGAGATTTTTGTGGTGACATCGTCTGTGATGATGACCTCATCGGCGGCGTAGGTTTTTGCCATTTCCCGCCTTTCGTTGCTATGGCGACGGTCGCGTGCATCCTTATTGAATGACATTAAACATGACCTTGCTGGTTGCACTTACTGTCGGATGGAAATGCTATAAAAAGTATAAATAAATGTATGAATTGTGTATATTGTGGTGGAATTCGACTCATTGGAAAGTCAGCAACTCCCCCACCCCTCCGCTCACACCCCCACACCCACAACACCCCACCCACAGTCGTTTACTGATACTATATATAGCATAGATCAAGGACATCAACATGCCGGCTATACTATAAATATGATATATTTTGTAAACCGTGTATGGCTATGTAAGCATTAATATAATTGTAAAATAACATTATATATGCATATTATTAAAATGAAAATGGAGGAGAGGATACAAATGATCTTCCCAATGATGTACATATAAATATTATAATGTCATTTTCTGTGTTAGACAAGTGTATTATAATGATAACAAGCTAGATATTCGTTGATGGTGAAAATAAAAGAACAAGAACAAATTCTATATGGAGTCTGTGCATCACCATGGTTACGGGGTGTTATTGTAGTATAAATAGACAATGTAGAAGTCACATCGTGAATGAAGGCGCCACATGCCACATTATATATAACTTCTGAGCGAGTGGCATGTTGCGCCCCGCGAAGGGGCCAGCGGGCAGGCGAGGAGCGGCCGGACCCCCACCCCCACCCCATGAGCGAGGGGTGGGAGGTGGGGACTCCAGAGCTTACTACATGCGATAATGGGATTATCACTATCCATATATATATATAACATAATATATATATATAACATAAGCCAAGAGGTTCAATGTATTAGTAATAGACTGAGATATACGCATGCTAATTACAACCACTAAGGGATTGCACTAAAATCAAAGATTCTACTATAGCTTCAGATAGGTGAATATTTGGTGAAACCTCATTGTATCGCCAATTCATTTGAATGTGCAACTGTAGCACAGTGAGTGACAGTCATACACCCACCAGTAAGATAAAAGCAGACCGATAAACACAGAAAACAACCGCACACAATGTAGCCTCACATAACGACATAACAACAAAGCAGTTAAAGAGATGAGGAGCCATCCAAAGTTTTCAACATTTGTACAATAAAAATCTCACTATAATGTGTGTACATATATATATATACATATAATATCTATATTACATATAATATATATAATATATTATATATACAATATATAACATGATATATAATATATAATATAATATATAATATTATACCATATATAATAGGTATCATATATTATAATATAAATATATATATATATAAATAAATATATATTAGGAGAGGTGTCCATCAAGTATAACTTTGATCTATTAATAAAATGTTGGTTGTTGATACTTAAAGCGTTCAGATTTGTGTCTTTATGTTCTGTAGTAACTGAAATATTGACATTCACTTCTCTGTGAGAGATCGGGCAGGGGGCAGTGTAGGAGTAAAAGTAGTACGCTTCGTTGGCCTACCGCCGTGAAAATGTTGACAACTTTGGTTGCCCCCCCCCCCCCCCGCCCCCACCCCCTAACATCAGTAACATACAAGGACGTGAGCGGTGGTGCGCATTCTGATAGATCATCATCAAACTGTCAGCTTCATTGGCAGACTGCTGCGTCCAGCGACGTAATTTACCGTTATTTCCCCGCTAAAGCGGCTAAATTCCGCGTCGCGCCTAGTGACCCCTCCTCCGGACACCAGGTGTCGCCACGCCGCAGGTCTCGGCTCCGTGAAGTGACGTGGTGCGAGACGTGACCGAGGCGGGCGACGGGTGACAGGTCTCGGCGGCACATGGAGGTGTCGTAAAAGACAAATGTTGACTTGTCAACCTGTCACGTGACACACTAGCGGCGTTCGTGTGGCGCGAAGTGTCCTTGATCGAGGACAGAGTGTAACCGGTTCTTTTGCTTGGGTTTTTTCTTCTACTTTTTGTGTCCGGGGGGGGGGGGGTGTAGAAGGTGGGCGATGGCAACAGCAACAGGTAATGATCAATGTGGTGTTGTGACGTCACAGTGAGCATGCTGTCCTAGTTAGTCAAGAGGAATAACGCCATTCGGTATGTTGCTTCATCAAGCTTCCCTACAGTTGCATAGTCCGATGGGTTTTAGAATTGCTGACATTTTCTGAGATAAATACATTAGGTTGATCCTTATTATGTGCCTTACTTTAGCTTGAAGTAACTTTTATTTTAAATGGCTAACTTTTGAGATTTTCTAAGTGCAACAATGTGAAATTAATTTTGGCATGCATGCCAAAACTCTGACACCATAGCCTTCTGCAGTAACATATTCTGTTCATGTGCCTCAATATTCCCTTTTGTGTGATGACAAATGTTTAATAAGTGCACCAGTATCTAAGTTAGATATGTAGAATCAAATCGAGATACTTGTTTTGGTTTTGAAAATTGGATGTTTTAATTTAGCTTTAATTATCATTGTTCAGGTCAGCCTCATCAGTTGACCTTCATGTGACCTTATAATTGCGTAATCCGATGGCTTTGGGTTTTCCCATATTAAAAATAATAAATGGATTATGTGGATAATTATAATTTTCTTCAGTTTTGAGTAACTTTGAGGTTTTTTTAAAGTTGCAGAGTTTGGGAAAAACATCAAATTTTCAAAACCAAAACACTTATCTAGATTTGATTCTACATATTCAACTTAGTCACTGGTGCACTTATTAAGCATCTGTTGCTGCATAGAAGGGCATAATAAGTCAATTAATAGTACCTGTTGCTACTGAAGTCTATGGTGTCAGAGTTTTGGCAAGCTTGCCAAAATTATTTTGGCATGTTTTGACGTCAAATATCTCCAAACTTAGCCATTTAAAATTAAAGTTACTTCAAACTAAAGTAAAGTAGGTTATAACGATTAGTATAATATATTTATCTTGGAAAATAGCAAAAACTCAAAAGCATCGGACTATGCAACTTTAATGGGTTTTTTTTTAAACCCACTAATTTTGGAGATATTATAAGTGGAAATAAGCAAAATAGTTCTGGTATGAACACCAGATATTAGACACTTGCATGACTTGCATCAGTTTTTTAAATTAACTTAATATTCATTGCATGCAACAAGACATGTTTCCTAAGTGAACCAGTAGCTAACTTGTACATGTGGGATCCATTCTGAAAAACCTCTTTTGCATCCGAACATTGTATGGTTTCATCCAATTATACAGATTTAATAGAGATTCCGAGAGGAGAGTTAACTGTGTTGAGGGTGGGTAGGGTTTGATTGATTGATTGATTGATTGATTGATTGGTGGTTGGTTTACGCCGTGTCGGCAGCATAGGCCATATTCACGGTGATTGGGTGGGTACGAAATAGCCTTATTGGACTCAGATAATGCTGTCTTTTGAAATAAATTCATCAACTTTTGGTTAGAGGCATAGCCAGGTTCTAAACTTAGCATAGCCAACCCATACAAAATGGACAACGATGCATACCAAATAATGTCAAATTCATCATGCAATTTTATTATTTTTATTTAGTATCAAAACACAGGGAAGATTTTTTCTTCTTGAAGATTTATACTGCATATCATGGATAAGTCTGAATAGACGTGTTTTCACCATGAGAGAGTTAGTTTGTCGATAGAAAGCCTGAGCCTACACTTTTAGCGACCCAAGGGATTTTTAACCTCCAACACCACATAGACAAGGTATGAGAGCAACTGGCCTTTGATGACGCTGTAAGTTACACACAGCGGTGGAAATCCAAATTGGCAGAGGTGGGGGTCACAGGGAATCGAACCACTGACCTTCAGATTAGGAGTCCAACCTAGAAAAAAGTAGACACTCTAACCACTCCGCCACAGAGAACAGCACAAGATACAGTTTTAAAGGAAGTATGTAATTGCTCTTTGGTATTTAAAATCAAAACAAACAGATAATGCTCCTTTTATCATACAAGGTAACTAAATAGCTTAACCCATTTTTGAAAGGGCGTCACTTTTGAAGAAATCCCTCAGAGGGAGTGTTTGATTCCTCGCACCCCCCCCCCCGCCCCCCTCTATATACGCCACTGCTTTTTATGTATGTTAGTTTCTGAGAAAACCAAAGTGACATTAAATTCTTGTCACTTTTCACCAGGAATACAGAGGCTATTGAAAGCACATATTACTGTGCAATATGTTACTTTGATCCTGGGATTGCTCTCGGCTACATGGAATGGACATACCTGCGTCTATATGAAATCATATCTTTCGGTAACAATACATAAACAAAAACAGACAATTACAAACAAATCTATCTCAGTCTGTTGTGCCTATATTCGAATGAAGACGGGGAATGAGATTTAGTTTCCTTCCCCTATTGATTTGGTTAAATATTTTTGTTATTGAAGCTGTTTTTTGTTTTGTTATTGTGTTACATTCTAGCAGCATCTAAGGTCATGTCAGGACGGGTATTATTGAAGCTGCATAGTCCGATGAAGCATCACATTTTCAAAACTAAAACACCGACCTAAATTTGATTATGCATATCTGTCTTAGATACTGATGCACTTATTGAACATTTGTTGCCACATAGAAGGGCATGTTGAGTCAATTTAATAGAAACTCTTATTTCATAAGCCTATGATGCCAAAGTTTTTGGCCTGCCTCCCAAAATTAATCTTGCATGTTTGCATTTTAAACATCTACAAAGTTAGCCATTTAAAATAAAGGTTACTTCAAACTAAAGTAATGTCGATTTTAACGATCAACCTAATATATTTATCTTATACAAAGTACAGAAACTGAAAAACATCGGACTATGCAACTTTAGTTTTGGGAGAGGGTGGGTGTTGTAGTAATTTAGCTAATTAATGGTTTCTTACCCGCTACTGCCACACAGTTGCTCTTGTGGGTGTTGATAAATCAATCAATAGTTCCATCCTCTAGTCGAGGGTTGGATGCAATGGTTCTCCACTTGTCCCGATGATGTGCTGTTCTGATAGACTGTGAATAATGCAAGCCTGTCCACTGTGAAATATTTGTAAACCATGATGTTCTTGGTCTCCCTCTCCCTCTGCTGCCATTCACCTTCCCTTGACTGAAAACCAGGTTAGGACACGGATGATGAAACTAGTCACAAATAACATGTGGATTAATGCTCTACACTACAACTGCAATACAATACAGTTGTGATACAATACAAGGCAACTGTCATTGAATACAATATAACTGTCATGCAAGGCAATTCAACTGTCATACAATAGAGTGTAACTGTCCGGCATTGACCTACTCAACGACAGCTGTGTCAGTTTGTAAATATCACCTAAGCACAGAAGCACGAATGCTGTACTGCTTTTAACTTTTATATCTATATATATATAAATATATATATATATATTAGAAGATATGTAATATATGTAATATATTTACTATAGACAATATTTGTAATATATTATATATAATATAAAAAGAACTTATAATATATATTAATATATTATATAATAATATATATATATGTCTATTATATATAATATATAAAAATATAATTTATAATATACGCAATATATAATATATAGTATGTAGTATATATAATACATAATGTATATAATATATACTGTATATACTATATAATTTATATTTTATATAAATATATTATATAAGTTAAAATATATTTATGTATTTTAATATATGTAAATATTAATATGTATATATTGTCCATATCTTTATATGCATATATAATGCACGCATGGATATTTATATTAATATATGTATGTTAATATATGTTATAAGTTCATGGACATATATATATATTAATATTAATATTAATATATATAGTGCTATCACAAATCGGTTAACAAATAATCAGTCAGTACTGAGACGCCAATGCTGTAGTTTATATACAAATCCAGATTCACTAAAAGTATCATGCATTTTATTAGGGCAGTTGTAGCATCACAAGTAATGCACATACCACTGAGACTGACAATAATGTTACACAAGGGAATGCTCATAGCCAATGCCGTTGTCAACATTAACTCAGATTTACAATTTTTCTCTATTTTTAAAGAGCAAATGCCACAGCCACGCCCAAATCTTAATGAATGGGTCTAATCACAAGTTGCGACGCATAAATGCAACGTGCTGTTAATATATATATATATATATATATATTATATTGTATTATACATATAATAAATATTACTCACTATATATTTTATATTTCAAGCTAAGCTTAATGTGTGTATATACATCTAATTTATTTCGAAATGTGACCTAATTAATATTCCATTTCAATAACTAATTATTTTCTGTTTTTGTGTTTTTGTTTTTAAATATAAACAAGAGAGTACTGGTCGCGTTTCCATGCCAACTGAGGGCTGAACTTGGCCCCTCAAGGCCACATATGTGCATAATAATAACACTTACTACCTAACCGTATACGTGTACATAGTCGTCTACTCATTCACTATTGACTATTGACTATTCACTATTGATATGCAGAACCCACTCACTGATGAATATACGATGATGAAAATAAAATATTCTGGAAACTCATCAACAGTGTTGTTTTAAATATGCATCAGTTTAATAGGTTTCATAGCCTGGTGATATTTTAGAGTTTATATCGTATTTTTTTTACATAAATGTATTATGTTGATTGTTACCACCTATTTTTACTTTAGTTTTGAGTAACTTTTAATTTTAAATGGCTAAGTTAATTTAGGTTTGCACGTCAAAATTGTGACAACATAGGTTTCTGCAGTAACTGGTTATATTCAATTGGCATAGCATTCACGTTACTACAGCAGCAACAGATGCTGAAAGCTGCATAGTCCGATGAAGCATCAAATTTTCAAAACAAAGACAATTATCTAGATTTCATTCTGCATATCTAACTTAGATACTGGTGCACTTATTAAGCATTTGTCGCCCCATAGACAGGAATACTGAGCCAATTTAATATAACCTGTTATTGCAGAAGTCTATGGTGTCAGAGTTTTGGTGTGCTTGCCAAAACTAATTCGAAATGTTTCCATTTCAAATATCTTAGAAGTTAGCAATTTAAACTAAAAGTTACTTCAAACTAAAGTAAGATAGATTATAGCAATCACTTGAATATATTCATCTCAGAAAAATGGCAGAAATTCAAAACCATCGCATTATGTGCCAATATCTAAGTTGAATATATAGGATGAAATCTAGATAAGTAAAAAAAAGAAGTTTGTGATTGTTCTTTTGATCACACAAATCAGTGTTGGGCAGGCATTCTTCTTTGAACGCTGTATTCTCATTTAGAAATTTAAAGCTGACTTGTTGCTGGCACGACGCATTTTAAACATTTTTGAAGAAAAAAACACCCAACAAAACCAACAATCCTATGGACAAGGGGATGGGGTTGGGTTCGGGGGGGGGAAGTAGGGGGGAGAGTTAGAATTAGTAGTAAATATTTATGAACGAGATTTATCGCCATGCATATCAGGCTTGTGAATTGTATAAATGTTTATGACGGAACACAAACAGGGATTAAATAAAACAAAGAGGCGAATGCCTTCTGGTTAGAACAGTTAATTATGGACGCTGGTAATAGATGCACACTTAAATTCACATCAAACTAGAGTGGACCGTCTGCCACTTCGTAATGGACATGTTCTGTACGACCATAATATGGTAACACCTTGTAGTAGTACAGTACAACCCCGTTAAACCAATCTCGGTTAAACCAACCGATCGGTTAATCCAAACTTTTTTCGGTGGCCCGGCAAAATACTACCATTTATCATATGCAAAAGTTAGTTAAACCAAAGTCGGTTAATCCAAAGTATCGATTAATCCAAACAAAATTGTCGGCCCCAAGCCACTTCCGGTACAGTTAAACCAAACTTTTATGAGGTTTTAAGGTCATCGAATACTTTTTTATATGATAAATGGTAGTATTTTGCCAGGTCGCTGAAAAAGCTTGGATTAAAGCTCGGTTAAACCAATGATCGGTTAATCCAAACACATTTCTAGGGTCCCTTCAAGTTTGGTTTAACGGGGTTATACTGTAGTTTGATATACACACGCCTTCTTTGGAATTACTCATAAATAAGTGAAATAATTGAAAATGGGCACAAAGAGTAATAAATCCATTTCCATTTTCTGATGTGTGTGAGGCAACACTTGTAACTTTATGTAAGGGCCATTGTAATGTCACCATCTGGTTTCGTCTAGTTTTATTGTTGAAAGACATGATTTTCATACGCGTGGGAATATATGATATCACATCAAAGGTTGGCTGGTTGTTGGAGTTTAACATCCAGGCAATATATATGGTAATATCAGGATGGGTACCGATTTGTGACAGTGCACACTCATGGTGACGTTATAGTGCTGCCCCACTGGGAGACCAGGCTGCCAGCACCATGACCTGATATCCCTCTGTAACATTATCCTGACACTGAGCCAACCAGTCCTTGCCCTATCCTAATAATGCCAAATACCTGGATAGGAAGCGACAAGTATCAATTTTCTAAGTCATCGGTTTAACTCGACTGGGAATTGAACTCCCGACCTTCAGCACGGGAGGCCTGCTTTTATAGGAATCTGCAGCTTTAATGTGCAACAGTATGTAAGGTGGATATAGAGCATTACATCTAGATAAATGTTTCAGTTTTGAAAATGTGATGCTTTCAGGGAAATATATTGCTGTCATAAGTGCACCAGTACATAATGGCCCTGTCACATAACGACGCTTCTCGCCGGCAGGCCGGCAACGTGCAAAATCACTTTTAATCATCGAGACACGTCAAACTTTTCGGAGTGAGCGCAACGTATTGGTAACATGCGGCCGACGTTGTGAGAAAAAAACAAGAAAGTTTGGTATACCATCCTGATATGACCTTAGATGTTGGTAGGATGTAAAGCAACAACAAACAAACAAAGCGACAGTTTGGCGCAATGTGTGGGAACGACCCTCATGTGTGCGCGGTGTGTGCATAACGTCTCCATAACGTTATTCCAGCACGTTTAACATATCTCAACGCGCCCCATACATCGCCATAATGTTAGCACCCACGCGTTGTCGCACGTCGAAAGTTTTGTGCAAGCACAAAACCTCGCTGATTCCCTGACGCATGCTGCTGACCATCGCCGACCGTCGCCATCCATCAATGAATACCAATGCGCACCTAATGCATGCATAATGCTTCCTGACTTATCCCGACATTCCGCCAAAAAATCACATACATCGACGCGTGTTGGTGAGAAGCATTGTAATGTGACAGGGGTATAAGTTGGATATGGAGAATCACATGTAGATAAATGTTTCAATTGGTAAAATGTAAATATGCTTTCACAGGACTATGCAGGTATCAGAAGTGCACTAGTACCTATATAGAGAATCAAATCTAGATAAATGTGATGGTTTCATGGAAATATGTAGCTGTAATAAGTCCACCATTTATGGAGGATTACATCTAGATAAATGTTGACGTTTTGAAAATGTGACTCTGCCATTTTAATAAGCGCTACATCATCTAAGTTAGACATTGAGGCTCTAATCTAGATAATTATTTCGATTTAAGAAAAAGAGAATATATTTTCACGGGACTATGTTCCTTTTTATGACATGCGCACATTCTCAGGAAAGCACCGGAAGTAGCGGTCGGTGAAGCTTTCCCCACCTCCCCACCTCCCGCACAGAAGAGCTCTAACAGAGAGGACCCACAATGAGAAGTGACGGTTCGTCAATGACTACGCTCCACACATTGACGTCACCGCAAACAGACCGCCATTTTATTTGACTTGCAGCGGCCCCGCGAATAGGCCAGATAAAAAAAACAATTTGCTTAGCATCCGCGTCCGACCTGAGAAATTCCCCCGACTTCCAAATATATATATTTTTAAATGTCCCAAAAACTCTTAAAATAAAATACTAATCCTCAAAACAACATAATTGGGCAATAACCGACAAACATCATCCTGACAATTTCATAGTAATTTTAATGTTTTCTTGCTCAATTTCTAGCTAGAAAGTGTCTGGTTTTCTCTAGCTTCCTATCATGCCTTCTGATCATGAATAGTATGGTTAATTTTCTCCTTCGTATATACCACCATTCAACATACAAAATAAAAATTAATATCAAAACCTTCCCGCCTGACCTTGAAAAATTTCAATGTGTGGACATTAAACAAGTATATTTTTCATGTGGCCTTAGAAGAGGAAATATGACGCGCGTCCACCGGCCGCGATCCATCCTCATCCAGTCAGCGACGCCAGCGGAGTCACATGACGCCGGGCGTTATCCAATCAGCGCACGGCGACGCGGGGAGACGCGGGTAGACGTGGGGAGACGCGGAGCGATACGGGCAGTTTGGCGCCCGAAGGTAGAGGCCGTGTAATAATATAAAAGCCGCGTTCCCGATTGGACAGATGGCTGATTTAATTTTGCCAGCTCGGCTGAGGTGAAATTATATTTTGCGCATGAGGCTGCGTTTTTTTGGGGTTTTTTCCGGCTTGTCTAAAAATCTGTGGCTAGATGTTTCATCATCACTCACCCCCCCCCCCCCCTCCCTACACATCATGCAGGTATCCCAGCCATCCACCCACAGCAACCCCCTCCCCTATCATTCTCAGAGCCACCCTCCCACCTCCCAGCCCCGTCCGACGTTCTCATTTACTTATAGTGGAAATAGGGTGTGTGTACATAGGATGGACCATAGGCATGTTTCAGTGCTTGTTCCTAGCTGAAATCTACTAGTACTACAGTGACCAGACGGGATGGCCGGATGAGTTAGAGCGTCTGTCTCCCGTGTTGGCAGACCGTGGGATCGTCGGTTTGAACCCTGGTCGAGTCAAACCAATGACTTAAAAATTGATACTTTTCACTTCCTAGCCAGGCACTCGGCATTATTAGGATAGAGCAAGGACTGGTTGGCTCAGTGTCAGGATAATGTGACTGAGTGGGATATCAGGTCATGGTGCTGGCAGACTGTTCTCCCAGTGGGGTAGGACTATAAAGTCGCCATGAGTGCGCACTGTCACAAGTTGGTACTCGTCCTGATATGACCTTAGATGTTGCTAGGACCTAAAACAACAACAAACAAATTAGTACTAGCAATCAGTGTGGGTGTTCCCTGGTCTATCTAACTCCACTAGCTGACCCCAGTAGACACAGCTTGACCTCCCCCCCCCACTCTTACCCCACCCCCTCCCAGGATAGATTAGGACATAACTAACTCTCAGAGAAGAGTTCATTTCAAAAGAGGATGGTCTTGATGGATTGATAATAAACGCGATGGCATTGTGGTGTTGCAGCAGTTGTGTTGTGGTGATTTCTTCTTGACAATGTTTCCACGCTATGCGGGTTTAAAGGCTGGGGTCTGAGCGCAGGATGAACCGGTCAGTTGTCAATTAAGACCCTGGCCTTCTTCCGCTTGTATTTTGGGCAGGTGCCCACCCCATTCCAGGAGTGCTTGCCAATAGATATCGAGCAGTTGGTGACCAGACGGGATGGCCGAATGAGCTGAGTGTTTGTCTCCCAGTTTAGGAGATCGTGAGATTCGAACTCACGGACGTTCACGCCCTTGGGCCCTATGCACCAATCGGAGTTAGAGCCTTAACCGCGGTTTGGGTATCTCCACACGGCTAACTGTGGAAAATTGGTATGCGCCAGCGCTAATCGCGGACCGTAGCCTAGGCTAAGCTACCCCAGTTTCAAACCAGGTTTAACTGCTAGCCGGGGCGGTTAGTGTGCATGTATGGATGTAAATCTATTTAATGCGTTCATATTTAACAGAGTTACATACACAATAAGTGAAATTTTAACAATTTAACCCTAAATTTGAAGCGTTATTAAGGCTACCGCCGCATTGGCGGCGATATTAATATTTATATTTTCGAATCGACGAACGTAAAGTAAACACACCGCCGCTGCCGCCAGTATGTAAGGCGACGTCGATGCGGCAGCGGCGGCGATTTGTTTACTTTACGTTCGTCGATTCGAAAATATAAATATTAATATCGCCGCCAATGCGGCGGTAGCCTTAATAACACTTCGAATTTAGGGTTAAATTGATAAAATTTCACTTATTGTGTATGTAATTCTGTTAAATATAATAGCATTTAATATATTTGAGCCTAATATATGCCTACAAACGCAGAGGGAATTCCCAAATCTATAAATAAACTCACGGTCAGCTATCCGCCCCGGCTAAAACATTGGCGCATACCAGTTTATTTTTTTCGCGGACCCCCCACTACCCAGAGCTAGCTGACCGGAGTTAATGCTCTAGCTCCGGTTACGACTAGCACAACTTGGTGCATACGGGCCCTGGACGAGTCAAACCAATAACTTAAAAATTGATACTCATCGCTTCCTAGCCAGGCGCTTGGCATTATCAAGATAGGGCAAGCACTGGTTTGCTCAGTGTCAGGATAATGTGACTGAGTGGGATATGATGCCATGGTGGTGGCAGCCTGGTCTCCCATTGAAGCATCAATATAAAGCCGCCATGAGTTTGCACTGTCACAAGTCGGTACCCATCCTGAAATGACCTTAGCTGTTGACACGAGGTAAAACTCCAACAACTAACCATCTGCAGCAGTTGTTCCGTGTGTAACTAGTACTAGTAGTAGTATATAAATGAGATATTTTCTGCTGGAACTTATACCCCTGTCACACTACGACGTAACGAGCCAACGTGAGCCTAACGTGGTCAGTTTTCGTCATTACGTTGGGTTACGTCATGATGACGTCAGAATGACGTTAGAATGACGTCAAGCTACGTCACATTACGTCGTGTTACGTCGAGTTACGTCGAGGTTTTGGACATGTTCAAAAATTTCGACGTAGCTCGAACGTAAGGGTTTACGTTCGCCGTACGTTCTGTTCACGTTCAGTGAACGTCAATGACGTTAAACCGACGTTTTTCCAACGCTGCTCACTACGTTCAACTACGTTCCACTACGTTGACCCACATTAAACCGAATGCAAATGCCTACGTGGTGTAATGGGAACGTCAGGAGAACGTCGGGAGAACGTAGGTAACGTCATGTAACGTTCTTCTGGCGATGGAATAACGTTCATAACGTTCCGTGAGCGTAATGACGTTTTCCTCTCTCGTTGAATGACGGTATCACTACGCTTTACCGACGTTACGCTTTCGTCCACTACGCTGCATCCACATTCAACTTCTGCCCAAATTTGCATACTACGCCCAGAAGTTCAACGTTCTTCACGTTCTCCCTACGCTGACGTCATTACGTCGTAGTGTGACAGGGCCATTAGAGGGCAGAAACAGGATCAACACAACTTCACTTAAAGTTGCATAGTCCGATGAAACATAGAATTTTCCAAACCTAAACACTCACCTAGATTTGATTCTATATTTCTAACTTAGATACTGATACACTTATTAAGCACTTGTTGCTATATATAAGGGCATAATGAGTCAATTTAATAGAACCTGTTGTCACGTAAGCCTATGGTGTCAGAGTTTTGGCGTACTTGCCAAAACTAATATTGTATGCTTACACTGCAAATATCGCAAATAAAAGTTATCGCAAACCAATGTAAGGTACATTATAATGACCAACATGATATATTTATCTCAGAAAATGAGAGAAACTCAAAACGAACGAACTATGCAACTTTAATCATAATGAAGCATTTTTATTTACCCAAATACATCGAGTAAACCATGAACCAAAACTATTCTCAGTGGGAACCCTGGGATGTTGCGACGCCCCCCCCCCACCGACCCCCCCCCCCCCCCGACCCCCCATGACGTTAACGCTACTGGCCTACTGTGAGCCAGCCAGTATAAATAGCCAAACAGACAATACCCACTGGCTTCCAATATAATAAGAGTGTCAGGCAGGGGTGGTGGTGGGGTGGGGGGGGGGGGTGCTGCTGTTTGTATGTGTGTATGGGGGGAGGGGAGGGGGGAGTTGGAGTCAAGTGCTGATTCATCGCAAGACGACTGTCAGTAATGATGTTATTGTCGTTGGCCTTGTGCTGGCTATTTGTAGACTATAAGTTATATTATAAGGGGCTTCTTGGTTATTTTTTTGCTTTTTTTCGCCCATCGATATTCTAGACAGATGTATGTAGTAGACTCTTAGCACTGAGAATGCACAGTGGCTGGATCCCATAATGGTTAATGCTTGCCACTAACATCATTTGTTATTGTTGTAAAGTAGTTGATTAAACGGGGGACATTTCAATCGCGGACAATTGGTTTTTCCTCATTCCACTGCTCCTCGACCTATCATTGTAATACTGAATGCCAGGCTAGGTAGCGACAAGTATAACATTTTAAATCATTGGTTTGACTCGGCCAGGGTTCGAGCCCCATGATCTACAAAAATGGATAGTGGGCTGCTTAACTCATTCAGCCATACCGTCTGCCTTTGAGTTGCTGTCCTATTTGGAGGTTCGAATCCCACAAACTACCAAAACGGGAGGCAGATGCTTAACCCATTTGCCCATCCAGTCTGGTCACACCGTTATTACTAGACCAATCCCACAAGTGGCAAGAACTAAGTATGTGCGGAATATAACCTCAATGTACAAGGCACGCTATGAAAAAGGGGTTTTTGTATTACAATAAAACCTCTCTAAATCGACGACCATGGGACCGACTTTATGTGGTCCATTTAGGGAGGTGGTTGGTTTAAAGAGTTAGAATATCATTACAATGGTATTGTTGGGACCCAAATAAATCGATCGATATAGGGGAGTGGTCGGTCTGTTGAGGGGTCGGTATAGAGAGGTTTTACTGTATTACGTATTTCCACCACTATCGCGCCATCTGATGGCCGTGGGAACAACTAATGTTGTGGATAGCAGCTGATGGCGCAGCATGCTCTGCGTAAAAGGTCTATACATCTATTACATGCCATCACCTCTGCCAATTCGGATTTCCACCGATGTGTAAAACTTACAGCGCCATCAAGGGCCAATTGCTCTAATACCATGTATATGTGGTATTGGAGGTTAAAAATCCCTTAGGTTGGTAAAAGTGTAGGCTCGGGCTTTCTATCGACCAACTGTCTGATGGTAAAAACAAGTCTCTTCAGACTTATCCATGATGTATAAATCGTCAAGACGAAAAAAAAAAGAATGTAACCGGAAGTAACTGGAGTCGAAGAGGCTGGAATAGACAGGAGGGCAATGGCGGCAGGCTTACTTCCGCATCCGGAGTGGAACGAGGGCGGTGGGAGGAGGGGGAGACGGGAGGGAGGGGGTGAAGGCGAGTGCAGGAGAGAGGGGTGGGGATAGGACTGGACTGGGGTGGGGGCGGGGGGGGGGAGGAGAGGAGAGAGGGGGGATAGGACTGGACTGCTGTGGGGCGGGGGGCGGGGGGCAGGGTGTGAGGGGGTGAGAGAGGGGTGGGATAGGACTGGACTGGAAGGGGTGGTAGAGGGAGGGGGTGGGTAGAGGTGGGGATAGGGTTGGACTGGGGCGGGGGACGGGGAGAGAGGGGGTGAGAGAGGTGTGGGGATAGGGTTGGACTGGTGGCTGGGGACGGGGAGAGGGAGGGGGGTGAGAGAGGTGGGGGTAGGGTTGGACTGGGGCGGGGGACGGGGAAAGGGAGGGGGTGAGAGAGGTGGGGGGATAGGGTTGGACTGGTGGCGGGGGACGGGGAGAGAGAGGGGGTGAGAGAGGGGGTGGAGATAGGACTGGACTGGAAGGGGTGGTAGAGGGAGGGGGTGAGAGAGGGTGGAGATAGGGTTGGACTGGAGTGGGTGGGGGAGAGGGGTTAGAGAGGGGTGGGAATGGGATTGTTCTGGGGTGGGAGAGAGGGGGAGGGAAGGGAGGAGAGAGGGCTTGGGATATGACTGGAATGGGGGAGGGGGTGGGGCGGGGGGAGGGAGGGGGAGAGAGGGATGGGGATAGGACTGGACTGGAGTGGGTGGGGGAGGGGGTTCCAGAGGGGTGGGAATGGGATTGTACTGGGGTGGGGGAGAGGGGGAGGGAGGGGAGGAGAGGGCTGGGGACAGGACTGGACTGGGGGCAGAGGGCGGGGGCGGGGGAGGGAGGGGAGGGAGGGAGGGGAGGGGGAAGGAAGGGGGGGGGGGGCGAGAGAGGGATGGAAAGGGGGTGACCCAGGCCAGGCATGCGTCTGCACTCTGTCCGCATCCCATGCCCAGATTGCCCGCCCTGGAAGGATTTCATAAGTCAGACCTAACTCCATTACCCGCCACTAGGGGCCGCCACGGCAATGAGGCCAATCGCGTTACACGCCGAATTAAAAGCGAGGCACGCTGGGCCCCGCTCGGGCCGAGAGGGAACCAATCAGAACGCGGCGTCAATTAATAAACAGGCACCACGTGATCTGTGTGGACAATGTCAGCCCACGTAGGCCAACAAAAGTCATTTGCTTCTAACCGAATTTAATCACACGACCCCCGCGACGCGCGCCCGCACCGTAATGGGGGGACGCCAACTGCTGCGGTGCATTATGGGTGCGGTCTGGCCGGAAATGGTGGTTTTTGTGGGGGGGGGGGGGGATTTGGGGCGCCGCCTGGTGAGCGGAAGTGAGTAATGAAAAGAACTGGCGGAGGATGGAGGGTAATGGAGGGGGTCTAAATGTTATAAGTAATTTATTTATTTATTCATTTATTTATTTGTTTGTTTATGGAATTCCACAAGGTGTGTCTTGGTTCTTTGGTATCATAGTTTCTTTGGTATCTGGCTTCTTTGGTATCCAATTCTGTTGTATCTGGATTCTGGCTTTAGGTATCCGCTTCTTGGTATCTGCTTCTTGGTATCCTAGTCTTAGTCTTTGCTAACCAGTTCTTGGTATTTAAGTTTTAGTATCTGGGTCTTGATATCAATCAATCAATAGTTCCGTCCTCTAGTCGAGGGATGGGTGCAATGGTTCTCCATTTGTCCCGATGGTGTGCTGTTCTGATAGACTGTGAATAATTCAAGGCTGTCCACTGTGAAATATTTGTAAACCATGATGTTCTTGGTCTCCCTCTCCCTCTGCTGCCATTCACCTGCCCTTCCAACAATGTACGGTATATTGAACTCTGACGAATGATGTGGCCAAAATAAATAAGTTTCTTTGTCTGTATAGTGGCAAACAAGCGTTTCTTATTTTTAATTTTTCTGAGAACTTCTTTGTTGGTGATCTTCTTTGTCCATGATATTTTCATCATCCTTCGATAAGTCCACATCTCAAATGCTGCTAAACGTTTGTACATTTTCTTAGAGATTGTGCATGTCTCAACCCCATACATTAGAGTGGACCACACATACCACTGAAGAATACGCTTCCTTGTTTGTATTAATACCTAACTTGATGTTAACACTCTATACATTTTGGAGAATGTTGTTCGGGCTATTGTTATCCTTCTTTTAATTTCTTCCTCACATCTTCCATCATTTGTAATCTTTTGTCCGAGATATATGAGTTTGGATACTTGTTCTATGTTTGTGCCATCTATGGTCATATTGATATTTGGTTTATCTGTCTTTTTACTTATAACCATTGTTTTGGTCTTCCTGGCATTCATCTTCATGTTGAATAGTATTCCAGCTTTATTGCTTCTATTCACAATATCTTGATATATGGGTCTTGATATTTGGGTTTTGATAGCTCGGTTTTCGTATCCAATTACTGGTATCCAATCCTTGGTATCCGATTTTTGGTATCTGGTTCTTGGTATCCGATTTTTCTTTTCCATTTTTTTTTACGTTTTCGGTTATTGGTATCTGGTTCTGTGGTATCCAGTTCTGAGTATCTATTTTTTTTGCGTTCACTTCATGGTATCTGGTTCTTTGGCATTCAGTTCTTTGATATCTGGCTCTCTGTGTCTGTATTATGGTATCCGGGCCATGGCATCTGAGTCTTGGTATCAGCGTTGGTTAGTTCTTGAAGTATTGCGTCCTGGCAACATCTAAGGACAAATCAGGAAAGGTATCGATTTGTAACAGGGCACACTCATAGCGACTTTATAGTCCTGCCCCACTGGGAGACCAGACCACCAGCACCATGACCTGGTATCGCACTCAGTCACATTATCCTGACACTGAGCCAACCAGTCCTTGCCCCATCCTAATAATGCCGAGTGCCTGGCTAAGAAGTGACAAGTATACATTTTTAAGTCATTGGTTTGACTAAACCAGGGTTCGAATCCCACAATCTACTAAGACGGGAGACGGACGCTCAACTCAATCGGCCATCCTGACTCGTCGCACTGTTCAGTCCATTCGTTATGACTTATATTGTGACACACAACAATAGACCTTTTTCCATGGAGCATGCGATGTGGCCAGCAGAGAGCAGGTTGGTAGGGGAAATCATCTATTGTTGCTGGCATGTTGTTGGAGGAGTGTGTGTGTGATGAAGACGGGTGGTAATATTGCACTTAGAGCAGGATTGTTCATGTTGGTTGGTCAACATGGGTAAATTGCGCACGAACAGAAGCTGCAGCAGTGGCGCAACCTGGGTTTGATCCAGCCACCCACCACGCCCCCTGCTGGACTTCTCGCGAACCACCTCTCACCTGCGAGATTTGTGATGTCCCTTCCGCTCAATGACAGCCTGCCAGTTCCTGCTTTCACCACTACGCCTCCAGCCACCGGACCAGCAATAACCACCACCTTACTTGACAAACCTTTTGACATTTGAAGAGTTTTTGGATTGGCGTTTACATGGTTTTGCGCCTGAACTCTTCATTTGAACTTGTACGAACACTACCCTTATACTTGACTCACTTGAATTAAAGTCCATGTCTATTGCTCCTTGTTTTTCTTTGTTTTTGTTGTTGTTGTTGTTTTGTTTGGTAAATATGTTTATTCTGCTGAATAAGTCTTTTGTCAGTGCCGAAGCACTGGTCTTCCAGCCATTTCTCAATTCAGGGTTATTTACGCAAAAGGTATATGTTGAATACAGGTTGTAAATTAGAACCCACACTTACCACCTTTCCAGGGCTACTATCCTAACCATTAACCCACTGCTGCCACTTACCGGAAGTTGTTTAATTCCGCTCTCTTCAATGCCACATAGGGTGATGCTACCCCCCCCCATCCCACCCCATCCCCACCCCACCTCCACCCCACCTCCACCCCACCCACCCCAAAGTGACTCTGTCGGCCACTTTTCTCTCAGCATCTGAACTCTTGAACCAGACAGGATGGCCGAATGAGTTAGAGCGTCCGTCTCACGTGTTGATAGACCATGGGATCATTGGTTCGCACCCTGGTCGAGTCACGAACCCACGATCCCACGATCTGCCAATACGGGAGACGGACGCTCTAACTCATTCGGCCATCCCATCCGTTTTGTTATGTGTTCTTCGAGCTGAATGGAACACGAGGGGTTATTGAAAACCCTATAACTGATTAATGGTCCACATATTGATTCCACTCATGGTGTGATTGCTATGCACCGTTTGCATATTATATATTCCATATTCCATATTCCACATCACATATTCCATATTACATATTACAGATTAGGTAGTATGCCTAACCTATCATATATCATACAAGTGTTATATGTTTAATATTGTCTATTCACATTGTCAGTGATGCTAAGGCATCGCGGGTAATTGGTCGCGCGAATACAGCCAAGCGCCAGTAACTGAGGCTGCTCCGATATGTCGCTGACTAGCGGCTCCTTACTGAACTAACCTGAACTATATACCATTAGGTCCGACTAGCGGGTTTTCAGCACTTCCGCCACATGATCGCCCAGTAACCAAGGCACCTGCGGCTCCACCTATATCGTATTATTGAACTAAATTACGCTGCCTTTCGGCCAAAAACTTTAATCTTGGCTATAAAAGCTACTACTGCTCACTGTAGATATTTCACTTTCGATACGGGAGCCATATGGACAACAACTGCCTTAAATTACGATCCCACCACCCCACAATAAGAAGGGGATTTAGGGTTATAAGCATGCCTAAGCCTCGTAGACATCACACAACTACCCAATAGACTGTACTGATGAAACAACAAAAATTGTAATAAAGAGCCATAGCTATATTTGCTATGTTTGTGTTTCTAATTATACTATGCATATTACACAGTGAATGTTGGTTATAACATATTGCATCATATATATCGTATAACATATATTACATAATATATCCCTTGCATTATATTGTATGCATTATGCATTACACATTGCACCTAATATGTTGCATGGTACACTTTGCACATTACACTTGACACATTATGAATTACCCATATTTCATATATACATATAGGTCATGCTATATTACATATTATATGTTTTTATAACATATCACATTATTTTGTACTATATATTACATGTTACATATTATTATTAGTATAAACTATAAAATAGAAATATAAAGTATTCCTATACAATATCAATAATAGAATAGCTTATCGTACATAAAATATTGTACATACAGATTATAAAATACAAATACTAAATATGAAATATTAAAATATGATATCTAAAATATTAAATCTAAAATTAAAAATCCAAAATCTAAAATTAAAATCCAAAATCTACAATATGAAATCTAAAATACTAAAAAATATAAAATATTTAAATATCAAATATCAAATACATTAGACTTGTTATCATATATCTGATGTCATGCATCATGTATCATACATCCTATATCATACATCATCACTGCCGATGTAAATCCAAAAGCACAATTCGATTTGTGCGCTCAGCCCGTCGCCATGGTGATCCTTTGTACGTCACGTGACGTCTGAGTGGTGAGTGGTGTGGGTGTGGGTGGGGCGGCGCCAGATGACATCACCAGGGGCTGATTCACTCGGCTCGGCTCGTCCCATTATTAAACTGTCAGCGTCAGTTTCCGAGACGATTCGCTAAAGACAAACGCTTCAATTCAATTACAGATGAGATGAAGCGACTTGTTAATTACAGCCCCATTACGGCATCATTACTGACCCCGCCTCCCTGCTTCCACTGCCTGTGGGGGGGAGGGGTGGGGGGGCGAGATGAGTGTGTGTTGAAGGGGGTTGCGTCCAAACATGGAAACAATTGTTACCAAATTGACAGTGAAAAATACGGAAATAAATAATAGTGTGAGAATGGCAGCAGAAGTCATTCTCTTGTGGACGACTAGAAGAAGTTTTATGTAATGTATAATGTATTATGCGAGTATAAAGATAGGGAAGGGAATTATTATATTATTTTACTCCTGTAAGACTCAACACTGCACTGATGGCGCCACCTTCAGCCCGCCTCACCTCAGTTGTACCGGAGGATCTTAACATAAATAAATACATATATTCCAGGGCGAGAATGACAATGGGAACGCCCGTAGTTAGGGTCGGGGCCGAAGGTGGTGCAACCAGCATCAGTATGTAGGATAAGAAGTTTCTTTGTTTGTTGTTGGTTTACGTCCTAGCAACATCTAAGGTCATATCAGGACGGGGGATAAGAGGTGAATACTTCGAGGATAATGCTTGCTAGATAATGAAATAGAACAATAATAATAATAATAATTACCTTTCGCACCTTTTTACTCGCATAATGATTATAGATCATATATATATTAATGATATTGCGTGTGTGCTTGTAGTGACCTGCACTTCTCTCCCCCACCCTATCCAGGTGTGGGAGAGGCGGGGTACCAGCATGCAACGCTCCACCTGCGCGGGGCCAATTTTCCACTATATATATATATATATATATCCATCTGTCTTATATATCATCCCCATCCTAAGATGACCATAGCTGTTGCTAGGACGTAAAGCCCCCAACAGACAAACTTATATCTCATCTACAGGCGTAATTAACGTGGCGAAGTCGAATAACTTAAATGTCAAATTTAATATTTAAATTATTGTATGTGATACACAATTTGGGGGGTCTCGTGTGGTTTTCTTACGGATTCCTTACATGAATATTCGCCTATTTAAACAAAAATCCTATGAATATTAACTTTATTACGTTCATAATCACTCTGAATAGACATGGGACAGGTCAGTTGCTTGTCCTTGGGTTTGTCGAAAAATGATCACAAATTGCAATATTTCGGGAGGGAGAATGAAATAATTCCTGAATGTGGAAGGTCCATGCGATATAATATTATCAATAAAATAACTTTATTTTGAAGGTTATGGCTGAACCAGCCATTCCTTTCCTATCGCTGGTGACAAATGTGTTATGTGATTTAATGCTTAGCACTGTAGTGAGCAACAAAGCTGGATAGGAGAACATAATGTCGCAACTGGACGATGGTGGCGCCACTGTAGGCAAGGTCTAAATTGTAGTGTGTGTTAACCTGAATGCAAATAGATTCATAGGATGATATTCGTTATTTATATCCACATAGCAAATTACACAGCTCATAAATAATCAGCAGAAGAGATTCATAATATAAATAGGATCCTATCCATATAACAAAGTACACAGAACATAAATAATCAGTAGAACAAATTCATAATAGCAATAGGATTATATTCATTATTTATATCCATGTAACACCTTAGACAGCATATAAATAATCAGTAGAAGAAAATCATAATGCCCATAGGATGATATCCGTTATTTAAATTGCACAACACATAGATAATCAGCCAAAGAGATTCATAATAATGATACTTACATATTCATTATTAATAATTGCATAACAACTTATACAGCACATAACCATTCATCCGAAAAGATTCATACTGGTAACATCATATTCATTATTGATATTCGCACAACAAAGTATATGTTGTATAAGAATTATATGAGTATAATAACCCAGAATATCCCTCCTTTCCCCCAGCACTCACTCAGTTTATGGACTGATGGAGTCTGTCGTAGTTATCTACTGCACCAGCCTCCCCAACCTCAGCTCCGATGGTGACGTCACCACCCACTTTACACTGTAACCGCCACTCCCTGTACTGCTGGGGAGGAAAACAATCAGTGACAGATACCCATAATGATGATAGCACCATATTCATAATTGATATTCCTATAACGAATAATATAATGCATAAATAATTAGCCAGAAATAGTCTCAAGAATGATAACATAATATCCATTATTGATGCTCTCGTAATAAATTATACATCACATAAATAATCAGCGACAGAGACTCCTAATCATGATAGCACCATATTCATTATTAATATTCACATAAGGGGGCGCCACCAGTCTCGTGGAGGTTTAATATATTGGCCAAGCTGAATGCACAATAATATAATAACATTTTCTAACATATTTCTTTGGAGGAAACCCACTGCTGCCACATAGGCTACTCTTCCCAATAAACAACAAGAGGTATTTTATATGCACTTCCATCAGACAGGACAGCACATACCACATCCTTTGATGAACCAGTTGTGGACCACTGGTTGGAACGGAAAATAGCCCCAACTGCAAATGGGTCCACTGAGCAGCATCGATAGAATGACCCAAACCTTCACAGGTGGACATGCTACCGTCCCAGTATGGGGATGTCAGTCAAGTATGTATTTAATCTTTAAGGAAATGTTGATATTTAAAACGTTGCCTTTAACAAAGTATTTCAAGTTGCATAGTCCGATGCTTTTGAGTTTCTGCCATTTTTCTGAGATAAATATATTAAATTGATTGTAATAATCTACATTGCATTAGCTTGAAGTAACCTTTCCTTGAAATGGTTAATGTTCATAATACAGACTGGACTTCTGGGTCACAGCATCTGTGGATAGGCAATTGAGGCTCTGTTAACACTGGCTTAATATTGAGCAACTGACACAGTCTTACTTACCATTTTTGAATCATTTTTGATAATTATAGCTGTATCCTATTGATTGATTGATTGATTGAAAAGCTTGATCATCAGTGTAAAACAACACAGTGACACACTGTTGACCCACAACATGAGTGTTGTTGCCTATCGCCAGGTGTCGTACTAGTCATGGAAATCGTGTATTGCATCAGTATCTAAGATAGATATGGAGAATCAAATCTAAATAATTTATTGATTTTGAAAATTTGATGTTTTCATGGGAGTATGCAGCTTTAAATGTTGATGGAAAAATAGTATGCTTTGTATGGCTGTGAAAAGGTTGAACACGTTAGTTGGACCGTGACCCGTCCGGATATGACCTCAGCTGTTGCTGGGACGTAAAACTTCCATCAACCAACTGGTGCCTGTCTAAAGACAGCCCGGCCATCGCGTCAGGGAACAGTGTCGCAAACTGGCAGCTATGGCCTGACTAAAAGTAAAACAATATGGCGGTTGTGTACTCTTTGAGGCAGCTTCTTTTCCCAGACGCCCCTTACACAACTGCGCAGGCGAACGCCTCGGCCGGAAGCAATCCGCGGTCAAAACATCACCGGCTGCAATAACTCAGCGCCTGAAAGCCGTTGCAACATCGCAAATGCAATATGAAAGGAGCACTTAATGAAAATGAGAAAAGGTCAATTTTGCAAGAAGGTTACATAGATACGGGCGGAACATGGGGGGGGGGGGATTTAATTGATAGATAGAATTTGACACTAGAAATATTGAAACAAAACAAAAAAGACATGAAAGGTCTGGAAAGAGGATTCTTCATTAGCATTGGGAATGATTAGATTAGAGATGACGGGAGAGAGGAGGGGAGAGGGAGCGTTGGGGAAGGGAGGGAGGTGGTGGGAGGGGTTGGAGAGGAGGGGTGATGGTAATTAATTAAGTGGATGGGCATGGCAGGGTGGGGCGGGAGAGAAGGGGGGAGGGGCGGGGATAGACGCCAGGTTAGACCGGGTATTTCCGCTTTCGTCTAGCCTCCCCCAAACCTCACTATCTTCCAGCAGATGTGGTGGCCGAATCGGTAAATGCCGTTTATACTTTTGACAGCATGTGATGCCGTCAACTTGATGCCAGTTAGCGCCGTGTGACAGTGCAAAACGGTGGGGACTGCGCAACGTGTGGAAGCATTGACCTTGAAAGTTCAACATAGTTGAACTCTGGTCAATGCTTGCACCGTGTTGCGGCATCTAACACCGTCAAGCGTCGACGTAAAGTATAAATGGGAGCGTTGACTTGCGCCGTTTTGCGCCGTCTAAAGCCATCTAGCACCGTCACATGCCGTCAAAAGTATAAATGGGCCTTAAGAGTGCAGTCTTCAGGTGCGGAACGTCTGGAGTTCGAATCCCAGCCGAGCTAGGCAAAAGACGTACAAAATGTATACCTGTTGCTACCTAGCCTGACTCTCAAGGCCCGGTCACATACACATTAGTGGACGTAGTTGAACGTAGTAGAGGCTAACATAGTTGAACGTAGTTGAATATACCGGAGAGTGTACGGAAGCCAACACGTTCAACTACGTTCAACTATGTTCAACTACGTTCAACTACATTCAACTACCTTCAACTATGTTCAACTACATTCAACTATGTTCAACTACATTCAACTACATTCAACTATGTTCAACTACATTCAACTACGCTCAACCATGTTCAACCACGTTCAACCACGTTCAACCACGTTCAACCACGTTCAACCACGTTCAACCACGTTCAACCACGTTCAACCACGTTCAACCACGTTCAACCACGTTCAACCACATTCACCACCTTCAACCACATTCAACCACGTTCAACCACATTCAACCAGATTCAACCATGTTCAACCATGTTCAACCATGTTCAACCATGTTCAACTACATTCAACCACGTTCAACTACGTTAGCCTCCACTACGTCCAACTATAGTCCACTAACGTGTATGTGACCGGGCCTTCAGAATTAACTAGAATAGGGCGAGGACTAGTTAGCTCAGTATCAGGATAATGTGACTGAGTGGGACATTATGTCATTATGCCGGCAGTCTGGTCTCCAAGTGGGGAAACACTATAAAGTCACCATTATGAGTGCGCTCTCTCACAAGTCAGTACTCGTCCTGATATACCCTTATATCATGCCAGGATGTAAAACCTCAACAAACAAGAAACAACAACAATCCTCCACACACTGCCTCGCCTCTCCAGCTCCTCCTTTCGACAATCACCTCTTCCTTTTCCTCTACCTCATGGCATCCCCTTCTAGACAGCTTCTTGCCCCAACCACCTTCCTTTTGACCCCCCCCCCCCCCACACACACACACTTCCTTCCACCCCCATGCCCCCACTCGTCTGTTCGTGTACACACTCTTCTTCCGCCCCTAGCGTTAACTTATTGCATTACATATCTACATTCTCTGCTATATTCTGGACTCATGCATGGTCCTATTTCAATACAGTGCCACCATCTGGTGCAATCCATCGGTACCATTATGCAGTAAACCATATCGGTGGCGCTATCTAATGACTGAATTAACAACACTCACTGGTATGCGACTTAAAATGCGTGCCACTCTGGTCGAAATGACCAAAGTTAGTAAAAACATCAAAATGATTACATGTTAACAGTTTGCACACAAAAACATGTGATTAACAACCCATACATGGCGCAGCATCAGTGGAGTACGTTGATCCGTGTTGACAGCGCCGATTAACAGAAGAGTAGTGATCAGAACGACCCTAAGTCTTAACCACCGTTTAGTATTATTTATAGATAAAATACCACTTTGTGTATGTGTATTCACCCACCCCCCCCGCCACCCTCCACTTTCCGCAGGGTAAGCTGCAGCTGTGACCCAGCAATGCTGGGTCTCAACCTCCAGCCTTCCTGAGGTACCAGCGGAACTCGGAATACCCGTATTGACCGATGCTATTACCGTCGCATCTGGGCAGTGTCTTTGGGGTGCGTGGGTGGGTGGGTGGGGGGGGGGGGGGAGGCGTGGGGGGAGGGGATCAGGGGTTGGGGGAAGCCAGCAGGCTTTTGCTGCGGAGTAACTGTCCAAGGCCATGTGTGGCTGCACAAAACTGCCCTACTTGATCCCTGGGACGAGTGTCCCTACTTGGGGCCCCTGTGCTGTGTACGCAAATGGTGCAAACCGCATGCGCAGAATGGCACGGTGACGCCTTGGTGGGAACAAGTGTTTTACAGTGTCGAGCAGGGATGAGGTGACACATAAAAGGGAGAGGTGGGGGTGAGGTGGGGTGAGGTGGGATGGATGTGGAGGAGGAGAGGTGGAGGAGATGTGTAGGGGTGAGGGGGAATGGGGTGTGGGTGGGGGAGGTTTGTGGTTGGGTTGGGGAGAGGTGAGTGAAGGGGTGAGAGGGTGGTGGAGAGGTGGAGTATGTGGGGGATGGGTGGGGGTGAGGTGGGGGGATGAGAGGGAAGGGCGTGGGGGAGGGGTTTGTGGTTGGGTGGGGGAGAGCTGAGTGAATGGTGGATAAGTATTGGATGAGAGGGTGGTGGAGAGGTGTGGGGATGTGGGGGTGAGGGTAAGGGTGGGGGGGAGTGGTGTGGGTGGCTGGGTGGGGAGAGTAGTGGATGAGAGGGCGGTGGAGAGGTGGAGAGAGTTGATGGGAGAGGTGAGGGATGGGCGGAGGGGGGATGGTGGTAGGAGAGGTGTGGAAGTGTGGGAGAAAGGTGGAGGATTGTGTGGGGGATATCACATATGACAATGTCATATTGAATGAAAGAAAACATCTAGGTAATTTGCTATACTGAGACTATGTATTATATATATATATATATATATATATATATATATATATATATAAGTATATATCTAAAGCATGATGGGAAGGGACTTGACAGAGTGACACCTGACGGAGATAGAGCCTGCGGGTAAAGAAGCCGACGCCTGCCCTGATGAGTGCGCGGCGGTGGTGAATATTTGAAGTAACTGGTGGTGGCAGAGGACAGCCGGTGTAATGCTAACTCATACTCCTGGTGAATAATGCACGTCTGGGGTGGGTGACGGAGGGCAGGGGAGTGTGCGAGGTGGGGGTGGGGGTTGGGATGTGAGTTGGGGCAAGGGGGATGTGGGGTGCGTTATGGGATGTGAGGAGGTATGGGTAATGGTGTGAGG
The DNA here is from genome assembly GCA_030323885.1 of Branchipolynoe longqiensis. Lineage (NCBI taxonomy): Eukaryota > Metazoa > Annelida > Polychaeta > Phyllodocida > Polynoidae > Branchipolynoe > Branchipolynoe longqiensis. The sequence continues at coordinate 72,185,145 of CM059190.1, read as the reverse complement.
AGGTGAGGGTAAGGGGGTAGCTGAGATGGGAGACGTGGTGTTGGGAGGTGGGGGTGAGGGTGTGAGGAGGTGGGGTAAGGGGGAGTGGGGTGGGTTAGTGGGTGTGAGGAGGTAAGGTTAATGGTGTGAGGAGGTGGGGTAAGGGGGAGTGGGGTGCGTTATGGGGTGTGAGGAGGTGAGGGTAATGGTGTGAGGAGGTGGGGTAAGTGGGGTGTGTGGTGGGTTAGGGGGTGTGAGGAGGTAGGGGTAAGGGGGGAAGTGGGGCAAGGGAGGGTTGTTGTTGTTGCTGGTATTTTACGTCCTAGCAATATCTAAGATCATAGCAGGATGGGAACAGACTTGTGACAGTGCGCACTCATGGCAATTGTATAGTGCTGCCCCACTGGGAGACCAGGCTGGCACCACCATGACCTGATATCCCACTCAGTCACATTATCTTGACACTGAGCTAACCAGTCCTTGCCCTATGCTATCAATGTTAACCGCCTGGTTAGGAAGCGACAAGCATAAATTTGATAAGTTTGACTCGACCGGTAACCGAACTCCCGATCTCCCGCACGGGAGGCCCGCGCTCTACCGATTCGGTCACCGCGCCCGGTATGTGACAAAGCGTTGGGAGGAGGGGGGGGGGGAGGAGGGAGGGAGCTGAGGGAGAGTAAGGTGTGCACATATGGCCAGATATACCTCTTTGTTGGCTTATTGTTGGTACATTGATATATAATCAATTACTACAATCGTAGACGTGAGTCCTTTCTTCTGCAGCAGGCCTTCATTGCGCATGCGCGCGCACGTTTTAGCTTGAAATGGAATGGACTGCCAGAGTTGACCGGCGTTCTGAGAATGACTTTATACCACCACTTGATGGAGATGGCAGCGAATGGCCGGAAGTGTGATGAGAGGAGTGTGCGTGCGTGTGTGTGTATGTGTATGTGTATGTGTATGTGTATGTGTATGTGTATGTGTATGTGTATGTGTATGTGTATGTGTATGTGTGTGAGATGAGTGAGGTGAGTGGGCATGGGGAGGGGGGGGGGTCGATCTCAGAAAACCACAAGAACAACACACACCCCTTAGCGGCCGTAACTTGTATATTTATTGCACACTTTGTGGTCGTTGTGTATACGCCCACCGCCACCACCACCACCACCACCACCACCACCATCCACCACGCCCCCTGATGTCTGCCGCTCACATCAAAGACGCCTCCTGGCGGCGGCAGCGCGCCGACAGACCGGCGCATGCGCACAGAGATTAATACCCGTCTTCCTGCGCCGCATCGGACGCGTGTTTCCCCCGTCACGTGACGTATGGTGACGTCGGCCAGGTGTAGCCGCTGCCTGCCGAGCCCACTGCGCATGCTCCACCGGAAGGACGCTCGACATCAATACGTCGGCACTTCCTGTCTTCTTCCCACTCTCCCCCCCCCCTCTCTCCTCCTCCCCACTTCTCCACCTTCACCCCCCCCCCCCAACCGCCACCCACATTCCCTCACCCTCACCCTCCAGCTGGCTCCCAGCTTCTGCCTCCCCCCTCGCTCCTCCTCCCTATCCCACTCACCTCCCTCTCCTTCCGCCCCCCACCTCCCTCCCTCTCGCTCCCCCCTACACCCCCCGCCCCACACCTTCCCCCCTCTCCCTACCCCTACCCCCCTCCCGCCATCCACATCCCTCTCTCCCCATGCCCGTACACCACCCCCCCCCATCCTCCACCTCCCACCCAATCCCTTTCCCTACACCCCTCCTACCCTCCCTTTCCTTCACCCCAAACTCCCTCTCCTGCACTATCTCCCTCTCCCTAAGCCCTCTTCTGCCCTCCACCGTCCTCCCTCTCCCTCCCCCTACACCACTTTCAACCTTCCATCTCCCTCCCGCTACTACCCCCCCTCCCTCTCCCTACCCGCCTTTCACCTCCCTCTCTCTACTCCTACACCCCGGCCCACCCACCGTTTCCCTCCCCCTTCCTCCATCTCCTTCCCGATCCACCATCCCCTCCCTCTCTATCCCCTCCCTCGACCGCCTAACCACTTACACCCCCATTCACCTCCCACTCCCTCCCCTTTCACCCCACTCACCATCCACCACCCTCCGTGTCCATGCCCGTACACCACCTCCCACCCTACCTCTCCCCCCCCCCCCTCCCTCCACCTACACCCCTCCCGCCCTTCACCCCCCCCCCCTCTCTCTACTCATACAACCCCCGAACCATCATTTCCCTCTCCCACCCAATTGATCCTGGTATCACTCCCTCCTCCTACAGCCCCTGCACCCCATTCCACCCTCCGCTGCCACCCTCTGTACCCCCCCCCTCCCACTCCCACTCAATCCCTCTCCCTGCACTGCCCCACTCCCTCCTCCTACACCCCCTGCACCCACTTTCCAGCCTCCGCCTGCCCCCCCCCCCCCCTCTCCCTCCCCTTGGAGCGGCGCCCGACAAGGCTGCGCGTACAGGTGTTTGCGCAGGATGGTCGGGGGACGACCGGAAGTAGGTTCATCATCAGCCTTGTCGCCGCCAGGGGCTGCAGCGGAAAGACGCGCTGACGGCAGGCTGACGGCAGGCTGACGGCCCCAGCCGCCCACCCTGCCCTCTGGCAGCGGCGCTGGTGGTGGGTGGTAGACAATGGTAGACCGTGGTGGTGGGTAGTAGACAGTGGTATTGGTAGACAGTGGTGGTTGGTGGTAGACAATGGTACTATTGGTAGACAGTGGTGGTGGGTGGTAGACAGTGGTATTGGTAGACAGTGGTGGTTGGTGGTAGACAGTGGTAGACAGTGGTAGATGCTGGTAGACAGTGGTAGACCGTGGCAAACAGTGATGGTGGTTGGTAGATACTGGTGGTGGGAGGTAGACAGTGGTGGTGGGTGGTAGACAGTGGTGGTGGGTGGTAGACAGTGGTAGACGGTGGTAGACAGTGGTAGACAGTGGTAGACCGTGGTAGACAGTGGTGGTTGGTGGTAGACAGTGGTGGTTGGTGGTAGACAGTGGTGGTGGGTGGTAGACAGTGGTAGACAGTGGTAGACAGTGGTGGTGGGTGGTAGACAGTGGTGGTGGGTGGTAGACAGTGGTGATGGGTGGGAGACAGTGGTGGTGGGTGGTATACAGTGGTGGTGGCTAGTAGACAGTGGTGGTGGCTAGTATACAGTGGTGGTGGGTGGTACTGGTATACAGTGGTGGTGGGTGGTACTGGTAGACAGTGGTGGTGGGTGGTAGACAGTGGTGATGGGTGATAGACAGTGGTGATGTGTGATAGACAGTGGTGATGGGTGGTAGACAGTGGTGATGGGTGGTAGACAGTGGTGATGGGTGGTATACAGTGGTGATGGGTGGTAGACAGTGGGAGACAGTGGTGGTGGGTGGTAGACACGGGTGGTGCTGGTGGGTGAGGATATGAGGTAGTGGTAGGTGGTGAGTTGTGGGTGGTGAGATTTAGTGAGTGGGAGTGGTAAATTGTGCTCCAAATTGATAGCAGACCTACCATGGAGCGACACCAGAGACGAGGTGCGCTTCCCTCTCCCCTTACCCCGGCCGACCTTAGGTTGCCGACCAGAGTCTGCTGCGCCACCTACCGCGCCCGGCCGCAGTACCTCCCTCTTCCGAGCCACCGCCCCACGACCTCTTCCCCGTCTCGCCGAAGATGCCCCGCGACCGGTTATAAACCGTTCGCGACGCAGCTCCGCCGACCCTCTGTCATAGAGGTGCAAGGCGATCAACCTGTGCTGCCGTGGCAACGCAAGCGTCTCCTTACCTAGGTAGAAGTCTGGGCGCTGCTTATTTGTGAAGGTCACTGCGCGCCGTGACTTGGAGTCAGGATTCCACTGAATCTCACTGAGCCCCACCACTACGTTGTCCATCATCCGACCGTGGCCCTCCATGAGGTGCGTGATCATCACACCGCGGCGCCTCGTTGCAAAGTATTGTCCAGTCGTTTTAAACGAAGGACACCCCTCACAACCCGTCACCGCGTTGAATGGACGCACACATCTCCATAGAGGCGCGGTGTGCAGATGCTCCTCACAAATGTGACGAGCCAAATGCGACCACCGCAGAAACAGCTTGGGGAATCGCCTATGTCCGACTCGGTGCACCTCACAGAACAGGCAAGCCTGTCCTGGACGGAACACCCTTCGAACATAGCCGAGACACGCCAGTTCCTGTTTCGTGTAGCCCTGCCGCTCCGCTGGAAAAGATAGCGAGCGGAACAACAAGTTCACCCACTGGCTATACCACCTCAGCGGGGTGACCGTCTCGCTCTCGGTCTCTGCCCAGCCCTCATCGTCGGAGACCTCATACTCCCCGTCGACATCATAAGGCCGGACAATCTGCCTATACCCCCTCTGCCACATCGAATAGTCCCTCAGACTACGTGGCTCGTCGAACGGGTCGTGCCAAAGCCGCGACAGGGACGACCCCGTCAAGCCCGCCACGTTCCCAGAAAGGAAACGCGCAAGCTTAACGGGGCCCCCCCCTACGCGACCGGACAATCCACTCGGACGATGGAAGCGGGTCCTCGGCAATCTCATACCCGAGTTCAACCCCAAACTGACCGTGATTCCGCCAACAGGCGATCATGGACGCTACTCGCCCAGTCACTCCTCCCGATGCCCCAGGTTGTCCCGATGGAACAACCCCAGCAGCAGAGGCGACCGACTCCGACGAGCATTCGCGACCCGACCCACCTAAGGCTGGAGTCACCACGACGTCCAGGTCTATTGGTATGTCCCGGAGTGATCCATCGCTATTCCGATAGCGATAATCCTGCGATCCGTACGACACTTTAGGCGATATCTCCGCCTTTTCCTCCACAGGCTGAGAACCAGTGTCACGCAGTATGGAAGCCTTTGCTTTCCGCACCGCAGTTCTCACCTGCACCTCTGATAGGGCTACGGCACCTGTGGAAGGGGCAGGAGGCCTTGGCTGCTCACCGCCCACAACCGGGGTAGATAACACCGGGTCTACGTCCATCGCACCCCAGAACCTCCCCCTGCTATCCGCCCGCTGTCATGAGGAGCCAGAACCAGCTGCCCAGAGGCGCTAGTCCCTACTACCACAGAGCTCACGGGCGTATCCGCAAGAGGTCGGCCAGCAACCGCGGCTGGTGGTACCATCTGGCGTGATCCAGACGAACCACCGCCGAGAGACTGGGCCACCCCCCCATCAGCTGGGCTAAGGGAGAATGGATCCGTTCGGGATGAATACGCTGACCCGACTGTCATCGCCTGATCGGCCTGCCACTCTCGAAAGCGTGCCAGCTCGTCAGAACTAACCGTCGTCCGATCAGCCACTACCCTAGAGGACACGCGCTGCGGTGTCAACAGCACCTCAGGAGAGTGCAGCGACAGGCCAGCAACCCCTAATGGAGAAACTGAGGACCTCTGGACACCGTCAACACGGGTGACCGCAGCAGGCTAGACAGCGATGGAGACATTGCTAAGGCAACCGTCCCACCGCCTAAAGGTCTAATCGTGCCTAAACACGATACATCCCCGCTGTCGCTACCCTCAACCTCTGCAAAGAGACGATCGAGAGAAGTGTCAGCCTCGGCATCCCGTAAAGGGGAGCCGGGCGAAGCTAACTCATCGTTGGCCATGATAGAAACACGACGAACTGCGCAGGCAGCTCAGCCGTGTCTCCCTCACCACCGACGATCGCCGCACACGCTGTGTCCGGCCTGTGCGCCTAAACGCACAGACAAACACAGACGTGGCCGGCCTTGCAATACTCTATGTACAAATGGACAACTTAAACACAATACAGAGTATGCGTGAGATGGGTAACTGTACAGGAACAAAAACACCCACCTCGTCCGCCGGCAGCCGGTAGAGTGAATAACTCCACGTGCTCCCTCGCAGTACTGCAGAGTCCAGCCGACGAACCAACCAGAGAGCGCTTACCTCACTCGCGAAACACCAGGTTCGCCACCGGTACACCCCGCGCGACCTACATAGGAACCAATCACATCACCCGACGGCGGCACTCCCCCGGCCCCACAGTACAGCTGACGTCACCGCACCACGTGGCCCCAGAGAATCCCCCCCGCAGTCATTGCAGAATGTCGGCGTGACCTAGTTAGCTCTACCACGTGGCCCGCCAGCCATTGCACAATACCGAACCACCCCCGGCAACAGGTCCCCGCCACTCACGCAGTGCCCAATAACAACAAACCGCACTGCGTAGCGTCAACAACCCCTCGCCCGGTTACACGCACATGCTATAAGTGGCTCAGATACGCCCAACTGCACAGTATAACCAGCTACGAACGCATGCCCGCAGCACACATAAACACTCCCCGCGGCACCCATAGCCATACGCAGTACGCCCCGTCAACTACCCCATGCGTTACCCAATTGTGTTGTGTTGCTGATGGTGGCTGCTAGACAGTGGTGTAGGCAGCAGTCGCGGTATTGTGTGGTTGTTGGTAGGGGTGGTGCTAGTGGGTGATGGTAGAGGTTGTGGTGGGTGGTGAGTTGTGGTGGGCAAGGGTGGTGAAATTAGTGGGGTGGTGCTAGTGGGTGATGGTAGAGGTGGTGGTGGGTAGTGAGTTGTGGTGTGAGAGGGTGGTGAAATTAGTGGGGTGGTGCTAGTGGGCAATGCTAGAGGTGGTGGTGGGTGGTGGGTGGTGAATTGTCGTGGGTGAGGGTGGTGAAATTAGTGGGGTCGTGCTAGTGGGTGATGGTAGAGGTGGTGAAGGGTGGTGAGTTGTGGTGTGTGAGGGTGGTGAAATTAGTGGGGGTGCTGGTCAGTTGTGGTGGTAGTAGTTCGGCGGAAGTGGTGGTGGTGTTAGTTGTAGGGGTGGTAATGGTATGGAGTGGCTATGGTGGTGGTGCCTGGTCGTAATTGTGTTAGTTGTTGGGGGTGGTAATGGTATGGAGTGGCTATAGTGGTGGTGCCTGGTGGTAATTGTGTTAGTTGTAGGGGGTGGTGATGGTATGGAGTGGCTATGGTGGTGGTGCCTGGTGGTAATTGTGTTAGTTGTTGGGGGTGGTAATGGTATGGAGTCGCTATAGTGGTGGTGCCTGGTGGTAATTGTGTTAGTTGTAGGGGGTGGTAATGGTATGGATGGTTATAGTGGTGGTGCCTGGTGGTAATTGTGTTAGTTGTAGGGGGTGGTAATGGTATGGAGTGGCTATGGTGGTGGTGCCTGGTGGTAATTGTGTTAGTTGTAGGGGTGGCAATGGTATGGAGTGGCTATGGTGGTGGTGCCTGGTGGTAACTGTGTTAGTTGTAGGGGTGGTAATGGTATGGATGGCTATAGTGGTGGTGCCTGGTGGTAATTGTGTTAGATGTAGGGGGTGGCAATGGTATGGATGGTTATAGTGGTGGTGCCTGGTGGTAATTGTGTTAGTTGTAGGGGGTGGTAATGGTATGGAGTGGCTATAGTGGTGGTGCCTGGTGGTAATTGTGTTAGTTGTAGGGGTGGTAATGGTATGGATGGCTATAGTGGTGGTGCCTGGTGGTAGTTGTGTTAGTTGTAGGGGGTGGTAATGGTATGGAGTGGCTATAGTGGTGGTGCCTGGTGGTAATTGTGTTAGTTGTAGGGGGTGGTAATGGTATGGAGTGGCTATGGTGGTGGTGCCTGGTGGTAATTGTGTTAGTTGTAGGGGGTGGCAATGGTATGGAGTGGCTATAGTGGTGGTGCCTGGTGGTAATTGTGTTAGTTGTAGGGGGTGGCAATGGTATGGAGTGGCTATGGTGGTGGTGCCTGGTGGTAATTGTGTTAGTTGTAGGGGGTGGTAATGGTATGGAGTGGCTATAGTGGTGGTGCCTGGTGGTAATTGTGTTAGTTGTAGGGGTGGTAATGGTATGGATGGTTATAGTGGTTGTGCCTGGTGGTAATTGTGTTAGTTGTAGGGGGTGGTAATGGTATGGATGGTTATAGTGGTGGTGCCTGGTGGTAATTGTGTTAGTTGTAGGGGGTGGTAATGGTATGGATGGTTATAGTGGTGGTGCCTGGTGGTAATTGTGTTAGTTGTAGGGGGTGGTAATGGTATGGAGTGGCTATGGTGGTGGTGCCTGGTGGTAATTGTGTTAGTTGTAGGCGGTGGTGATGGTATGGAGTGGCTATAGTGGTGGTGCCTGGTGGTAATTGTGTTAGTTGTAGGGGGTGGTAATGGTATGGATGGTTATAGTGGTGGTGCCTGGTGGTAATTGTGTTAGTTGTAGGGGGTGGTAATGGTATGGATGGTTATAGTGGTGGTGCCTGGTGGTAATTGTGTTAGTTGTTGGGGGTGGTAATGGTATGGATGGTTATAGTGGTGGTACTTGGTGGTAATTGTGTTAGTTGCTGGGGGCGGTAATGGTATGGAGTGGCTATGGTGGTGGTGCCTGGTGGTAATTGTGTTAGTTGTAGGGGTGGTAATGGTATGGATGGTTATAGTGGTGGTGCCTGGTGGTAATTGTGTTAGTTGTAGGGGGTGGTAATGGTATGGAGTGGCTATAGTGGTGGTGTGTGGTGGTGATTGTGTTAGTTGTTGGGGGTGGCAATGGTATGGAGTGGCTATAGTGGTGGTGCCTGGTGGTAATTGTGTTAGTTGTAGGGGGTGGTAATGGTATGGAGTGGCTATAGTGGTGGTGCCTGGTGGTAATTGTGTTAGTTGTAGGGGTGGTAATGGTATGGAGTGGCTATGGTGGTGGTGCCTGGTGGTAATTGTGTTAGTTGTTGGGGGTGGTAATGGTATGGAGTGGCTATGGTGGTGGTGCCTGGTGGTAATTGTGTTAGTTGTAGGGGTGGCAATGGTATGGATGGTTATAGTGGTGGTGCCTGGTGGTAATTGTGTTAGTTGTAGGGGTGGCAATGGTATGGATGGTTATAGTGGTGGTGCCTGGTGGTAATTGTGTTAGTTGTAGGGGGTGGTAATGGTATGGAGTCGCTATGGTGGTGGTGCCTGGTGGTAATTGTGTTAGTTGTTGGGGTGGCAATGGTATGGAGTGGCTATAGTGGTGGTGCCTGGTGGTAATTGTGTTAGTTGTTGGGGGTGGTAATGGTATGGATGGTTATAGTGGTGGTGCCTGGCGGTAATTGTGTTAGTTGTAGGGGTGGTAATGGTATGGAGTGGCTATGGTGGTTGTGCCTGGTGGTAATTGTGTTAGTTGTAGGGGGTGGTAATGGTATGGATGGTTATAGTGGTGGTGCCTGGTGGTAATTGTGTTAGTTGTAGGGGGTGGTAATGGTATGGATGGTTATAGTGGTGGTGCCTGGTGGTAATTGTGTTAGTTGTAGGGGGTGGTAATGGTATGGAGTGGCTATGGTGGTGGTGCCTGGTGGTAATTGTGTTAGTTGTAGGCGGTGGTGATGGTATGGAGTGGCTATAGTGGTGGTGCCTGGTGGTAATTGTGTTAGTTGTAGGGGGGTGGTAATGGTATGGATGGTTATAGTGGTGGTGCCTGGTGGTAATTGTGTTAGTTTTAGGGGGTGGTAATGGTATGGATGGTTATAGTGGTGGTGCCTGGTGGTAATTGTGTTAGTTGTAGGGGGTGGTAATGGTATGGATGGTTATAGTGGTGGTGCCTGGTGGTAATTGTGTTAGTTGTTGGGGGTGGTAATGGTATGGATGGTTATAGTGGTGGTGCTTGGTGGTAATTGTGTTAGTTGCTGGGGGTGGTAATGGTATGGAGTGGCTATCGTGGTGGTGCCTGGTGGTAATTGTGTTAGTTGTAGGGGTGCTAATGGTATGGATGGTTATAGTGGTGGTGCCTGGTGGTAATTGTGTTAGTTGTAGGGGGTGGTAATGGTATGGAGTGGCTATAGTGGTGGTGTGTGGTGGTGATTGTGTTAGTTGTTGGGGGTGGCAATGGTATGGAGTGGCTATAGTGGTGGTGCCTGGTGGTAATTGTGTTAGTTGTACGGGGTGGTAATGGTATGGAGTGGCTATAGTGGTGGTGCCTGGTGGTAATTGTGTTAGTTGTAGGGGTGGTAATGGTATGGAGTGGCTATGGTGGTGGTGCCTGGTGGTAATTGTGTTAGTTGTTGGGGGTGGTAATGGTATGGAGTGGCTATGGTGGTGGTGCCTGGTGGTAATTGTGTTAGTTGTAGGGGTGGCAATGGTATGGATGGTTATAGTGGTGGTGCCTGGTGGTAATTGTGTTAGTTGTAGGGGTGGCAATGGTATGGATGGTTATAGTGGTGGTGCCTGGTGGTAATTGTGTTAGTTGTAGGGGTGGTAATGGTATGGAGTGGCTATGGTGGTGGTGCCTGGTGGTAATTGTGTTAGTTGTAGGGGGTGGTAATGGTATGGATGGTTATAGTGGTGGTGCCTGGTGGTAATTGTGTTAGTTGTAGGGGTGGCAATGGTATGGAGTGGCTATGGTGGTGGTGCCTGGTGGTAATTGTGTTAGTTGTAGGGGGTGGCAATGGTATGGAGTCGCTATAGTGGTGGTGCCTGGTGGTAATTGTGTTCGTTGTAGGGGGTGGTAATGGTATGGAGTAGCTATAGTGGTGGTGCCTGGTGGTAATTGTGTTAGTTGTTGGGGGTGGTAATGGTATGGAGTGGCTATGGTGGTGGTGGCCTGGTGGTAATTGTGTTAGTTGTAGGGGTGGCAATGGTATGGATGGTTATAGTGGTGGTGCCTGGTGGTAATTGTGTTAGTTGTAGGGGTGGCAATGGTATGGATGGCTATAGTGGTGGTGCCTGGTGGTAATTGTGTTAGTTGTAGGGGGTGGTAATGGTATGGAGTCGCTATGGTGGTGGTGCCTGGTGGTAATTGTGTTAGTTGTTGGGGTGGCAATGGTATGGAGTGGCTATAGTGGTGGTGCCTGGTGGTAATTGTGTTTGTTGTAGGGGGTGGTGATGGTATGGAGTGGCTATGGTGGTGGTGCCTGGTGGTAATTGTGTTAGTTGTAGGGGGTGGCAATGGTATGGAGTGGCTATAGTGGTGGTGCCTGGTGGTAATTGTGTTAGTTGTAGGGGGTGGTAATGGTATGGATGGTTATAGTGGTGGTGCCTGGTGGTAATTGTGTTAGTTGTAGGAGTGGTAATGGTATGGATGGTTATAGTGGTGGTGCCTGGTGGTAATTGTCTTAGTTGTAGGGGGTGCTAATGGTATGGAGTGGCTATGGTGGTGGTGCCTGGTGGTAATTGTCTTAGTTGTAGGGGTGGTAATGGTATGGAGTGGCTATGGTGGTGGTGCCTGGTGGTAATTGTGTTAGTTGTAGGGGGTGGCAATGGTATGGAGTCGCTATAGTGGTGGTGCCTGGTGGTAATTGTGTTAGTTGTTGGGGGTGGTAATGGTATGGAGTGGCTATGGTGGTGGTGCCTGGTGGTAATTGTGTTAGTTGTAGGGGTGGCAATGGTATGGATGGTTATAGTGGTGGTGCCTGGTGGTAATTGTGTTAGTTGTAGGGGTGGCAATGGTATGGAGTCGCTATAGTGGTGGTGCCTGGTGGTAATTGTGTTCGTTGTAGGGGGTGGTAATGGTATGGAGTAGCTATAGTGGTGGTGCCTGGTGGTAATTGTGTTAGTTGTTGGGGGTGGTAATGGTATGGAGTGGCTATGGTGGTGGTGCCTGGTGGTAATTGTGTTAGTTGTAGGGGTGGCAATGGTATGGATGGTTATAGTGGTGGTGCCTGGTGGTAATTGTGTTAGTTGTAGGGGTGGCAATGGTATGGATGGCTATAGTGGTGGTGCCTGGTGGTAATTGTGTTAGTTGTAGGGGGTGGTAATGGTATGGAGTCGCTATGGTGGTGGTGCCTGGTGGTAATTGTGTTAGTTGTTGGGGTGGCAATGGTATGGAGTGGCTATAGTGGTGGTGCCTGGTGGTAATTGTGTTTGTTGTAGGGGGTGGTGATGGTATGGAGTGGCTATGGTGGTGGTGCCTGGTGGTAATTGTGTTAGTTGTAGGGGGTGGCAATGGTATGGAGTGGCTATAGTGGTGGTGCCTGGTGGTAATTGTGTTAGTTGTAGGGGGTGGTAATGGTATGGATGGTTATAGTGGTGGTGCCTGGTGGTAATTGTGTTAGTTGTAGGAGTGGTAATGGTATGGATGGTTATAGTGGTGGTGCCTGGTGGTAATTGTCTTAGTTGTAGGGGGTGCTAATGGTATGGAGTGGCTATGGTGGTGGTGCCTGGTGGTAATTGTCTTAGTTGTAGGGGTGGTAATGGTATGGAGTGGCTATGGTGGTGGTGCCTGGTGGTAATTGTGTTAGTTGTAGGGGGTGGCAATGGTATGGAGTCGCTATAGTGGTGGTGCCTGGTGGTAATTGTGTTAGTTGAAGGGGGTGGTAATGGTATGGATGGTTATAGTGGTGGTGCCTGGTGGTAATTGTGTTAGTTGTTGGGGGTGGTAATTGTATGGAGTGGCTATAGTGGTGGTGTGTGGTGGTAGTGGTGAAGGTAAGGCTGATCGTCATAGTATGTGTGGTGGTTGGTTGGGTGGTTGTTGGAGTTTTACATCCTGGCAACATCTAAGGTCATATCAGGATGGGTACTGACTTGTGACAGCCAGCGCTCATGTAAACTTTATAGTGCTGTCCCACTGGGAGATTAGGCCCATAACACCATGACCCGATATCCCACTCAGTCACATTATCCTGACACCGAGCCAACCAGTCCTTGCCCTATCCTAATAATGCTGAGTGCATGGCTAGGAAGCGACATGTATCAATTTAGTAAATCAGTAGTTTGAATCCACTGGGAATTGACCTTGCGACCATCCGCACGGGAGGCCTGCGCTCTACCGATTCGGCCACCGTGTCCGGTAGGGCTGGTGGTGAATAGTAGGGTGGTGATGAGGATGAGTGAGGCCTAATGCCTGGTACACACCTACCGTATACGATTCGCGCACTAAGACTCGCGACTCGACCCGACCCGCTTAAAACTGAAAACGGGCCGATTCATTTTTCGAATCGCGAATCGCAATCGTAATCGACCCGTTTTAGCCCTAAAAGTGAGTTTTTAGTCGCGAATCGCAATCGCTGGGTGTGCGCGGGTAGCGCACACCTAGTGATTTTTGTGCGCGAAACGGGCAGTTTTAGATCGTATACGGTAGGTGGGTGTGCACAGGTGTGTACTAGGCATTAGTGATAGAATGGTAATGAGTAGGTGGTGGTGGTTATGGGGTGGGGGTGGTTGTGGAGGGGGGAGAGGTAGTGGTGGTGGAGGAGGTAGTGGGGATGGGAGAGGTGGTGGTAGGGTGGTTGTGAGTGGGGTGGTGGTGGGGCTGCTGGTGGGTAATTGTGATGGTCGGGTATGGGGGGGGGGGGGGGTTCTGATGGAGGAGTTGGAGGGTGTGGGTTGTAGCAGTGGACGGTGGTAGGTGATGGAGTGTAGGTGGTGGTGGGTGGTGGATGGGTGTAGAGACAGTGGACGAGGTGCCGCGTTGGTAATAGCCAGGTGATTGGTAGTGGGTTGTCATGGCGATAGGGGCTGGTGCAGGAAATTGCTGGTGCTCCTTGTGCGTTGCATCTTGGGTATAGATGGTTGGTGGCGGAGGGTGGAGGGTGGTGGGGGAGTGGTGGATGGCAGAGTGTTAGTAGGTTGTAGAGCGTGGTACTGGTAGTGGTTGGAGGGTGGATGGTGGGGTGGGGTGGAAGGGTGGTGGGTGGCAGACTGTCATTGTTGTGCTAAGTATATGAGTGGTAAAGGGTGGTTGGGGCTGGGGAATGGTGGGGTGTGGTAAAGGGGTGCTGGGTGTGGTAAAGGGGTGGTGGGTGGCAGACTATCATTGTTGTACTAAGTAGGTGAGTGGCGGAGGGTGGTTGTGATTTGAGGATGAGTAGTGTAGGGGTGGTGGGTGGCAGACTATCATTGTTGTACTAAGCAGGTGGGTGGCAGAGGGTGGTTGTGGTTGGAGGATGAGTGGTGGGGTGTGGTGGAGGGTTGGTGGGGAACAGACTGTCAGTGTTGGACTAAGTGGTGGTGGTTTTGATGATGATGATGATGATGATGATTATGATGATTATGATGATTATGGTGGTGATGATGATTATCAGGGTGAAGATTATGGTGGTGATGATGATGATGATGAACAAAAAATAAATAGTAAAAGTAATTGAGAAATCTTTTATAAATTATAATAACGAACTAAATAAGAGATGAGAAATAAGCAAATAGTAAATAAAAGCCGCTTTGTAGTGTTGGGGTGCAACAATGCCGTTCTAGTCAGGCCATTCATTTTACTTACAGAAACCTTGCTGAGCAGCAGATATTCATGACGCCCCGCCTCCGGTTGGTTGCTTGTTGGAGTTTGACGTCCTGGCAACATATCAGGTCAGATCAGGATGGGTACCGACTTGTTGCAGTGCACACTCATGGTGACTTTATAATGCTGCCCCAATGGGAGACCAGGCCACCAGCAGCATGACCTGATATCCCACTCAGTCACAATATCATGACACCGAGCCAACCAGTCCTTGCCCTATCCTAACAATGCAGAGCGCCTGGCTAGGAAGCGAAAATTATCAACTTTGTAAGTCATTGGTTTGACGCCACTTGGAATTGAACTCCTGATCTTCCGCACGGGAGGCTTGCGCCTTACCGATTCAGACATCGCGTCTGGTCCCCGCCTCTGAGATTAACGCCTATAGTGTGAAGGATGTGCACATCTGAGCCGGACGATGGAGCAGATGGTTGTTGCCCCCTGAGGGTGCGACGGAGGCAGGTATATTCTGAGGCAAATCTGTTTTGTTTTACCATGTTTTGTTGGTGTGTTATCTGACATTGGTTCCTGCATCGGTGGTGCATAGTTTAACCGCCCATCTGTAACTGGGACAATTACACGAGGCAGTGATAAATTACTGTCGTGGACTGGGTGTGGTGACCGAATCGGTAGAGCGCTGGCCGCCCGAGCGGGAGATCGGCAGTTCAATTCCCGGTCGAGTCAAACTAATGAGTTAAAAAAGTTGATACTTGTCGCTTTCTAGTTTGGCGCTCAGCATTAATAGGATAGGGCAAGGACTGGTTAGATGAGTGTCAGAATAACTTGACTGAGTGGAATATCGGATCATTGTGCTGGCACCCTGATTTCCCAGTGGGACAGCACTATAAAGTCGCCATGAGTGTGCACTGTCACAAGTCAGTACCCATCCTGATATGACCTTAGATGGTGCCAGGAGGTAAATCTGCAACAACCATCTAAGTAAGATATGTAGAATCAAATCTAGATAATTGACAAAGTTGATATTTTCATCGGACTATGCAGCTTTTAAGATAGACAGTTCCACACACAGAGCTTGGGCTCTGCATTATGGGAAGGACAGGAACACATTTTTTTTAAAGGGCGGGAAAGATATTGTTTGTTTGTTGTTTTACATCCTAGCAACATCTAAGATCATATCTGGACGGGTACCGACATGTGACTGTGTGCACTCATGACAACTTTTATTGTGCTGCCCCACTGGGAGACCAAGCCGCCTACACCATGACCTGATATCCCACTCAGTCACATTATCCTGACACTGAGCCAACCAGACCTTGCCCTATCCTAATAATGCCGAGTGCCAGGCTAGGAAGCGACAAGTATCAATTGTTAAGTCATTGGACCAGGGTTCAAACCCACGATCCCACGATCTACCAATACGGGAGACCGACACTCTAACTTATTCAGCCAAATGAGTTAAAAGAAGAAACAAGGACACCCTCAGGCACACTGACGGCAACACGTGGGAAAATAAATGGATGGACCACTTGAAATGAATAACCAATGTGGCAAAATGAATTCGGGCGGTTCATGGAGTATTTATTTAAGCCGCCTCGCCGCACGACCCCTGTGTACCACAACCTACTGCGCAATCTCCGCTGTCACTTCCGGTGTCACTTCCGGTTGTGACGTATGGCTCCCGCCCACCAGGGGGCGCTGGGGGCGGGGGAGGGTTGTGTTCTGTGCCGCTGGCGCCGTCTGGTGGCATAACCCGGTAACGCCGAGCTGAGCCTATCAACGTGAAAGCCTCTAAATTAGTGCAGGCCCTTTCCAAACAATTGTGTGTGTGTGTGCGTGTGTGTGGAGTAGGGGTGGGAGGGGGAGTGAGTTGAGGAGAGTGCTGGGAGGTGGGGGGGTGGGGGGGAGACTGGTTTGCTGGGAGACATGACAGTGTGTGTACTGCAGGAGCAGTATATTCTCAGACAGGGGAATATTTGGCCAGAGTGCAACAATGGATTTGTCACACCTAGATAAAAGATTCACCCCGTACTACAATAGCCTGAGTAGGGGTGAAGAACAACACGCGATATAAAAAGTGGAGAAAATGTAGGTAAATGAAACGAGCGCATAGATTCCTAATCTAAAAAGCAAAATATATTCGTCACATATCGTGATATATTAATCTGCAACTTGTTAACTGATTAGTAGATTGAGTCCGGTAGATACATTTATATTAAAGTTTGAATGGACAGAGCCTACATATCCACATGTCAGCCATAATGTGACTGAGTGGAAACCAAATGGAACCAGCAGCCTGGTATCCCAGTGGGACACAATTATAAAGTCACCAAGAGTGTGCAGCGTCACAAGTCAGTAGCCATCCTGATATGACCTTAGATGTTGCCATAACAAGAAAACCCCAACATATGTACGTTAAAACAATAAAAGTGATTTAAACTGAACCAATTTTTCATAGCAATGAAAGAAATGAGTATGACTCATTGTAATGGGCAAATAAACAATCGTTATCACCCCCGCCCCGCCCACAAAAAAATAACCCAAAGAAGTCTCCGTCAGTTAGTAGATTAAAGCTGCATAGTCCGATGAAATATCAAATTTTCAAAACCAAACCAATCATCTAGATTTGATTTTACATATCTAACTTAGTTACTGTTGCACTTATTAAGCATTTGTTTCTGCGTAGAAGGCAATACTGAGTCAATTTAATAGAACCTGTTACTACAGAAGTCTATGGTGTCAGAGTTTTGGCAAGCTTGTCAAAACTAATTTTTCATGTTTGCACTCAAAATATCTCAAAAGTTTACCATTTAAAATAAAACTAACTTTGAACTAATGTAAAGTAGATACTAGTGATCGGTCTAATATATTTATCTCAGAAAAAATACTGAGATTCAAAACCATCGGCCTATGCAACTTTAAGTAATCTGTTATTCAATCTGAAGTACTTCTTCAGACATATCTGCATAACAATCCAACCTAGTCCCAAATACGACCAAACCTCACTTAATGGATCTGAAAATAAAAGGATAATATCCATCTCGAAGCACAATCGTAATATCTATATATATGATGTATATATATATATATATATATATATATATATACAGTGAAACTTCTCTAAATCGAGCGACCATGGGACCGACTTTAAATGGTCCATTTAGACTAGAGTGGTGGTCGGTTTAGGGAGTTTTCTTTATCGTTACAATGGTATTGCATGGGCGATCGTTTGGGACCCAAATAAAGCGATCGATATAGGGGAGTGGTTGATCCGTGGAGGCGGTCGGTTAGAGAGGTTTTACGGTGTGCATATATATATATATATATATATATATATATATATATATATATATATATATATATGATGTGGCCAGACATCAAGTTGATATACTCTTCGTATAAATGTCGTCTGTAACAAATGAGTCCTTAGATCCCTGGAAAGGTTCTGTATGTAGGCATAAGTGCACTATAGATATAACGCATAATGGGAATCTACACGAGGCACTATTCCCCTCTCATGGTCTCAGCTTCCTCCTCAGTTAGCTAGCTGATACACGCCATCAACGTATTAACTATTATACACTATTGACAATAGTTCTCTATTCCTCCACAGGGGCGCCGCCAGCGGGTCACAACTGAACCAAAGTACCGGCCACCGGTCATGTGAGTGGGGCCAGAAGGAGGAACCCCAAGTTGCATGTGTAGTAACAATAATGACAATAATAATACAGTTCCCTTCTGTGCCTTTATACTCACATAATAGTCATACATCACATCTATATGGGTCACTCTCCTGAAAACTGGCCAGAAGTGTCACCTGGAGAGTTAAAATCTAATATTTGAATCTGTAAAAATGTTGGTTGCAAATGAAAGCTGGAAATCTCCCCTTTACATCTATGTAAAATATAAATTGATGAGATACAAAATAAAGGTGTAGTCCATGATTAAGCTATGTCTTATGGCAGTATAACATGTGTTGCTCAGATGTAACACATGTTTAGGACACCACTCAGTCTGCTTAATAAAAATATATCTAATCTAATCTAAAATCTAAGCAGAATTAAATAATTTCATACTTAGAAGCATATTAATCATGGCATAATATACAGAAATATGTAGTGATTCTATTAATAATAATAAAAAAGTGATTCCCAGTCTGCTTTATTCACTGAATAATTGGTGTACAATATTTGTGGGCATCCAGACACCACAAGTTACATCTGTGACAGAAATTTGTAATGTTATTTCTGAAGACATCAAATACATTTCTTTTTTAATTTAAACATGCATACATGTTAATAGATACTTCCTTTTTGATTTGGGAACTGTTTTGTTTGATATATCAATGCAAATTGCAATACAAGATGTTAGTAAGGATTCAACCATGTCCATTATGTCATGTTACAAATGACTGACTGTAAAATGGGATTTCTTTTGTACAAAAACACTTCATAACTAAAAGGATCAAAGTTGGACACAGTTTATTTTATTTCCCTTATTTCTTACATCAAATCTGAACATGAATATGAAAAGAATAAGGAAAGAAATAAGTAGAAAGTTTTTTATATTGATGTTTTAAAATCCCATCCCATGCTGACCAGTTTTCAGGAGAGTGACCCATATATATCAACCAAGGTAATATATGTTGTGTATAACATATTATGCGAGAGCAAAGATACGGAAGGGAATATTACTTATTATTATTGCTATTCTCCATAAGATGCAACACTATACTGGTTTCACCACATTGGCCCACCTCGCGTCCACTGGATGCTTACCATTACCAGTGTCACTCACACTGGAGATATATACAGTTTCCGTCCACGCCTTTATATTCACATAATACATATATATAGACATATCCACCAAACTAATATACATATATATTTGTGCTGGATGAGCAATATACGAGAATAATTATCCGTAAACTTATTACCCTTGAACTGTGCCTCTGCTTGGCACCTTGTCTTGACACCTCACAACTATTGACACTTAACAACTCAGGCGGATGGACAGGCTATCTGCCTTGCCTGGTGCTGCCACCTGGCCTATTCAGCTGTCACGATTCAGCCTCTTGACTGTACCACTCGCTTAACTTTTTTTATTTTTAGCAGATTAGGCCCATAAAAAATATGCCAAGCTAAATTGACTAACTTGGATGTATGTATGTATATACAACTAATAATGTTATGTCAGTGTGTGTTCTGTGCTGCCCCACTGGGATATCAGGACAGCTACCGACTTATTCAACCTAGGACATGGTGTATATATACATGTATATATGTGTATATATATCTTCTTTTCTTAGCGTTAAGTGAGGAGAGGAGCCCCCAGCTGAGGGGAGACCTGAGGACCCGAGAGGGGGCGCCACCAGGCATATATGCAGGAATGACAGCTGGATGTTAACAACTTCTATGAATTTATACTCGCATAATTCTTATCCATCTCCTATGCATATGCAAATAATAAGCACATAATGCCAAGCCAGAAAACGGCTCCATACAAATGCATGTATGACAGGTATTGGATGGGGGAGATGATGTATATACCTGTAAGTTGGAGTGATTGGCTACATGATTGATTGAGGGGGAAAAGGATGCGCATCTTGACAATCAGACTCCATTGGATTGTCTCTACAATAGCACCTTAAGTGGGTGCCACATCAGCACATGTATGAAGAGTTCGGGCACAAACATCGACAAATCCATTTTACATGTTCACTGTAAAATAGAATTTGTTGTGGTGCTTTACAGGACCTGGTGAAGTATATCCATTTCATATTGGATAGTATTATATAGGGGATGTGTTGGTTTCTGAAAACGCCCCACCTGGATTTGATTATCGAAATGATAGCATCTTCAGCTCAAACCAGTTATGGTTTCATTTCAGTCCAAATGGTGTTTGTTGGTTTTTGAACTAGTTGTCCACAACTGGTTCATCAAAGGCTGTGGTATGTGCTGTCCTGTCTGTGGGAAAGTGTATATAAAACACCCCTTGCTGCTCATTGGAAAGAGTAGCCTATATGGTGGCAGCAGGTTTCCTCCAAAGAAATGTGTCAGAATGACAATATGTTTGATGTCCAATAGCCAGTGATATGAAAATCAATGTGCTCTAGAGGTATCGTTAAATAAAACAAACTTTACTTTGTCGGTTTTTGCGCAGAACTCTTCATATGGAACCTTCTTGTGTCTTTTCTTATTACCACACACATGTTAGTGTCATACAAGGATGCATTCTGGTCGGCTAAGTGTCACTAATACTGGGTAAAATTACTCTGTTAATAGAACCTAGTTCCGTACTGAATGGCAAACTAGTTGTCTGTATGTACAGTAATGAATAAAAATGGAGACATAATCATAAATGTTTGAAGATATCATTCCAGTCCTCGTAGGTCGGTGGGTGGAGTGATTTCACATGAGCCTACCTGGCGCCATGGCAAAATCGGTAGAGCGCAGGTCTCCCGTGCGGGAGATCGGGAGTTCAACTCCAGTTCGAGTCAAACCAATAACTTACTAAATTGATACTTGTCACTTACTAGCCTGGCGCTCTGCATTAATAAGATAGGGCAAGGACTGGTTAGCTAAGTGTCAGGATAAAGTGACTGAGTGGGATATCAGGACATGGTGGTAGTGGCCTGATATCCCAGTGGGGCAGCACTATGAAGTCGCCATGAGTGCGCACTGTCAATATGAGTTGTGAAAACCCGGGCATAGTCCAAACAACCTGAATATAACAGCTAATTGCTTATAAAGTTGCATAGTCCGAAAACATAAATTTTTCAAAAGCAAAGCACTTATCTAGATTTGAACCTACACATGCAACTTGGGAACTGGTGCATTTATAAATATTTGCTGCTATATAGAAGGGCATATTGACTCAATTTAATAGAACCTGTTACTGCTGAATCCTTTGGAGTCAGAGTTTTGGCAAGCAGGCCATAATTATTAAGTTGCATGTTTACACTTGAAATATCTCCTAAGTTAGTCATTTTAAAAGCAAAGTTAGTTTAAACTAAAGGAGAGTAGATTATAAGGATCAACCTAATATATTTATCTCAGAAAATGACAGAAATTCAAAGCCATCGGAGGATGCAACTTTATTGATTATGATTATTTTTTTAACACAAGATCAGTCAAACATTCCAATCCCAATTCCCACCCACAATCCTCCAATCCGCCATATCATGCTGGGTAACACCAAAGACAATGAACGACTCAGTCTTTTCATATAGGAATATAGGCTTCCATATAGGAATTTCTAAAATAATGATGTAGTCGCACCATCCCATCACAAACAAGGTGCATTGTCTTTGATCAGGTGTAGTAGTAGTTTTCTTACTCAGACATAATCACAAATTGTATTTATGTATGGCACAGATTAAAGTTCTTAATGTATGTTTGAGCTTTACTATATACTATAATAATTCGCCGCACTCAGCAACAGGGAGAAAAAGGAAAGACATAGACAGACATGGTTTCTGAAGATTTAATAACAAAACAAGTCGGGACCGTTAGAGGTCTATCGTGGTCAAGTAGGCGACAGAGGCCAGGATCATGCGCTGACTGGGATGCGCAACCAGGAACAGTACATGACACAGGAATGAATCAACGTGGAGATCAGCGCTCACCCCCTAGAAGAAAGGGTGGCGAGGGTGGGGAAATCGGAGTGTTCAGAGCAGAGGCAGCGAGCCAAGTGAGACTGAAAGCGGAAAACGGTGCACGAGGAAAGCTAAGAATAGACTGCCTCGTGCGCAAATTACCCATGTTAGCCTCGGCCAACATGCACATTGTTTTCATTATTAACATTAGGAGATAATACGCTATAATGCCTGGTACACACCTACCGTTTGTGTGCGCACACCTCCCGATTACGATCGAAAACTGCCCGTTTCGCCCACAAAAATTGCTTGGTGTGCGCTCCCCGCGCACACCTAGCGATTGCGATTCGCAGCATAAAACACAGTTTTTAAGTGCTAAAAAAAAGCGGCCGTTTACGATTTTGCGATTCGCGATTCGAAAAAGAACGATATCCGCCCCGTTTTTCAGTTTTAAAGCTGGATCGGGGTCGAGTCGCCAGTTTTAGTGCGCGAATCCTATACGGTAGGTGTGTACCTAGCATTAGTGTTGTACATTGTCTTTGTTGGTACAGCAGTTACGGCGGGCTCGGGAACTTGTCCTCTGTTTTCAATGGTACAGCAGTTAGGCTGGGCTAGGGGACCTGTCCAATTATCTTGATTGCTGTATTTCACAGGGAAAGCGCTGAGTGGTGCGTCTTATCGTACATTGTCTTTGGTAACACTCACCCAGTCAGCAACATAGTTATCAGGCTGTAATTCGTGCATGTCTCTTAATGCACTGTCATTACCTCCATGTTCCTTAAATTCCAGCAGCAGCCCATCCATAATTACCATTGTAATGAGCCCCACGTGGATTGTGTGAGTGGCACGATTGGTTTAACTGGTTCCCTTACCGCAACATGGGATTGATGATATTATTATCAGCTCGTATCCATCCCTATGATGCGAGAGACACCTAGTCACACATGCCACACACCTCCCCCCCCACGTGCACACAGACCATACCCACACACATACCAATACACATACACACATACCTAATCATACATACCACACCACACACACACGTCCATACCCAACATAACCACCCACACATCCACTCCACACACACATGCCCCCCATAGCCATCCACCACACCACACCCACACCATCCAACAAGTGCTCCACACTCACCATTAAAACACAACACCCTGCACACTACACACACCATACACTCACTCCACATACACACATATATAGCCAACCACAGGACATACCAACACACCCACACACACCCCATACACACTGTCCAACAAGTGTTTCACACTCACCATTCAAACACAACACTCTGCATACCACACACATACCAACACACCCACATACACCCCATACACACTCTCCAACAAGTGCTCCACACTCACCATTCAAACATGACACTCTGCATACCACACACACCCCTACACACCATACACTCACTCCACATACACATCCACATAGCCAACCACATGCCATACCAATACACCCACACACACCCCATACACACTGTCCAACAAGTGCTCCACACTCACCATTCAAACACAACCCTCTGCACACCACACACACCAACACACCCACACACACACCACCCACACCGTCCAACAAGTGCTCTTCACTCACCATTCAAACACAACCATGTGCACACCACACACACCCCTACACACCGCACACCCATTCCACATACACACCCACATACCCACATAGCCAACCACATGCCCCACCAACACACCCACACACATACCACACACACCATCCCACCGGTACTCCACTCACCATCCAACCACACCAGACACACCACTCTGCACACCACACACTACCACACACACCACACACACACTCCACACACCACATATATACCGACATACCCAACCACATGCCACACCAAGACACCCACACACACCACACACACCATCCAACCAGTACTCCACTCACCATCCAAACACACCACACCCACGACTCTGCACACCACACACCACCATACACACCACACACCCACTCCACATACATAGCCACATACCCAACCACATGCCACACCAAGACACCCCGACACACACCACACACACCATCCCACCAGTACTCCACTCACCATTCAAACACACCACACACCACTCTGCACACCACACATCACACACCACCATACACACCACACACCCACTTCACATACATATCCACATACCCAACCACATGCCACACCACGACACCCACACACACCATCCCACCAGTACTCCACTCACCATCCAAACACACCACACACACCACTCTGCACACCACACACCACCATACACACCACACACCCACTCCACATACATACCCACATACCCAACCACATGCCACACCACAACACCCACACACACACACACAACATCCCACCGGTACTCCACTCACCATTCAAACACACCACACATGCCAATTTGCATACCACATACCACCACACACACACTCCACACACCACATAGATGCCCACATACCCAACCACATGCCACACTAAGACACCCATACACACACCACCCACATCATCCCACCGGTACTCCACTCACCATACAAACACACCACTCTCACACACCGCATACCACACACCACACACCCACACACACACCACCCTACATCCCCACTCACCACCTCTCCACAGACCTACACAACCTGTAGGCCTACACCGTTCCCACGTTCCCACTCACCACACCCACCACACTCACCACACCCACCACACCCACCACACCCACACTTAAATCAATAAGATAATGTTTAAATAACCGTGTTAGACGTCACCCTGGCCTCTACCCACACGTCCGTCCGGCCTGTCTCTATCAGGCTGGACATAATTAGATAGCTTCTAACGACCGTAGTGTAAAAAGTCAGAGCCCCCCGGGCCCCCGGACCCCATCCCGCTGCCCTGCCCGATCCAGCCTCGTCCTCACCTACTTCCATCGCCCGGCCGCAATCGAGTTACAAGCCTCTCACCCATTGACCGTCATTTTGTTTAGTGACCCCCTCATCGCCATTACCGGTCTCTTCCCACTCCCTCCCCCTCCCTCCCCATCCCTCTGCTCCCTCCCCGCCCTCCTCCTCCCTCCCCTCTGTCCCACTCGCTCCTCCTCCCTCCCCTCCTTCCCCTCCTCGTCCCTCAATCCCACTCCCACTCCTCCTCCATCCCTCACTTCCCTCTCACTCCTTCCCCCGTCCCGTCTCTCCCCTTCCCTCCCCTTCCTCCCCCCCCCCCACACTCCCCTCCCGCCGCCCACCACCTCATACCACCACCACAACGCTGCTACCAAGTACCAGAGCGCGCGCGCCAACCCCGAGGCGAAACCAAAACGAGGTTGGCGCGCGCCGCTTGCTGGTCCCCGCGCGCCGCTGCTGCCGCAAACGACACCGCTGCCGACGCCGCCGCTGTCGGCTAGTGGCGCCCCCTGGGAGTGCAGCGTGTCATTACCGCTACGACGGCCTGGGCAATCAGACAACAAAGATGCCAGCAGAAAGATGAATCCAACACGATTAGCGCCAAATAGCGACGCGGGCCGTGTCGCCACCATCACCACAGCCACTGATGGACTCCCCCTCCCCTCCCTCTCTCCCTCCCCCTCCACCCATCTCCCATCAGCACAGCCACTGGAGCCCCCCCCCCCTCCAGTCCCCCTCCCTCTCTCCCTCCCTCCTCCCTTCTCCCATCACCACAGCCACTGGACTCCCCCTCCACTCCCCCTCCCTCTCTCCCTCCCCCTCCTCCCTTCTCCCATCACCACAGCCACTGGACTCCTCCTCCACTCCCCCTCCCTCTCCCTCTCCCACTCCCCTCCTCCCTTCTCCGATCACCACAGCCACTGGACTCCCCCTCCACTCCCCTCCCTCTCTCCCTCCCCACCTCATCACTTCTCCAATCACCATAGCCACTGATGGACTCCCCTATCCACTCCCCCCTCTCCCCCTCCCCATCCCCTCCCTTCCGCGACACCTTCTCATCCCTTCCCCTCCCCTCTCCTCTCCACTCCCAACCCCTTACCCTTTCTGTGCCCCTTCTCTCCCGTCTACTCCAGTCGCTCTTCCCTTCTACTCTTCTCCCACTCCCTAAATCTCCCGTCCATTCCTACTTCCTCACTCCCCTTCCCTTTCCGTCACCTCTCCCTCCCCTCCACACTACCATACATTTTCACTCCCTTCACATCTCCCCCGCATTCCCCTACCATTTCACTCCACTCCCCCCTCCCATTCCTAAACACCCCATTCCCCTCATTTTCCTCCCTTCACGTCCCTCTCCTGTCACTCTCCCTCCCCCTTCACATTCAACTTCCCACTTCTCCTATTGCCTCTCGTCAACCTCTCCTCTCCCTTCTCTCCCCTTTCCTCAGCTCCCTCCCTTCTCTTCCCACCTATTGCACTGTCCCTTCCCATTCCATTGTCCTTTCCCCTTCTCTTCCTCTCCATTATCCTCTCTTCCGCTCATGTCCCTTTCCCTGCCCCCTCTCTTCCTCTCTCCTCACCTGTTGCACTGTCCCTTCCCGTTCCATTGTCCTTTCCCACCATCTCCTCCCCTTTCCCTTCCATCCTTCTTTGCTCCTCCCCTGCCCCTCTCTTGCCGCCCTTTCTTCCCTTCTCCTCCCCGCTTTCCCCTCGTTTCCTCTCCCTTATCCTCTCTTCCCCTCATGTCCCTTTCCCTCACCTCCTCTCTTCCTCTCTCCTCCCCCTCACTTCTCTTCCCCTCCTCCATTTCCTCTCCCTTCTTCTCCCTTCCCATTCCTCTACCCTCTCCTTTCCCTTCCCTCACATTTTCCCCGTCTCTTCCTTTCCCTCCCCTTCCCATCCCGTCCCCTCCCCTACCCCCTCCATTCCATTCTTCCCCTATCCCCCTCCCCTCCATTCCCTTCCCCCTTCCCCCCTCCCCCATCCCTCCCCCTCCCTCCCTCTACCCCTTCCCTCCCCCCTCCCTCCCCCTCCCTCTCCCCCTCCCCGACTCCCCCCCCCCCCTTGTGGATAGGACAGCCCTGATGCTGTACACAACTTAGCCCCGAAAAGCGGCGCGTTTAGCGACAATCAAGCGCTCATTAGGCCTAAAAGCGTCGCCTGGTGATGATCGTTAGGGGCCTGGCATCACCTGGGCAACGGTGGTTAGCATCCTCCAGTGGCTCGGGGTTAGCGGGGATAAACACGGGATTAACACTAATGGAGGCAGGTGAGGGCCGGGCCCACGAGTGTCGTAAAACCGGGCAGTGCCGGAAAGAGGCAGTGTACGTACCAGCGTCTGCCTACAACGATTAGAGTAAAACCTCTCTAACAGACCACCTTCACAGATCGACCACTCCCCTTTATTAGTGTAGAATCTAATACTCTGATCTCTGGCTGTGTACGGAGGCTATGAGGAAAACAATACAGACAAAGAGAAAGAAAGAGAGCAAAGAATAATAGGAGAGAAGAGAAGAGAGAGTCCAACCCTCTGGTGTATTGCTTATAGTTATATAGTTACATGGGTTCAATGTAGAGTATCATCACAGCTCCTTACCCCAATGGGAAATGAGCATTCTTGGCCCTACCAATAGGGATCCAGCATTCCTGGTCTCCATGGATACCAGTGGTCTACCCACCACCAGTAGCTGTATGGCCCCAGGGCCACCACCAACATTGATCTTTTGAGTGTGGTGACCCCTACCCCAGCAGAAGGGCTAGGCCCTGAGTGCAATCACACCCATAACTGCCAGCACCACTATGTCTATTTACATCCCACTCAGGCACCACCAACCCATATATATCTATGTATAGATGTGCCTGGTCACGTACACCGATCAGTAATAGAACATTTGCATTCCCCCTCGCTGATTATCGGAATATTTTACGTTAGGGTCCCAAACAATCGCCCATATAAATTATATTGTTGCACTGATTAAATAAATCTCCCTAACTGACCACCTCCCTAAATGAACCATTTAAAGTCGGTCCCATGGTTGGTCAATTTAGAGAGGTTTTACTGCACATAAAACCTCTCTAACTGACCACCTCCACAGATCGACCACTCCCCTATATTGATCGCTTTATGTGGGGCCCAAATGATCGCCCATACAATACCAGTGAACCGAGAACAATACAGTAAAACCTCTTTAAATCGGCCGACCATGGGACCGACATTAAATAATCAATTTACGGAGGTGGTCCAGTCGGTTTAGGGAGTTAGAATATCATTACAATGATATTGTCGGGGCGATCGGTTGGGACCCAAATAAAGCGATCGATATATCGAAGTGGTCGATCTGTGGAGGTGGTTGGTTAGAAAGGTTTTACTCTACTCCCTAAACCGACCACCACCCTAAGTTGACCATTTAAAGTCGGTCCCATGGTCGGTCGTTTTAGAGAGGTTTTACTGTCGAGTAAAACCTCTCTAACTGACCACCTCCACAGATCGACCACTCCTCTATATCGATCACTTTATTTGTGTCCCGAACGATCGCCCATACTATTCCATTGTACCGATACAAAAAACTCCCTAAACCGACAACCTCCCTAAATGGACCATTTAAAGTCGGTCCCATGGTTGGTCGATTTAGAGAGCTTTTGCCGTATAGTAAAGCCTCTCTAACTTGCCAGTTCCACAGATCGACAACTCCCCTATATCGATCTTTTTATTTGGGTCTCAAACGATTGCCCATTGTGCCGATTAAGAAAACTCCCTAAACCGACGACCTCCCGAAATCAACCATCTAAAGTCGGTCACATGCTAGGTCGATTTAAAGAGGTTTTATTGTACAGAAAACCTCTCTAACCAACTACAGATATCGACCACTCCCCAATATTGATCGCTTTATTTGGGTCCCAACAATACCATTGTAACCATATTCTAACTCCTTAAACTGATCACCTCCCTAAATGGACCATTGAAACTGAAAGTCGGTCCAATGGTCGGTAGCTTTAGAGAGGTTTTACTGTTTATTATTAGTGTGGAAAGGTTGGGTGGGGGGGGGGGGGCGGGAGGTGGAGTGGGAGTTAGAGGGGGGACTGTCTCGCCAGACGGCGATGCGTTTAATATGCAACGATGATAGTGATGGTGGACATGTATGTAGGACGATGAACGATGAATAAAATAGGAGTGAGAGAGAGAAAAAGGGCATTGTGGATGAGGAAAGGATCAGTGCTTGGTGTGTGAGTAGTGTCTGGAATCGGTGATGAAAAGATGGCGATGATAGAATAGCGCACTGAGGGCATTGCCTCGCCCTCCCCCCCCCCCCCCCCCCCCCCCCCCCTCCCCCCTCCCTCCTAGGTTAAAGTTGCATAGTCCGGTTGTTTTGAATTTCTGTCATTTTCTGAGATTGAAGTTAGATTGATTGTTATAATCTACCTTAATTTAGTTTCAACTAAATTATATTTGAAATCATCATCATCATCATGCTGTAGGTCGCGACGCGACAAAGACTGCTTTCATTACTTGACTGCCGCTCTCCATTTAGCTCTCTGCTGTGAGAGTTGCGTCCATGAGTCGATTTCAGGAAAGCTACCTGCAAAAGTGTTGAAGTGCTGCTGACTTTTGCAAGTTACCAGCGGCACTCTCTCGGGGAGCAAATAGAGGTTTCACACCGGCAAGAACATGTCAAGACAGGCGCAAAACTATTTGTCCCTGCAGTAGCTGGTCGGGAGATGTTGGGAGTTCCATACATCAACCGCCCTTAATGCTGCCACAGTGACATGGTTTTCTGTTCAGGGTTTGCTCCCTTAGCCTTCGGTTCTGTCAAGAACCTGTACCACAAGGCAGTGGTTTACACCTCTGCAAGGCAGGGGTGTCAAACTCCCTGAGGTATTGCTATACCTGCAATACCTGCATACCAAAATATTTGAAATAGCTAACTTGAAATGACTAAGTTCAAACAAGTACAAATTAATTTTGGCAAGCACACCAATAATCTGACATCATAGGTTTTGACAGCAGAAACAGGTTCTGTTTAATTGCTTCAATATTCAATATGTGGCGACAAATGATTAGTAAGTGTATCGGAATCTACGTTAGATCTCTAGAATAAAACCCACGCTCTAATGCCAGTGGCAAGAACTCATGTTGTGGGTTGAACCATAGCCCTCTGCAGAAAAGGTATATTCCGGCATTGTACTGCCCCCCCCCCCACCCCCTAGGAATACCCTCATAAGGGTGTTGCACTCCTAATTAACATAAATAGCCTGATTAGCATGCTAACGGGATAACCGGCTCGCCGACAACGTGTGTCACGTGACACATACCATATGGTACAGTTTGCCATTACACCTACCGTTAATTACTTTGGGAGAATTTGAAAGTCGGCGTGTTTTACAAGTAAATCACCCCCACTGATAGAACAGACCACTGAAGTTATCTTGGCCGTAGTCGTGGCCTGTGTTCAGTGTTTGAACACCATTATTGACCAAATATGATTTAATGCAAGTTAATGCAAGTCCATCAGATTCAATTATTCTGATTTCCTTACAGGTTTTCTTTTCTATATTTCCTTTCTTTTCTAATTTTTAGTCGGAAATATTGCTTAGGGGAAATTAAAGGTTTCCCGTTGGTGGTACCGAAGAGAAAGGCGTGGTAACGGGTTTCTATTAGAAATAATAGAATGCTAACTAACTTAGCATTACATCGGGTATTGCGGGACCACATTGACAGTGCATGACTGATTGATTGGGGTTTTATGGCCTAATAACATAACGGGATCATATGAGGACGGTGATGGAGTTCTGGCAGGATGCACACATTGTGGCTTTATAGTGTCGGCCTTGTAGTGATTTATTATGGTTATAGTAGATGCCAAGCCACAATGAGATATATCACTCAGTCAATGTACATTTGACATTCAGAACTAGATATATTGAAATACAGTTTGACATTGAGCGCTACCATGCAGGCAATGCACTATATACATACACAAGGTAGGTTCAACAACCATACAGCAAATAATGTGTGCAGGATCCTGGTCAGGGTTCACAATCGTGGGATAGTGGGATGCGGCTCCTTGCGTAAGAGATCAGTGCAGCCTAGTGCAGTATATTGCTGGTCAACCCACCAATATCCCACAATGATGGCAAGTTGTTTTCCTTATTATTCCAGAATAGTTACTGCTGCAGCCCAGTTCGTGCACACAGCTGTGGAGGAAAAGGAAACCCTGTAGAAAAAGTACCGGATGGCCGGGTTATGTATATATATATATATCCACATGATTTTCCAGTCTAAGAAGCTAATTATATTGTTCAAATACTTATCTAACACTAACAGAGGTTGTTGGTTTTGGAATGCAGAAGTGTTGACATCATGTAGACCTACATAAAAGTTGCATAGTCCGATGTTTTTTTGTTTTTTTAAAGATTTTCTGAGATAAATACATTAGGTTGATCGCTATAATATACCTTACTTTAGCTTGAAGTAACTTTTATTTTAAGTGGGTAACTTTTGAGATATTTGAAGTGCAAGGATGCTAAATTAATTTTGGCAAGCTTGCCAAAACTCCGACACCCTAGCCCTCTGCAGTAACAGGTTCTATTCAATTGCCTCACTATTCCGAGTTGTGTGGTGACAAATGTTTAATAAGTGCACTAGTATCGATGGTAGATATGTAGAATCCAATTTAGATCATTATTTTGGTTTAGAAAGTTTGATGTTGTCATCGGACTATGCAGCTTTAAACAAACTAGCAAAGTGGAATGGAGAGAATCCAGTGGTCACAATTCTGGTATGGTGGCATTCTCTCTTAGTTCGCCAATTCTACATCAATATAGATAAACACTGTGTGCTGGAACCAGGACCTCGACAGGTTGATCCCAATTGTTTCCAGTTTTTTCTCAGATTTAGATATTGTTGTTGAGGCGAACATTTTCCTTAATTTAACTCATGTTTCCATTGTTATTCTGATTAAACTTGTTGACACATTTAGCATTCTCTGTATTTAGTCTCATCCAGATATGACCTTAGATGTTGCCAGGACGTAAAACTCCAACGACCAACCAATCTGTTTTTAGTTCTAGATATGTCGAAGTTTGGATTAATCTAAATTTAGACCAAAGGGATACCGGGTCATGGTGTCAGTGGTCCTGTTTTGCAGCTGGGCAGCACTATAAAGTTGTCATCATGGCGAACTATCACAAGTCGGTACTGGAACTGGACCCAATATTGCCTTAAATGTTGCTAGGATTCAAAATCCCAACAAAACAAACAGGTAATCTACTTATTCCCATCTAGAGAGAAGGATCGGGTAAAGTGTTGATGAAGGGCACCTCAGAGAGAGGGAGGGGGAAGGGGGAAGGGTGGGAGGGCGGGAGAGGGAGGGAGGGGGAGGGAGGAGAGCTCCTTACGGCTAGGGTGAAATTAGCAGCGCATTCAGTCACTTAAGGCAATTGCATCTCGGATTAGCTTTGCATATGTTATGTAAATACGCCGCGAGGTGGCGTCTTGTTAAAAATTATTACGTGCAAGAAGGGCATTGTCTCGGAAACAAGGAATACTCAAATATCTAAGAAGTGTATGGTAGTTAATGCATGACATAATCAATTCACAAGGTTTTGTAAGCAAATAGGGCTAAGCAACACTAGTTTTTTTTGTGATTTTGTTGTTGCATTTATTGAGTAAGCAAGGGGCCTTCTTATCGCGGATAATTGGTTTTCTAATCCTATTGCTCCTTGCTCTAGTCATCACAATTGCAAAATAATCAATATAAAAGAATATTTTTTTTAATATTTTAAAAACCAATTCATATGAGGGTGGTGGTGGAAATTATTTATAAGAGGGAGAAGATGTAGAAAATGAAAAAAAAAAGGTAGAAGAGAATGAAGAATTGAAGTCAGGATCTGGTGGAGGAGAGGATGGAAGAATATTTACCCGAAATGCACTAGAAGAGAACGCGAGTATGCGCATATATAGATGGGTGTGTAGGAGCGGAAGGAAGAAATTTCTGCCATTTAAAGATATATATCCTCCGGTGGGACTGACACTGGTCTACATCCAATGGAGGCGAGGAGTGAAGATGGAGCCACTGGTACAGTGTTGGTCTTATGGAGTATAACAAATAATAATAATAAATAATCCTTCCGTATCTTTATATTCGCATAATTCGTTATACATCACATATATTAGCTTCATCATTTTAATTTAATTGACTTTAGTTTGCAGCAACTTCCATTTTAAAGAGTTAACTTTGGAGATACTTAAAGCGAAAATATATCAAATTAATCTTGGCATGCTCCTGGAAATGCTTCAACACCATATGCGTCATTGTATTGATTTAGTATTCCCTTCTGGGCAGCAATAAATGTTTAATTAGTGCACCAGTATGTCTGGTAGCCTATGTAGGATAAAATCTAGCTAATTTTCCAGTTTTTGAAAAGGTGATGCCTTTTGCGGACTGTCCAGAATTAGTTTTGATTGACTGAAAGAAGATAAGTTTGTTTTATTTAACAATGCCTCTAGAGCATATTGATTTTCATTGGCTATTGGACGTCAAACATATGGTCATTCTGACATATTTCTTTGGAGGAAACCTGCTGCCGCCACATAAGCTACTCTTTCCGATAAGCAGCAAGGGGTCTTTTATATTCACTTTCCCACATACCACAGCCTTTGATGAACCAGTTGTGGACCACT
The DNA here is from genome assembly GCA_030323885.1 of Branchipolynoe longqiensis. Taxonomy (NCBI): domain Eukaryota; kingdom Metazoa; phylum Annelida; class Polychaeta; order Phyllodocida; family Polynoidae; genus Branchipolynoe; species Branchipolynoe longqiensis. The sequence continues at coordinate 72,151,895 of CM059190.1, read as the reverse complement.
GGTTGGAATGGAAAATAACCCAAACTGCAAATGTGTCCACTGACCAGGATCGATTGGATGACCCACACCTTGACAGGTGAACACTCTACTGCCTGAGCTACATCCCGCTCTCCGATTGATTGAAATAAGTATTTTCACTGGGTGCAGTGACCGAATCGATAGACCGTGGGCCTCGCATACAGAAGACTGGGAGTTTAGTTCCCAGTCAAGTCAAACCAATGACGTATAAAATTGATACTTGTCACTTCCTAGCCTGGCGCTCGGCATTAACAGGATAGAGCAAGGGCTGGTTAGCTCAGTGTCAGGATAATGTGACTGAATGGGATATCGGATCATGGTGCCAGTGACCTGATTTCCCACTGGGTCCACACTATAGAGTCACCATGAGTGCACACTGTCACAAGTCGGTACCCATCCTGATATGATCTGAGATGTTGCCAGGACGTACAACTCCAACAACAAACCAACCAATCTAGCATTTCAAGAATTTAAAATCCTGCCATTATCCTCCAGTGTGTGCTGAGCGAATAGTTGCACACACATCACACCTCACGCTGCAGCTAGTGGGGCAGCAGCGGTAGCTTAGACTGTGACGAGCATTTAGATTGCTCAGAGCAGCTCAGAGCAGGTCACAGAGCTAATTACGCATTGGTCGACACTTGCCCATTGTTCCTGCCAGTTCACTCATTATCGCCCACTCCACCCCCAAAGCAGATCAGCCCTCCATCACCTCCCCTCACACACACCCCCTGTGAGCACTCCCTCTACCCTCTCCCATCTCCCCTCCACCTCTCCTGTCCCTCCCCGCCCCTCTCCCCTCAGCACCACACCTCCTCCACACCCTGTCGATTTGACTTCATGAGGACAAAGTGGCCCCCTATTATCGCCCATCTATTCATCCCGTGTCGTCGTAATGGTGGTCCCCGGAGGTCCATCTCGGCGGCCATCTTGTCTGAGGTCGCCCTCTCCCCCTCCCTCCTGCCGGCATACATATTCATCACATTAACTCTAGCGCGGTGTGTGGAATGTGAGGGTGAAAAGAAATTCACTAACACCCTCCCCTCTGTTAACATTTTTAACAAAAGGCTCAACACAATAATAATGAATTGGTTCCTACAGTGACAACAATATATATTGGCTAGGGATATATATATATATATATAAATATCATATATATATATAATAATTCTTAAGTTAACTATGTACAGACGGAAGATAAGGTGTAAAGAGATAGAGACAAGTATGCGATATGAGTTGGGAGTAAAAATTCCTCCGAGCAACTGGAGGCTAGGCCCCGTGCAGGAGGCGGCGCGGTGCATGATGGGGGGTCCCAACCTTCCCAGCCGGACAGGGGTGGGGGGTGCCAGACACTACAGGCATTATTACACGCGATAAAGGGTATATCAATACCCATATATATATATGGTGTCATAGCTACGTTGAAACATAGCTGCGATATGAAGTTGCTTGGATTCTGAATTTTACTTTACTCTCATTTCGGTTTTGAATAATCGAAGAAGAACAAATAAATTGGGTGAAAGTTGCGGACGAATTATTAGGACAGCATGCTCTGGGTGCTGGGGGAATAACGCCAGACCCCTGAATAATGCCCCTAACGCACATCCTCCACTCTCACCGTTCCCTGCCTCGACGCCAATTTCACCTATATTGGCCGTGTGGTGATAACAAATCGCCAACAATCCTCATGCAGCTCCTCTCAAGTCTCGGTACATTCCGGGCACTACTGCTGAAGTGCGATAGTTTTGTTTGATCTCTGCAGGGGCGGGATTCGTCCAGTCCCACACTAGACTCCCTCTGATGGGCGTCGCATTAAGGGTTGGCTCCGGCCAATGCTGGACTGTTACTTACAGGTAACCCATGGCCTTAACCCAAAACACTACAAACCTAACGTAACCTAGACATGCAACGCCAGCATACATTAGAACGCGTCTTAGTTAGCCCATTCCAAAATTCTATTCACCAATTACTCGCACTTATCTGAGATCAGCCACAACTTATTTATTAAAGTGGATCACCAGACAGATCTTTGTGTAAATTCTGCTGAAGAGTTCGGTGAATCCTCAGGGAATGCGGGCCCGAAGTGTCCATTATATAACACCCGCTAGGTGGTGCTCTTAACTTGCCATCGGGAGAGAGTCCCCCGACGCCCAAGGTCACTTACAGTTTGCCTCAAGGTCACGAGATTAGGATCAAACGGTGATGGTTGGGGGTCGAGCCGACTGGAGGCATTACTGTCCAGTAGCAGACAAGGGGTGTGGATTGTGTGTGTTTGTGTGTGTATGTGTGTGTATGTATTTAGATGTGACTCAGGGATGAAAGTGGTCTCCAGCCACAAAAAAAGCGGAAATCTGAAATGTTGAGGTTATCTGTAAATAGCGCTGCTCCAACAATAGCATCGTTAGCCTCGTAATCATTATTAATATTATTGAAAGAAGGAAAACCGATTGTGAATTTCTGCCAAAATGCAAATATTCTCCCATAGATTTAGCACTGTCAGGGAAAGGGGGGGAAATCCCGCAATTCAGGTTTCATCCACTACTCTCCTAGCACTATATAAGCTTCATTTCACTGATCAGTCTGTACAGATTATCCTTGGAGAGTGTTTCCATTGTCCTTGTTGTGATGGTATTATCGCCCATGCCCCCAGTAAAAATGAAGATATTCTCCCTTAAGTCCTGGTCACATACACGTTAGTGAACGTAGTCGAACGTAATTGAACATAGGATAGATTAGCGTGGGTCAAACATGGTGTAAGTATGTTAAACTACGGTGGAAAACATTAAGGTACGGCAGGTTTTGGTATGGATAAATACATTACTGCACGGATGCCGTACATTCAACTATGTTCAACTACATTCAACTACGTTCAACATACATTAGCCTCCACTACAGTCAACTACATTCAACTACATCCAAGTACACCAAAGTATGCTAGAGTATGCTAGAGTAAATTAATAGTATGGAGACTTTGCCACATTATGTTAGCCTCTAACATAGCACTCTTTTGAACATGTCCAAAGATTAAATCGGAACTCACGCCCACCCACGTTATTACCAAGTTAGCATGACAGAGAAACACGGATGCTGGTACATTCAACTATGCTCAACTACGTTCAACTACATTCAACTATGTTAGCCTCCACTACATTCAACTGTGTCCAGTAATGTGTATGTGACCAGGCCTTTAGATTTAGCACTGTCAGGGAATCGTCGGAAAATCCCGGAAGTCAGGTTTCATCCACTACTGTCCTAGCACTCTCCTAGATACATTCCACTGATCAGTCAGTACAGACTATCCTTTGAGAGTGTTCCATGCCACCAATTTCCTACATAAAGTTCAATATATATAAACAGGTTGGAGAGCTCACCAGGTTTTAGCTATGGTGGTCATTTGATCAATGATTTAATTACCTGGGTCTAATTTTATATCAGATTAATGTGCAGTTTGACAGTTTTGGCTGCGACACACTGAGTTTTGGGATGTTTCCATATTGGAATACAGGACTAGAAAGCAAAATATTATATCTAATTTCCTTAATATTTCCAGGACATTTAGTTGGAACCAGATTGAGTAAATTAGCAGTGAATATTAAGAAATAATTCATTAGTTACAACAAATGGCTACAGGCTAGAACTGCCCATTATAGTACTGTGTTGGTATAACAGTAAATCCCAAACAATAGGGCACCTCTAGTGAACCATGAGGGGCGGGGGTATATGCTGGTCTGTGGCCCACTCACATACTTCCACTTGCCACTTTGGGAGGAGGTCCTGTGGGGACTGTTGTACATCATTTAGATATATCTTTTGTATACAATATATATATATATGCATAATATATAATTCACTGTGATTATGGATCTGATGCATAATCACCACAAATATGGCTTTTCTTGCTGATACAGCAACATTAAGTAAAATGTACCTTAAATATTATTGCATTTATATTTTATTTATTTTATTGCTGCTTGTCACTTTTTATTTATATTTATATTATTTGAAGGGAGGCCCGTTGCCAGGAGTCTCGGCGCCGGGAGGCCGGGAACGGTGGCGCCGGGAAGCTGGTAGTAACTTCAAAACACTACCCCACAAAAACACTACGCTGGTGTTTTCAACATAGGTTCAAAACACTATGGTAGCGTTTTCAACCTAGTTGAAGGTAGGTTCAAAACACTATTGTGACCATGCTCAAAACACTATCCTTAAGTTCAAAACACTACCTTTAAGTTCAAAACACTACTCTAAAAAAGATGTTATAATTGCTGCATATTCATTTTCATTTGTAGTAGGGTGAGGCAGTATGCATTATGGTGGGCAGTATGCATTATGGTGGGAAGTATGCAGTATGGTGGGGCAGTATGCAGTCGGGTGTGGAAGAATGCAATAGAGTGAGGAAGTATGCAGTAGGGTGGGTCAGTATGTATATAGTTAGGTGTGGCAGTAGGGGTTGTTGTTATTGGTTGTTGTTTTATGTCCTAGCAACATCTAAGGTCATATCAGGACTGGTTCCGACTTGTGACAGTGCACACTCATAGCAAATTTATAGTGCTGCCCTATTAGGGGACCAAGCCACTGGCACCATGACTCGCCAGGCCACTGGCACCATGACTTGTTAAATGCTGGAGCACTATCAGGGTATACTAGTACATTGTTAAATGCCGCAGAACTATCAGTGTATACTAATACGTTTGAAATGCCGCAGAACTATCAGTGTATACTAATAGTAATACGTTTGAAATGCCGCAGAACTATCAGTGTATACTAATACGTTTTAAACACTGCATCACTATCAGTGTACACTAATAGTACATTCTTAAATGATGCAGCACTATCAGCGTATAATAATACATTGTTAAACGTGGCTGCACTATCAGCGTGTACTAATATGTTGTTAAATGTGGCAGCACTATCAGCGTATACTAATATATTATTAAATGCTGCAGCACTATCAGCGTGTACTAATACGTTGTTAAATGCTGCAGCACTATCAGCGTGTACTAATACGTTGTTAAATGCTGCAGCACTATCATTGTGTACTAATACGTTGTTAAATGCTGCAGCACTATCAGTGTATACTAATACATTGTTAAACGTGGCTGCACTATCAGCGTGTACTAATATGTTGTTAAATGTGGCAGCACTATCAGCGTATACTAATATATTATTAAATGCTGCAGCACTATCAGCGTGTACTAATACGTTGTTAAATGCTGCAGCACTATCAGCGTGTACTAATACGTTGTTAAATGCTGCAGCACTATCAGTGTATACTAATATGTTGTTAAATGCCGCAGCACTATCTGCATATACTAATACATTGATAAATGCTGCAGCACTATCACGGTATACTAATATGTTGTTAACCGGTGCAGCACTATCCGGGTATACTAACTAATACATTGTTAAACGGCGTAGAACCATCAGCATATACTAATACGTTGCTAAACGCCGCATCACTATCAGCGTATACTAGTATTAGTACTAGTAGTAAGTAATACGTGGTGCTGCCATGTCATGATTGTGTTTTGAACTTGGATAGTCTCTTGAACTTACATAGGGATAGTATAGTGGTTTGGACTTAACAGTAGTGCTTTGAATGGGGTAGTGTTTTGAACGTGCTAAGATTACTAACTTACTAAGATAATCTGTATATATGTACATATCCATGTACATGTATATGTATTTATATGTATATATGTGAATATACATATATATGTATAGATGCATATGTACATGTATATGTATATAGGTATATATGCATATATCTATACAGATTTACATATAAATATACATAATGCACATATTACATAAGCATTGATGCATATATATATATATATATATATATATACCAATACATACTGTTTTTAGAGATGACTGCATCACATATTGTAGAGTGGTCCTCCATTTGTCACTGGTTCACGTTAACCCATGTGTAGTCTGTGTCACTATCAGACTTATTGCAAGGGGCCTAAGCTCTGACACTTTCACAATAAGATTTTAACCAAAAATTCCAAAGAAAGCTTTCACACCTCAGGTTGCCAATGGAGCCCTGGGTTGCACCTCCGTGTGACAGCTGAGCTCACTGAGTGTGAATGTGTCAGAGCCCATGCCATTGGAATATGTATGAGAGTGGATTGGATTTGGTTTATAAGGGTATTTGCCACAGTGCACTGCACCCACATATGTCTGAAGGCACACACTACACAACAGTCAACTTGTTAATTTCAAATGGATTACTGTTGTGCACCATCTCACACAGTCATCCCATTTAGGAACACTGGTAAGTTATTCTTCATCTGATATTGCAATACACATATATACACATAAATATGTGTAAATGTAAATGGATATGTATATATCTATACACATATACATGCATGCATATATATGCATATATGTATGTATGTATATATGAAGAGTTCAGGCACAAAACAACGTAAACGCCAATCCAAAAATGGAGATAAACATTGGAATCAAACCGTCACCAAGTTGGTTTATTTAGGTTTCTACCCCTTTGTTCATTGCTTCATAACCATGTGATCATACGAAAAGTGCAATTAGGGAGAATTAAAATAATTTTCATGTAAAGATCTGTTATTTAAACTACATTTGTGGATTGACATTTACATGGTTTTGCGCCTAAACCTTTCATATACATATATTCATGCGATCCTTCGCTGGGACACCACCCATGCCCCCCAAATGATGCGCGAAAAGGAAGAAGGCAAGGCGGGGGTGGAATAAAGGCGTTTAATTTACGCCTCAGGCAGACAGAGTATACAGAGGAATGAAGGAGAGGCTCATGAAGAGCAGCAGTAAATAAGCTCATAAGGAGCAACAATGTAATGTAAAATATAACAATAAATGGAAGAAGAGTAAAGAGGCTCATGAGGAGCAAAACAGGGAGATGTACATGAAGAATAAAAGTTCAGTTAGAGTCAAATGTCATGAGGGGTGAGTGAGGGGGTGCCGAGGAGCCCTCCACCATGGAAGAGAGGAGTGTATAAGGAAGAAGATGGGTGGGTGGGTGGAGGAAAAAGGGAAGAGATCTGGAAGGCGGCAGGAGGGCGAGTGGCTGAGGGAGGCCGGCGGGCGACCTTATAAGAGAAAGGGGGACGGGCGACAGCGGGTGAGGTGTGAATGCTGCCGGCCCGGGGGAGGGCGAGAGGTGGCGAGCAGCGGGCGTCGGGTGAGGCGCGAATGCTGCGCGACAGGGGGCCGGGGGGAGGTGGTGGCGCGCGGCGGCGTCGGGCGAGGTGAGAGGGGAGCGCGAGAGCGCGGGGCGGGGGAGGGTCTCTTCCTCTCCTCGCATCAAACGTAATGCTACGCATTACGACCGATGCGCGAAAAGGAAGAAGGCAAGGCGGGGGTGGAATAAAGGCGTTTAATTTACGCCTCAGGCAGACAGAGTATACAGAGGAATGAAGGAGAGGCTCATGAAGAGCAGCAGTAAATAAGCTCATAAGGAGCAACAATGTAATGTAAAATATAACAATAAATGGAAGAAGAGTAAAGAGGCTCATGAGGAGCAATACAGGGAGATGTACATGAAGAATAAAAGTTCAGTTAGAGTCAAATGTCATGAGGGGTGAGTGAGGGGGTGCCGAGGAGCCCTCCACCAAAAAAGGCGGAGAGGGCTCGCGGCGCGCCCGAGGGGGTTCGACGAGGAGCGGGCGGCCAAAAAAAGAGGAGGCCCGCTCCTTGGCGAGATCCGGTGAGGAGGTCCGAGGAGGGTCGAGCAGGGGGGCAGCGAAATCCTCAGGGCTGGGTGGGGTGGCGGTCGGGGTCGGGTCCGGTGGGTCGCTGAAGGCGGTGTCGTGGGGGTCGGCGGCTGTGATGTCGGCAGAGTGTTCTTCGTGAGGCTGGGCTGGGCTGTGGTCTGAGGCGTGAGGTCCGAGGTGATGGTCCCCGGCTGTGACTGGGCGGCGCTGCGATCGGTGGTCGCTGGGAGGTTGTCGGTGGACGGCGGTGTCGGCGGCTGTGATGTCGGCAGAGGGTTCCTCGTGAGGCTGGGCTGGGCTGTGGTCTGAGGCGTGAGGTCCGAGGTGATGATCCCCGGCTGAGACTGGGCGGCGCTGCGATCGGTGGTCGCTGGGAGGTTGTCGGTGGAAGTCGCGGGGCTGTCGGCAGTGGTGAGGGTGAGGCGCCGGGAAGGGCCCCCCGGGCCGGCCAGGGGGAGGCCGGCGGATCAAAAATCCGCCGAGGTGGGGGGGGGGGGGGGGGGGGGGGGTCTGGCGCTCACGGGCTTGTTTTGTCATGCAATCGGCCTCGCTGTGCATGGTTAGGACGCGCCTCACGTTGGCGCAGTAGGCACAGACGTGACGGCGCCTGTCCCCCGCCTCGCCGTCGCGGTTCCAGGCCGGGCAGGGGGCCCCGTGGGTGTGCCTGTCGTAGGTGACGCGGGCGTCGGCTTGGACTCGGGGGAAGTGTGGGCCTTGGTGTGGAGGGTCGAGTGGGCGGGCGGGGGCGCTGGCGGCTTGGTGGTCGGGCATGGCGATAGAGTCGACTCTCAGGAGGTTGATGGCTACTGGGTCATGCCACCCGTGGGGGAGTCGACCGTCCGCGATCCATGTGAATACGGTCTCGGAGGACCGGCGGACGGTCTCCCAGGGGTAGATGAGGTTGTCCCGGGAGACTGTGAGGTGGTGGTGGTGGAGTCCCTGGGCGGAGTGGGCAGGGAAATCGGGATGGTCGATGAGGGTGAGAAGGGCGAGGGCGTACTCGTCCTTCGTTGCCTCGCCCCTCTTCACCGGCTTTCTTTCCGGCCCCCTCTCTACCAGGTCGGATGGAAATATATAGTCGACCGGGATACCTTGGCGCCTCACGGAGCGTCGCGCCTCGGCGGAGGCCAAGATGTCCCGGACGGCGTCGGCCGCGGAGGCGGGGCTGTGTCGGGTGGGTTCCTCTTGGTAGGCCCGCGACGTGGTGGGCGCGGCTTGTGTAGCGAGGTGGCGGTACCTCTCGTACTCCGGGTGCGCCGCCCCGGGCAGGCTCGCCTGAGGCGGCGGCGGGGGCGGGCTGCGGCGGTGGTGCGCGCCCGAGGCGGTGGGGCGGCCGCGGCGGGGCGGGCGGCCAGGGGTGTTGGGGGGCGGGCCTCCCCGGTCTCCAGGGCGTCCATCCGGGCGTGAATGTCGGCTGCATTCTGGCGCACCTCGGCGGACGTCTGGCGCTGTTCAAGCTGGATGCGCTGGAGTGCCTCCAGTATTGCCGAGATCTCGGCGCCCGAGGTGCGGTCCGAGGGCGCCGCGGGGGATGCCGGAGCGGAGGCCGGGGACTCGTCGCGCCGGGGTGTTGAAGATGGCCCCGGGGTGCGGGGGGCGGCCCGGGAGCCCTTCCGTCCTCGTCCCTTCCCTCGAGGCATGGTGTACCTTGAGGTGGAGCAGCAATCCGAGGTGGACCCAAACAGGAAAAAGGGAAGAGATCTGGAAGGCGGCAGGAGGGCGAGTGGCTGAGGGAGGCCGGCGGGCGACCTTATAAGGGAAAGGGGGACGGGCGACAGCCGGTGAGGTGTGAATGCTGCCGGCCCGGGGGAGGGCGAGAGGTGGCGAGCAGCGGGCGTCGGGTGAGGCGCGAATGCTGCGCGACAGGGGGCCGGGGGGAGGTGGCGGCGCGCGGCGGCGTCGGGCGAGGTGAGAGGGGAGCGCGAGAGCGCAGGGCGGGGGAGGGTCTCTTCCTCTCCTCGCATCAAACGTAATGCTACGCATTACGACCAATGTGAATAGAAATGAAAAGTAATAATTAAGAATGTATATATATATGTATAACATTTATGTATATACATGTGTGTACATGCATATATATGTATATGTGTACATATGTGTGTATGTACATATGTGTATACATGTACATATATGTGTATGTATGTATATATACATATATATATTATGTAGTCATGTAATGATGATGTATATACATCTCCCTATGTATATGTATACACATATATGTAACCAGACAAGGTGGCCGAATGAGTTGGGTGTCCATCTCCTGTTTTGGGGGATTGTGGGTTCGAATCCTGGTCTAGTCAAACCGATGGGTTAAAAATTGATACCTTTCGCTTCCTAGCCAGGGGCTCGGCATTATTAGGATAGGGCAAGGACTGGTTGGCTCAGTGTCAGGATAATGTGATTGAGTGAGGAATCAGGGCTTGGAGATGGTGGCATCGTGTACCAGTGGGACAGCACTATAAAGTCACCATGGGTGCGTACTATCACAAGTCGGTACGAGTTCTGATATGACCTTAGATGTTGCTAGGATCTAAAACAACAACACACTTGTATATATGTGTATATACATGCATGTGTATGAATGTATATATATGTATGTATATGTATTATATATATATATATGGGTCATTCTCCTGAAAACTGGCCAGAAGTGTCACATGGACAGTTAAAATCTAATATTTGAATTTTTTTACAATTTTTGGTTGCAAATGAAAGCTGGAAATCTCCCCTTTACATCTATGTAAAATATAAATTGATGAGATAAAAATAAAGGTGTAGTCCATGATTAAGCTATGTCTTATGGCACACGTGTAACACATGTCACACGTGTAACACATGTTTAGGACACCACACAGTCTGCTTAATAAAAATCTAATCAGAATTAAATAGTATCATACTTAGAAGCATATTAATCAAGGCATAATATACAGAAATATGTAGTGCTTATATTGATCAAAAAAAGTAATTCCCAGCCATGCTTTATTCACTGAATAATTAGTGTACAATATTTGTGTGGCATCCAGACACCACTGGTTACACGTGTGACAGAAATTTGTAATATTATTTCTGAAGACATCAACATTTTTTTTTTTAAATTTAAGCATGTATATACATTATTAAATACTTCCTTTTTGATTTGGGAACTGTTTTGTTTGATATATCAATGTAATACAAGATGTTAATAAGGATTCAACCACGTCCCATATGTCATGTTACAAATGTCTGACTGTAAAATGGGGGTTTTTTGTACAAAAACACTTCATAACTAAAAGGACCAAAGTTGCACACATTTTGTTTTATTTCCATTATTTTTTCATCAAATATGAACATGAATATGAAAAATATAAGGATAGTAGGGTTTTTATTGATGTTTTAAAATCCCATTCCATGCTGACCAGTTTTCAGGAGAGTGACCCATATACATGTGCATACATGCATATGTATATGTGTACATATGTGTGAATGTATGTATATATTATATATAGTTAGTATATGGATATACGGGTATAAATCTTCGGTATGAGGTTTATTATTATTATTATTATTACGTTATAATATTGTTCATTGTCCAATAAGGGACGAACCTGATTTAGCTGCGGCCTGCTGGCCTACGGTGGCGCCGCCACCGGCAGCTCTTTGTACTTTTGCGTACTCGATGTATGAATCAGTTTGCTCCAAAAAGTAATATATGCATAAAGGCATATGTAATATATATATATATATTTAACCGTCGGGCCCACTTCATATATATATATATATATATATATATATATATATATATATATATATATGTATATATATATACGCATATTTATATGCATACCCACGCTACTCCCACGTGACGGTCATGAACGTGAGGCTGGCCATGGGTCGAGACGAGAGGGTGTCGATTCATTCCAGGTCGCCGGGATGCCGGGACGCCGGGACGCTGGGGAGGGAATAAAATGTCAGTTTGGGGTTGGACGGGGCTAATGTGGTGTGGGTCAGGAGTGGAGAGGTTACCAGTCTTGATGGGAGTGCGAGTTAACAAAGAGGACAGTGACCGGACCCCCACCCACCCACACCCCCACCCACACCTCCTCACGGGTCGCCCGTGTCGGCCATTTCATTGTTATGGCCACCGACACTAGGGGGCGATAATAGACCAGCATGACCATCGGGTCGCCGCAATATCGCCCGCTTTAGATGGGCGATAATAGAGCGCATTCCCCACACAATTAATCTATGGGACCCCAATAACCCGGTGGTATATTGGCGTCTGCCCCCAGAAGGATAGCCATTCCATTGCCTTCCTTTCTGTGATGGCGCTTCTTTCAACATTATCCCGGCTGGGAGTAGTTTTGGGAGTGTCTTGTTATTCGATGGTTTTGGTTGTGTTGGTGGTTTGGGGGGGTGGTTGGTGGGTCGGTGATGGGGGTGAGGGGGTGGGCTATATTTGGTCTTTGGCAGCTTTCTTTTCATTGACTACTTATCGAATGTGGACTGCACTGAGGAATTTGCAAATGAACAGTGATCATAACAAACCTTTCACCACATACCGTATACACTAAACATTACACGCACCACATTCACCATACACACCTATCGGACGCGGTGGCCTAATCGGTTTGATCCCAGGCTTCCCGGGTGGAATGTCAGTAGTTCGAATCCCAGCCGAGTCAAACCAATGACTTACAAAATTGCTACTTGTTGCTATCTAGCCTTACGCTCGACATTACTGGTGCATGGACTGGTTCGCCATGAGAACGCATTGTCACAAGTCGGTACCTGTCCTGATGTGACCTTAGATGTTGCCAAGATGTAAGACCACAACAAACACACACACATCAAGCACCACATACACACCACACACATCACATTTGTCACATGCATCACAAACGCACATCACACACACCATCTGCAACACACACCACATACCACAAACAAACCTCACTCACTTTACACCACACCCACACACACCTCACACACAACACACACGCGTAGTCCCACTACCACGAGAACCCCACCACCCACACATACATCTCCGGCAAACCCCCATTTATGCAATAACATCCGTAGGTTATAAATAAGGAAACCGGAAGTGATCACTGGTGGCTAATCGCCGACGCGCCCCCTATCGGCGTGGCGATAAAGCAGTAGGTTGTCTTGAGAGGTGACGATGGTTTAATCGATGCGCTGATGGATGGACGGCAAAGGTCCGAACCAACCAATTTCTGGCCTCCCCCCGGCGTACTACATCATACTGGCTCCGGCACCCGGCGCGCCGGATGCGCCGGTTATGCCGGGTGCGCCGGATGCCCCGGGTACGCCGGGTGCGCGTGTCCGTCCTCGGGCTAATAGATGTCACGGCGCCCACAATGGAGATGCGTTGCCCCGGGCTACACAGAAAGCTGCTCCCGAGCAACTCACATTCAGCCCGCCAGGGGGAGGGGAGGCGGGGGGTGGAGAGGGGGGGAGTGTAGGGTCAGGTTGGAAGATGTAGGGAGGGTGGTGTAGGATCAGGGTGGCGGGAGGGGGCGATGGGGCGAATTGCACTGGGGTGGATGGAATATATGACCTGTGGGTGGGGCGGGGGTGGGGATGGGGGTTGTGGCGTTGGGGGATGTGGGTGGGTGGGTTAGATGGGGGGGGGGGGGGGGGGGGGGTGGTATGGAAGCTGGGAGGAAATGTGAAGGTGTAGGTATGGAAGTGGAGGAGGGGGGTGGGGGAGTGTACGGTCAGAGTGGAGGGAGGGGGCGAATGGGGTGGGGTGGGGGTGGGAGGGGGATTGTGGGAGCTGGGTGGAAATTAAATACAAGATTCACCCCGTACTGCTGCAGTAGCCACAGGAGGGGTGCATACCAACCTTATGTAAAAGCTGGCGAAAAAACGGGTCAAAGAATTGAGAGCCTAATTTCACAAACTAAGAAGCAACAATTATTCTTTACATCTGTTTTATTATTAGCCCGCTACTTTTGAGTTGAAAAATATAATATAATATCTAGTTTAATAAGATTTAAAAGTGAAATCGACGGCGTTCTGCGGCCGCCATCTTGTCTTTTTGCATTCTCTCCCATTTCACCAAATCTGTGCCGAAATAAGTAGCCATTTGATACTGGAGCCACAGTTTCTAGTTCAGGTTCAATACTAAAGCTATTTTCGCCCGTATTTAGACTACTTTGACGTTCACCCGTGTACTACAAGTAGCGGGTGAATCTTTTATCTAGGTGGAAATGTGAAGGTGTAGGTATGGAAGTGGCGGAGGGGAATGGGGCAGTGTACGGTCAGAGTGGAGGGAGGGGGCGAATGGGGTGGGGTGGGGGGAAGGGGTTGTGGGAGCGGGGTGGACTTGTGAGGGTGTAGGTATGAGGGGTGGAGGACGGGGGGGGGGGGGAGGGGGAGGGGAATGTGCGTGGGGTGAAGTGGGTGAAAGGGGGGAGAGGTGATGGATAGGTGGCGCAGAGGTCGGGCCGAGCTGCTTGGTGTGGTTATAAGGTGTCGATTGGATGGGTATTGAACGCAGGGTAATGGAGGGGGAAGGGTGAAGGGAGTAGGATGTGGTTGTGTGTGTGTGGGGGGGGGGGGGGGGGAGGAGGTAGTGGAGGTAAGTCAGAAATGGAGAGAAAGGGGAGTTACGGAGACATGGGATGTGAGTGAGACTGAGAGAGGGAAGGTTTGGTTTGGGTTTTCGGTTTGGGTTTTTTTTTTTTAAATATTTTTATTGAGGCTGTATTTATACTGTCCATAGCATGTAAGCTATTTCTTCTGCTCCCTTGCTCCTGGTGTTACATCCTAGTAACATTTAAGGACATAGCAGGACGTGTGAGAAGACGGATTGTGGAGTGAGGAAGGAAAGTGGGGCTGGCAAGCGGCCGTAATGGAAAAGGAGAATTTGAAGGGTTGGAGAGAAGATTTGTAAGGGGCTGTTGAAAGAGGAGGGCACGCTTTGGAGGTGTGGGGTATAGACCTATTTCAATGTTTGTAAACATCATGTATGCGCGCGCAGCTTGGCTGCAGAACGAATGCACACTGCCATTGAGTTTGCCGGTATGCGCAGTGCAAACCGTTTATTTTATTCAAAATTGATAGAAATGCAGAAGCGTAACCTTATGAATTTAATATAATCTATTCGTTGAATATGTTTTCTATATGTGTACCAAGCGGTTTGTCTCTAGGTTGTGTGGTTTTAGAGATATTTCACTTTTTCTGTAAGAAGATTGCTCACAGCCATTGACAATGCACTGAGTTTGCTGGTATGCGCAGTGCAAAACGTTTATTTTATTCAAAATTAATAGAAATTCAGACACCTAACCATATAAATTTAATATAATCTATTCGTTGAATATGTTTTCTATATGTGTACCAAGCGGTTTGTCCCTAGGAGGTGTGGTTTTAGAGATATTCACTTTTTCTGTATAAAGATTGCCCACGGCCATTGACAATGTATTGAGTTTGCCAGTACGTACAGTGCAAAATGTTTATTTTATTCAAATTTAATAGAAATGCACAACCCTAACCATATAAATTTAATATAATCTATTCGTTGAATATGTTTTCTATATGTGTACCAAGCAGTTTGTTTCTAAGTGGTGTGGTTTTAGCGATATTTCACCTTTTCTCTATGAAGATTGCTTATAGCCATTGAGTTTGCAGTGTGTCAGTGTGTCGTACTGCAGCCAAAAGGCATGCGAACTGACCTAAATACCCATGCTGACGTCACATGAAATAGGTCTATTACGACTAGGACCTAGCAACATCTGAGTAAATATCAGGGCGCGTGAAAGGAGTGTGGATGGAGGAGGGCAAGGAGAAATGGATTGATATACAACAGTGGAAGAGAAGAGAAATTTACTGTGACAGATCGGATGGAAGTAGCTAGGGAAGAAGTAGAAAAGAACAGAAAGGGAGTCCTGTCCCACAGAGAAAGAGAAACGTGAGAAGCATCGGACGTGGGGGTGGGGTCGTGGAGAAGGATTGTATTGTTGTTGATGTCGTGAACCTCGGTAGAAGAGGGAGAGAGCAGGACAAGAGAAGGAGGAAGGGAGTGGGAGAAAGAGAATATTATGCGGATGAGCAGGAACACAGGAGCAGAAGATAGGGAATAGCAGGAGGAGATGTAGGGGGTGGGAGCAGGAGAAGAAAATATGTTGGAGGAAACGGCGGATGTCAAGAGGAGAGCAGAGGGAGAGAGGGGGAAAGAGACTATTAGGAGGAAAACACCAGGAGCAAGGGAGTAGAAGAAAGAGAATAGCAGGAGGAGATGTCGGGGGTGGGAGCAGGAGAAGAGAATATGTCAGAGGTAACGGGAGATGTCAAGAGGAGAGCAGGAGAAAGAGAATATTAGGAGGAAAATACCAGGAGTAAGGGAGCAGAAGAACGGGAATATCAGGAGGAGATGTAGGGGGGGAGCATGAGAAGAGAATATGTCACAGGAAACGGCGGATGTCAAGAGGAGAGCAGGAGGAGAACACGAGAAAGAGAATATTAGGAGGAAAGCACCAGGAGTAAGGGAGCAGAAGAAAGAGAATAGCATGAGATGTCTGGGGTGGGAGCAGGAGAAGAGAATATGTAGGAGGAAACGGGGGATGTCAAGAGGAGAGCAGGAGAAGAGCGGGAGAAAGAGAATAGAAGTGTGAGGAGCAGGAAGATGGGAGCAGGCGAAGGAATATATATCTGAGGAGGCCGGGGAAGAAGAGCATGAGAGCAAGAAGAGTCGTGGGTGGAAGAGAAGAATTGGGGAGTGGATTGACAAGAAAGACGGAGAAGATGCAGAAAATTACAAAAAGGTAGAAGAGAATGAAGAATTGAAGTGGGGATCTGGTGGAGGAGAGGATGGAGTGGTATCCACCTGAAATGCATTTGAAGAGCACGTGAGTATGAGCATAGCAAGATTGGGGGTGGGGGACGGTAGGGGAGGGGAGGGGGCGGAGGGAGGGGGAGGGGGTATATGGAGGAAGTAGTACAGGGAGTCTCATACTACTGGAGGGGGAGATAGGAAGGACGAGGGGCAAGAACGTGAAGGAGACTATATCTATGTAGAACTTAAAGTTTCATAGTCTAAATTTAAAGAATGTCATTTTTTAAACTAAAACACTTATCGAGATTTGATCCTACATGTTTCACTTACGATAAGTTAGGTATCAGTGCACTTATTTAGGATGTGTTCCTGCACAGATGTCAACTTAATAGACTACACCACGGTTCCGACTGCGCATGCGCTGAAAACGGTGTTGGGAGCAAAGCAAAGGCGTACAGCCATTGAGTTTGCCGATATGTGTAGGGCAAAACTTCGATTTTATTCAAAATAAATAGAAATACATAAGAATTTGGCACAAACATGGACGCATGGATGCAATATAAGAATATAATGAATATGTTTAAGACACAACTCTCCATAATTAAGCATTTTGAGCTAAGAAATATACAATTTCAGTCACTTTACAGGCTGATGTTTACATCACCATTGATTAGACATAAGTAATTCTTGTTCTAAATATTAAAATGTCAAATGTGTCAACAAAAACTTGTTTCAAAGGAATATATAACCAATATCTGATTAACCCTACTCGTTTTCTATTTCTACAGATGTCATTAACCATAGGATATAAATAAAAACATGAATACAATAAGTAATTCTGGCTATGGCTCTAACGCTAGTCTGAGTACCTAGATTTGTCTTAATCTAAATCTAAATGCACATGGCATAAGATGTGCTGATTATATTGATGTAAATACAATGCTGGATAAAAGATTAATATCTAAATTTATTTTATATATTTTTTTAGTTGGTATTCTATGTTTCAAACAAGAGCTGAGATGAGCTGAAACTAGCACATTTCATAGCTGTACCCAGTATATTAGCATGTGCCATGTGCTTCTCGCGGGTTTGTTTAGCTCTGACGCATCCCACAATGGCCCACACCGCTAGAACCTTTACTAATGAATCCTATGGAATCCGAGTTTTGATGCCAACATTATTTTAGGATATTAACACTTTAGTTATACCTAAAAGTAATCATATAATTAAATCATAGTTACTACAAGATTTCAAACTAAACTAACCTACCATATTTATCTCAGAAAATGACAGAAAGTCAAAAACATCGCCCTATGCAACAGTGCAACTTAAATTAAATAGAAGTTGGTTGATTGTTGGCGTTTTACATTCTGGCAACATCTAAGGTCATATCAGGACGGGCAAAATAGAAGTAAAAGTAGGAGAAGGTGATGAAGGAGTGAGGAATGAGATATGGGATAACAAGTAAAAAAAAGTTGAGAATGACGACATGAGGAGGTAGCAGTGTTTATCTTAAATAAGCGACAGCGGGCGGTTAATTATGTGAATTACTCCTCCTCCAGGTGAAGTAATTAATGAGTGAGGCATCTGGTGGCGCCCCCTTTCGGGCAGGTGACGAGTCAGGTGTCACGTGACATGGTCCCAGTCTGACCTGATTTACACCACACTGAAAGGGGACCAGTTTACTAAGAAGGTAACACTAACAGAGTGTGCCTGGCTAATGAATCCACGGGGATGGTTCCGGTGATGGGTGCATAGCATATATAGGATTTAAAAGTGCGTAGCAGCTTATTTTTGATAACTTTTCCTTCTTTTTTGTTGTTGATGAAGTGTAATAATTTCTGAATGTTATTTTCGCTATTTTCGATATCGCTGACTAAAAGTTGCAGTAACAACGTGATGGAAAGTTGCAGTAGTACTTTGGTCGTAATGCTTGCATTGCGGTTGATGCGAGGCGAGGCTGGACCCCCCCCCCCCCTCCTCCTCCAGCCGTTGGCCATTACATAATCTCCAGCCCTTCCTTCCCTTAAAGCCAGCCCCGAGGCCGCCTCAGGCCACTCCTGCCTCCAGACACTCTGCTCCTCCACACATTTTTTTCCCCACCCACCATCCCTATACACCAACTCTCCATCATAGGGTGGAGGGCTCCTCGGATCCACCTCCCGGGCCCAACTATTAACATTACTCCTATTGACATTACATATTTCAATGCTGATACCTCATATATCTCATGATGATGCCTCATATATTCCACATTATATATCTCTGATACTCATGATTGATGACTGCTAATTACATCCTGATGCCTCATATATTCCATTATATATCTCTGATACTCATGCTTGATGACTGTAATTATCCATGTTTATCCTGGCATTTCTAAATAAAATGCCTTTATCCACTCATGCCTCCTCGTCCTTCCTTGTCGCGCATCAGGTGACCATTTCGCCATTTATGTCTTAAAGCTGCATAGTCCCATGAAAGGATCACATTTGCAGCGTGTAACCGACACCCGTCAAGTCAAGACAAGCGCTGTCGCAAGTCGGTACCTGTCCTGATATGACCTTATATGTTGCCAGGACGTAAAACTCCCAAAATGAACCAACCTTTTGTAAGAGAAAGAAATGTACATATGTCAACGAAGACCGGAAGTAGTGCTGGCTGTCATATCTGATTGCCGGCAGCCCCTACCCCCCACCTTCCACCACCCCCCCTAAACACACCAGCTCTGGCATTAGAGTGTCACCAGTCGCCTGTCACCCACCCGTACCGTTCAGCCCTTATTACCGGCCGGTCGTAAAACAAAATGGCCGTGTATCGCCGCTCTAGAGCCACCCACTGTATTTGTCATTGGTCAAAGTGAGTTAACTACTTCCTGCTAATTCCATATCATCGGCAAGGTCAAGGTCAATGGCAGTGTGGCCACCAACTTAACGTGTCGAGACCAGACGGGATGGCTGAATGAGTTAGAGTGTCTGACTCCCGTGTTGGTAGATGGTGGGATCGTGGCTTCAAACCCTGGTCGAGTCAAACCAATGACTTACAAATTTATACTTGTCGTTTTCTAGCCAGGCGCTCAGCATTATTAGGATAGGGCAAGGACTGGTTGGCTCAGTGTTAGGGTAATGTGACTGAGTGGGATATCAGGTCATGGTGCTGGTGGCCTGGTGTCCCAGTGGGGCAGCACTATAAAGTTGCCATGAGTGTGCACTGTCAGAAATCGGTACATGTCCTGATATGACCTTAGATGTTGCTAGGACGTAAAACAACAACAAAACTAACATGTTGACTACACATTGGGCTGTCAGGGCAGGCATGCTGTGTGGGGTGGGGCTGAGGGAGGAATATATATATAAAGAAGCTATATATATATATATATATATATATATATATATATATATAGCTTCTTTATACATGAATCTATA
Organism: Branchipolynoe longqiensis; assembly: GCA_030323885.1. Taxonomy (NCBI): domain Eukaryota; kingdom Metazoa; phylum Annelida; class Polychaeta; order Phyllodocida; family Polynoidae; genus Branchipolynoe; species Branchipolynoe longqiensis. The sequence goes on along the minus strand of CM059190.1, from coordinate 72,131,949 downwards.
AATATATATATATATATATACATATATATATATATATCATCATCATCATGATGTCAGTCGCGATGCGACAAAGACTGCTTTCATTACATTTCAGTACCACAAGGTAGTGGTTTACAACTCTGCAGGGCAGGGGCATCAAACTCCCTGAGGTAATACCTGCAATACCTGCATACTGGTTATATACATACATATATATGTTGTATTTCGAAATATAGACATGTATATGCTTATTTATAGATTAATATATATATATACATGTAAGTGTATATATGAATGAATACAATACAAATTAACCATACAACCTGGTTAACAATATAGCAGCGTTATTGCAACGTTTGTTTTTGGGGGTTTTACATCCGAACAACATATAAGGTCATATCAGGATGGGTACTGTCTTGTGACAGTGCGCGCTCATGACAATTTTATAGTGCTGCCTCACATGAATACCAGGCCACCAGAACAATGACCATATGACCTACTGAGTCACAATATCCCAACACCGAGCTATACCATGATCCTAATAATGCCGAACGTCATGATAGGTAGCAACACATTTCAATGTTATTTATTTTACTCGGCTGGGACTCGAACCCCGATCTTCCACATAGGAAGCCAGAGCTCTCACCGATTCGGCCACCGCGCCCTGTACATAGTCGTTGTATAGAGACAGTGTAATATGGCATGAAACCTGATCGCTGAGAACAGATACTTTAGGCGATTGGTTAGATGATTGCTTGGATAAACTACCGGTGTGATTGAGATCCATCATTATTATCGAAATACAGATGTCTATGTTTAACTTAATCATAATATTAGTAGAGGGTGGAGCCTGGGGGTACTTGAATGTGAATGTCTGTAATTGACATGAAAAATAGATTCAGATTGGCCATTTAGGACCATGGCATACAGGGTCATTCCACACTGAAATGAGAAAAATGTAAATATATAAATATATATATAGATATATATATAGATATATATATATGGGTGTGTATGTGGGGAGGGGTGGGGAGCCATTACGTGATGAATGATCATAAGCTGTAGCTATAATACAAGGCATGAAACTAATGTTGTACTTGAAATGAATAAATATTCCCATATTCCATGTCGATTTCAAATGACTATGTTTGGGCTATGTACATTTCAAGCATCCCCATGAATGTAAACAAAGCAAGCTCTTCCCAAGAAAACCCCAAAACACTAACATAGAACCTTAAGAAAACAGCTAACATAGTAATAAGAATAGAACAAAAATACAATGCCAAGAGGGCCCAAAAAACTAACATAGGCTAGTAAACATACCAACAGACTATCTATCTGCTACTGAAATGCAGACAATCAAATAACTTATCAGCAGCTACTGCTTGGTAAGACAACACCAACACTACAGCTGGCCAGCATTGAAAACAAGCCTGGGTACCCGAGCTTACATGCTATGGACAGTATAAATACAGCCTCAATAACAAAATTAATTTTAAAAAGCGGACTTATTACACAATTTGATGAGTGTCATTGGCAGGTGAGTGAGTGGTGGTTTCTGACAATATATTGCTTTCATCGAATTATGCAGTTTTGATTGACTACTGACACCGGTTCCGGAAATGGCAAAGGATTGGAACTAGATATTCCAATTAGGATTAGTTACTTCAGAATTAGGTAGATCTTCATTCTATAACTGATGGGATGGCTGGATGAGTAGAGCGTCCAACTCCCGTTTTGGTAGGTTGTGGGATTCGAAACCTGACCGAACCCGCACAATGACTGACACATTTATAGTAAATTATACGTATTGCTACCTCGCCTGGAATTGGGCATTTACTAGGATAGGGCAAGCAGTTGAATGAGGAGGATGAATTATCCACAACAGAAATTTCCCCCCCACTTAAAGTTGCATAGTCCGATAGTTTTGAGTTTCTTTCATTTTCTGAGATAAACATATTAGGTTGTTCATTATAATCTACTTTATTTTAGTTTGAAGTATCTTTTATTTGAAATCGCTAACTTTTGACATATTTGAAATGGAAACATGCTAAATTAATTTTGGAAAGCTTACAAAAACTCTATCACCATAGGCTTCTGCAGTAACACTAACAGGTTCTATTAATTGACTCGGTATCCCCTTATCTGTGACGACAGATGTTTAATAAGTTCACCAGCATCTAAGTTAGATATGTAGAATCAAATCTAGATAATTGTCTTGGTTTTGAACATTTTATGTTTTCATCGGACTATGCAGATTTAATTAACTAATGTGCCACAACAAAAACACACAAACTAATATTAATAGTAATTAGCACCACCGACCAATCGGCTAGGAGAACGGCAAAAGTAATGGAGAATACAACTGTACATGATATCTAATTCAGCATTCAGCTTGACGTTGTCCAAACTTGTTGTATTGGGCAGCTACTGGTTGGATGTTTACAACAACGAAACAATAGAAGTAAATCAAACAAATAAATTTGAAAATTCTCGGCGAATTTGTAGTAAATGGGGGTTGTTTGGCAATGTCCTGCTGGATGACTTCCTCCATATCTATTTCCCTCTCTCCCCCTCTCCATCCCTCTCTCCCCCTCTCCCTCTCTCTCTCCCTCTCTCTCCGTGCCTGGTCGTGCACAGCCCACAATCACGGAGATGGGAGTGGAGTGGCAAGGTGCGGGTGGGTGTGGGTGTGGGTGTGGGTGTGAGGGTGAGGGTGAGGGTGTAGGTGGGAGATGGCGGGGGAGGTGGGTGGTGGGTGGTGAGTATCCGGGCAGCTCAGTTCGGTGGGAAACGAACCAGAAGCTATTGACTCGGTGTGCCTGGCCTAAACGACAACAAAGTATCATCACGCCCTCGTTACAAGTTGCGGATCGGGGCGATTCGCTCACAATTACCGCCGCTCGCCCGCCCCGGCACGGCCAGCACGGCCCCCGGCACCGCCGCCGCTTCGATTTCCCCCTCTCCTTACTCAATTAGGTCTAATGAGCGATAATCGGGCGACTGGCGCCACTCGGGCCTTTTGCCGCGACCGCCGCTTCACCGCCCGGGTCCGCTGACCCCCGCGCGCGTCTGTCTGACCCTGTGAAATCTCTCTGGTGTGTGTGGGGGGAGGGGGGGGGGGGTAGAGGGGATGGGTTGTGGGGGGCGTTGTGTGAGGGGATTTATAAGGTTTGGGAGATGGGGGTGGTAGGAAAAGGAGATGGGGGTGGAGAGGGGGGATGGGATGGGGAGGAGGGGAGTGGAGAGGAGGGAGAAGGAAAGGGAGGGGGGGGGGGGGGAGGACAGAAGCATGAGAGGGGTAGAGTGGAAAAGGAGGAATCGGAGCGTAATGGAGAATGAGAAGGATGGGTTACTGTGTGAGACCTGGAAGATGAGCACGCGGGGATAATAGAGGAAGAGGCAAGGGAGAACGGGGGAAAGGGAGGGGAGGGCAGAGAAAGAGAAAGCAGGAAGAGTGGGAATGGGAGAAGGAGAGAGGAGGGGAAGGCGAGACGAACAGGGGTTGGGGAATGGAGTGGGGAGAGGAGGAGGAGAGGGGAGAAGAAGGGGAATGGGAAGGGGAGAAGGGATGCTGAGGGAGGGAGCTTGAGCGGTAAGAGATGGGTTGTTCTTCCGGCAAGAGATGGGTTCTTTGATGTGTGCTGGGTGTGGGAGGGGTGCGAGGATGGCATACGATTGAATAGGTATTGGTGCGCTGGGATGAAAGTAGTCTCCGGGGGGGGGGGGGGGAAGCAGAAATGCGGATATTGTCAGGGAATCGCGGAAAAAAACCGGAAGTCAGGTTTCAACTAGCCTTGTGATTGCATTATCGCCCGTACCAAACACTTTCTTGTTTTGATTCGATGTTCTAGCTACATCTAAGGTCATGTAAGAAAGGTATTTGAACCACCCAACTGGTGTCATATACATCCCATTTTTTTAAATTTTGTTTAATATTAATCTGTGAATATAAACAATCCCAGAAATCCGCGAAACCGCGGAGATCTTTCATCGCTGGTGCATTAGGAGGGAAGGCGAAGATGTAATATAAATAGGAGAATGGGAGTGGGAGTGGGAGTGGGAGGAGAATGACATGAATGGAGGTACAAAGGTGGGATAGAACTAGAAGGGAGGGGAAGGGAGAAATAAGGGGAGTATGAGAGGGTGGAGACATTTCAAGGAAAGGGGGGGGGGGGGACAACGTGAGAAGTTGGAGAGATTGGGAGTAGGTGGTTGAGGAACCAGTACACAAGGGAATAAGGGGGTTGGGTGATCTATTTCAGGGGAAGGTTGATTTTTCTTCTTTTTTTCTTCTTATTTTGGGGTTGGGGTGGAGGTGGGGGCGGGTAATGGGAAAAGGGGTCGCAGAGGTGGAGTGGGCAAGGGAGAGAAGGAATGGGCGGAGAGGATATCACCTGCGCTTGATGCGGAAAGGGAGATGTGAGAGGAAAGGGGAAATAGTGAGTGGGACGAGAGAGGGAAGCGGGGAATATGAATGGGGTGAATGGAGGGAATGGACAAAGGGATGGAGGGCAGGGGGAAGGAGAGGGGGGATGGGGTGGTAGGGCAGAGGAGGGGAGAGGAGCGTAGGAGAGGGGATGGGAGGGGAGGGGATGGTCGAGGGGATGGTAGTGATGGGGAGGGCAATGGATGTGGGAAAGCAGGGGGGGCAGTGGAGGGGGTTAGGGAGAGCTGGGGTGGGCAGGGGAGGGAGGGAGGAACGGGGGGATGGGATCTCAGTGATGGAGTGAAGAGAAGGGGATGTGCATGAGGACTGGAAGAAACACCATCATGGAACGAGGCACAGGAGGGGGGGGGGCATGGAATGTTTTTTGTTGTTGGGGGAGGGGGCAGTTTTTTGTGTGTGTTTCTTGCAAAGACTGAAGAGGAGAGAAACCTAATCATAATATCACAATAATAACAACATCAGGACATCTCGGCGCACCAAACAAGAAGAAGGGTGGTGGTGGGGGAGGTGGGGGTAGGGGGGTTAGGGGGACATTCCCATCACAGAAACGGCTAGTGTCTCCTTCCTCGTGAATAATCCACAACTCGCGCCCAGAAGCGCAGTCCGTGAGTCGCAGACGATATTTGTGCCACTTCCGGTTGTGCTTGAAACACGCGCCTGCCCTTCTTGGGCGCTGGTTGCCCGCAGGCAGACGAAGCGGCATCCGTCCCTGACCCAGCCGGGTCGCCGCCCTTTTTCTCCACGCCCCCACACCTGCCCTCCCCTCACACGCACCCCCCCCCCCCACACACACACACGCCCCCGCACATCACGCCAACCCCTTGCCCGCCCCCGGCCTGCCTTTTAAAAAAAATCCACACAAAAATCCACCCCATTCCTCTAAATCCAGCGGGCAGTCGCCATTATTGAAAGGCCAGTGTCACGTGGTTGTAAAATAACAACGGGGCCCGCCATTTTATCTTAACCCCGACACAACCGCTTCTCGCCGCTAGGGGTCACGTGACAATCCATCAGGCGGACACAATGACTGTGAGCGTCATTGTGCTGTGTTTTTGTGTGTATGTGTGTGTGTGTGAGAGTGTGTGGGTGGGTGGGTGGGTGTGGGTGTGTTTTCCAGCCATTATGCCAACCTCCGGAACAGGGGCCCTTAAGCGGGTCGCGGTGGGGGCCGTCTCGTGCCGTAATTACTGTAATCGCGCCGTTATATTACGTCGGAGAGGCGGGTCCGTTATTGAGCGCCCGATGGAGTCCGTGGGAGGGTGTCACTAACAACTAAACGGCAAAAAACACCCAAAAAAATATTACCACACTCGCTGCTGACACTGCGTGGATACGAACCATCGTTAGTTCGAGTGTTTATTTATTACAATGGATGTGCGCTGGATGCAGATATTACGGTGCATGTATTTCGACCTCGCATGCCCATTAGGTTGTTTATTCGAGAATGCAGTCGGCGGCTTAGTTTGTGCTACGGGGTCATTACACGCGACCGGAAATGGTCGGTCATTTGTAAGCCTTGATCTATGGTGATGGTGCACGGCGTCCGCCGTTTTCCCGCCAATTAATTTTCGTCTGCTCGGCGCGCGAGTTGGCGGGAAACAAACGAGGCGGCCACTCTAACGATGACGAAGGAACGAGCCAATGGGAGATGTCGTCTGCTCGCGGCAAACGTATTAAGGAGACCTATATGAGGGTATAGATAAGGTTGTGAGTGGGTGGGTGTGGGGGTAGGTGGGTGTGAGTGTGGGTGGGTGTGGGGGTAGGTGGGGGTGAGTGTAGGTGGATGTGGGGGTAGGTATTGTGGGGAAGGGGGGCTGGTGTGGGGTGGACAGATGGGTTCTGTGTGGTGTGGTGTGGTGGGAGTGAGGACAGGGGTGTTGAGGATGCGGGATTGTGTATGTGGGTGTGGGTGGGTGTAGGTGGGTGTAGGTGTGGGTGTGGGTGTGGGTCAGGTGCTGGTGTGTTTGCGGTGTGTGCGTGTGTGACCTGACTGGGGATGTTTGGGTTCAAGTGGTGGTGGTTTGTGGTGATTGTGTAAGGCTTAGCTTTGTCAGGCCAACTGACCGACACTACTGTCAACACACCAGCCCAGGGACACGCGTAGAGTAGGTCACGCTAAAGCTAGGATTCCATATATGTGATATGCAAATGTGATTGTGACATACAATGAAAACCTGTAAATGCAATAGCTTTGGTTCCATATGTCTGACTGTGAATGCGATTTGTCTAGACAGCAAACTGGATCGCGAATGATGAACTGAATATGCCATTTCCAAAACAAGCAGCGAAAAAATTGTTGCATACCTTTGTGCATTGCTATCTCATACTGCATATCACATATATGGAATCCTAGCTTTAAGCTGCAAGGTCCACTTAAAGTTGCATAGTCTTATCAAATCATCAAATTATCGAAAGCAAAAAAACTAGGTTAGATTTGAACCTACATATCCAATTAGGTACTGGTGCACATACGTATTTGTTGCTACATATAAATGTGTACTAAATCAAGGTAATAGAAGCTGTTACTGATGAAACCTGATGTTCTTGAAGATTTATACTGCCTGTCATGGATAAGTCTGAATAGACTTGTTTTCACCAGTAGACAGTTGGTCAATAGAAAGCCCGAGCCTACACTTTTACCAACCCAAGGGATTTTTAACCTCCCATACCACATAGACATGGTATGAGAGCAACCGGCCTTTGATGACGCTGTAAGTTATACGCATCAGTGGAAATCCAAATTGGCAGAGTTGGGGGTATGGGGAATCGAACCACCGAGCTTCAGATTAGGAATCCGACCTAGAAAAAAGTCAGACACTCTAACCACTCCGCCACGGAGAACACCGAGTTTTATCAAGCATTCCACAACTAATTTAAAATTTTTACTCTTCAAATATTTCCAGAGGTAGTCATTTTAAATTAAAATTACTTCAAACTAAACTAGGGTAGATAATAGCGAACAACCTGATATATGTATTTGAGAAAATAACACACACAAATCCTTTGGTGTGACTGGCACTTGTGGAACCCATCAATAATGAGGCCACTTCTCTTCAGTATTTTTATACTCGCATAATGTGTTATATATCACATATATACGAAATATGACATGAGAAATTAGATTATGGAACGGGAGGGGATAGGTGTCGAGAGGAGAGGAGAGGAGGGGAGAGGAGAGGAGAGGAGAGGAGAGGAGAGGAGAGAGGAAATAGAAGAGAAAGGAATGAAGGAGAGACATGAAGAGGAAAAAAGATAATGGGATGAGGCGGAGAAGAGGGATGAAGAAGAATGGAGAGGAGGGTAGGAAGAGGCGGAGAGGAGGGAAAGAGAGGAGACGGGGGAAAGGAGGGGAGGGGCGAGAGAGAATGGGAAGAGTGGCGAGGAGCAGGAGAGGGAATGTGAGAGAGGGGAGAGGAGGGGGGAGAGAGGAGGGGAAGAATGGAAGGGGAAGAGAGAAGGATGCAAGGTGGAGAAGGGGATATGGGAGGAAGAAGAGGGAGGAGAGCTTAAGTATAACCAATAAAATATTGTTTGAATTTGTTATGTATGTTAAAATGATATGCTAGAGGTGTGTTTGATTTCCTTGTTACATGAGTGGTATTGATATGAATGTATTTCTCAATTTATACAAGATCAAAATAAAAACGCGAAATAGCTTCTTTTTTTTCCTATTCTGCTATGTTCACAACAAGTAACCCTTCATTTGAAAATGGATTCTGCTAAAATGTGGAATGTTTATGCTATTATTTGAAAGGTTTTCACTTTTGGTTACCATGTCAGAATCTAGTGCGCAGTTTCAGAGAATGACCCAAGTATGAATCTGCAGTATAAGCATTATACAAATATTATTTAATATGGAACCCATCGTGTAGTAATTGTGTCTGCTAGTTTCGAACCCGCGACCCTCTCGCCGGCACGCTGGTTATGTGGGTACAGCAGCTACAGTAGCCTGGCGTCTGGCCAGCTGCTTAAGCCGAGGGGGGGGGGGGTGTTTGGCACCCTTTCCCCAGCTTCCAACGTTTTTTCCCCCTCCACTGGGCGCATTTGGTTCTGAACTCTAGTTTTAAAAATGTTGTGTTTAAAATTGTTGTGGGCGCACCTAGGGGGGTTTCCTGGTTGCCCGGACCCCCCCCCCCCCCCCCCAAAAAGAAATTGCACTAAAACGTGGGTTGTTGCACCAGAAAACCATCTAAAATATTTCCCTAAAATGGGTGTTGTTCCACCAACCCATGTGAAAAAAATTACCCTAAAATAGGGGTAGTTGCGATCCATATTTGGAAACACCCCTAGCCAATTCCTGGGTTCCCCCCTGAAACAGTAGGTATTTTGAGCCAGCCAGAGTCTCTACTCAATCCAGCTACATATGTCTCCTGTTGTGTTAACCTGTAATAACTAAATAATAGGAAGTGGTCACTCCTGGGAACTCTGAGGTCTGTCTACTCGGATACTGAGTTTGGTGGAGTAACCTAGAATGAGTGCTCATGAGCTGAGAGACAGTGATTTTGTGAGAAAAGAAAGTTGGAGCTAAGTTTCTGAGGCTGATTTAATGCAAGCCGTTTTGTCTTGCTTGTGCTTTAGTTGAGAAAAGTGTGAGGCGTGGTGTAGGTCATAGGTCAGCGTTTGTAAAAGCTTCGTTTGGCTTACCACTTTATTTGAAGCCGCGAACTTGAACTTGAGCAAAGCAAAATCAAATAAACAACAATATTTTTTTCTTAACAGCAGCAGCAAGGCCAAATAAATTATTAATGAAACGTGGCTGTACCATAATCATTTGGGAATTTTAGGACCCTTGCCAAAAGATTTGTGTCGATGTTCGATTGCTTCTTTGGTCTTATTTTGAAAATACTTGTTATATGCACAAACTATTAAAGTTGCATAATGCGATGCTGTTGAGCTGAAACAATTTTCTGAGATAGACATATTAGGTTAATTATTATAATCTACTTTTCTTTCATTTAAAGTAACCGCGTGGTGTTCTCTGTGGCGGAGTGGTTAGAGTGTCTGACTTTTTTCTAGGTTGGACTCCTAATCTGAAGGTCAGTGGTTCGATTCCCTGTACCCCACCTCTGCCAATTTAGATTTCCACCTCTGTGTCTAACTTACAGTGTCATCAAAGGCCAGTTGCTCTCATACCATGTCTATGTGGTGTGGGAGGTTAAAAATCCCTTGGGTCGGTAAAAGTGTAGGCTCGGGCTTTCTATCGACAAACTGTCTAATGGTGAAAACAAGTCTATTCAGACTTATCCATGATAGGCAGTATAAATCTTCAAGAAAAAAAACCCCCAAAAAAACTTAGTTTAAAATGTCAACTGTGGAGATATTTGATGTGAAACAGGCCGACTTAATTTTGGTAAGCACGTTAAAATTATTAACACCGTAGTCACGATAGACTTGAGAAGAAGCAGATTTTATTGTATTTGCTTACTAGTTCCGTCTACATGGCAACAAATGCTGAATAAGTTCACCACTATCTAATTTGGATATGTAGGATCAAATCTAGCATGTTTTGGTTTTGAAAATGTGGTGCATTCATCGAACTATGCGGCTTAAAGTTGCATAGTCCGATGGTTTTCAGTTTCTCTCATTTTCTGAGATAAGCATATTAGGTTGATCATTATAATTTATAATCTACCTCAGTTTAGTTTGAAGTAATTTTTATTTTAAATGGCAAACTTTTGAGATATTTGAAGTGCAAGCGTGCTAAATTAATGTTTGCAAGTTTGCCAAAACTCTAACACCATAGGCTTCTGCAGTAACAGGTTCTATTCAATTGCCTCAATATTCCCTTATATGTGACGACAAATGTTTAATAAGTGCACCAGTATCTAAGTTAGATATGTAGAATCAAATCTAGATAATTGTTTTTGTTTTGAAAATTTGATGTTGTCATCAGACAATGCAGCTTTAAGTTTAACATACTAAACCTTAACAAACATAATTTTATATAGATAGGTGTGTTCAGTGGGTTGTGGGCTGGGGGCGGGGGAGGGTTTCGTTTTGGGTTGAGTTTTCTACTGTCTTTTTATTCTTTTGCATTGTTAGTTTCCTCTCAGGCAAGGAACCACATATACAAGAAAGCCTAATTAGGGTGATTGCATCAGGGAGCCTAGGTAGTGAAATGTGATTCATGGTATGGCTATGTTTCAATGAGCTCACCTGTACATACTATATACAGTAAAACCTCTCTAAATTGGTCCATTTAGGGAGGTGGTCGGCTTAGAGAGTTAGAATATCCTTATAATGGTGGTGTTGTGACCCAAGTAAAGCGATCGATATAGGGGAGTGGTCGATCTGTGGAGGTGGTCGGTTAGAGAGGTTTTACTGTATATATACCGTTGGGTGCCTGGCCATGCCGGCATCTCGGGAAACGAACGAGCTGATCGGGCTGCAAAGGAAGCTCTGATGTTGAACCATGTCTGATAAACCACTCTGATCTGAAACCACTAATAGCCACCCACATCAAATCCAAATGGCAAAATGAGTGGGATGAAAAAGTTAATAAATTGCATGAAATTGAACAGGCTGTGAGAAAACCACCACACTCTCGTGTGGGGGGTCGGCGGAACCAAGAGGTCCTTAGCCGCTGCCGTATTAGCCACTCGTGGCTAATACACGTTTTCCTGCTCAAGGGGGACCCTCCCCCTGAATGTATTGGATGTCAGTCCCCACTGACAGTCAATCATATTTGACTAAACTGTGTCGATATTTTTTAACTAAAGTAAAGCAAGAAGACATTTTAGACCTTTTGAGAACAGCTGGTCTGTACCACCTGATATAGGTTACCTTGACCACAAATAATATGATTGTGAGCTTTTTAAATTCATGAGTGTCTATTGACACATAATTGATTGGATGCTTTTACATTACATGTAAAGGCGATGGTTGATTAAAAAACAAACAATTCTCGCCGTGAATATGGCCTATGCTGCTGACACGGTGTAAACGAACCACCAATCAATCAATCAATCATATATATACCGATATGTCATATTATGTCACGCTAGTCATTTATTGCCATATACTTGTATTAATAAGTGTACTTGTTCACGGCTGGAAGACCACTACCTTCACTGTAACTTTAAGAAAAGGCTATATTCAGGTGAATAAACCACATTAACAACAAAAACAAAACCACTGTTGACTGTATGCAGAGGCTGGTTTCCGGTTAGCACTGATGTTATGTCTTTTGTAGGTATGGTGATGGAGGATGGGGTGATGGTGTATTACTACTATTAGTATGGTGTGAGGTTAATTCGACAGTGATACCAAACGAAATTTTGAGAATAACAACAGGAGCTTTGTTACTAACAATTCAACAGTCATACCAAACGAAATCTTGAGAATGACAACAGCACATTTGTTAGTAGTTACTAACAATTCAACAGTCATAATCATACCAAACAAAATCTTGAGAATGACAATGGCACATTTGCTACTAACAATTCAACAGTCATACCAAACGAAATCTTGACAATGACAACAGCAGGTTTGTTACTACATATTTGACAGTCATACCAAATGAAATCTTCAGAATGACAACAACACGTTTGATACTAACAATTTGACATGCATACCAAAGAAAATATTGATGACAACAGCAGGTTTGTTACTAACAATTCGACAGTCATACCAAATGAAATCTCTACAATGACAACAGCAGGTTTGCTACTAACAAATCGACAGTCACACTCAGCGAAATCTTGACAACGACATCAGCAGGTTTGTTACTAACAATTCAACAGTCATAACAAGCAAAATCTTGACAATGACAACAGCTAACAATTCGACAGTAATACCAAACGGAATCTCAACAACAACAGCAGGTTTGTTGCTACCAATTTGACATTTATACGAAAGGAAATCTCAAGAATGACAAAAGCACGTTTGAAAATACCAATTCAACAGTCACACCAAATAAAACTTGACAATGACAATGGTGGATATGTTATTAACACTTCTTTTTTAGTGGGTTTTTTTTCTCACCATAGGTTTTGGGAGACCTCGAAAATAAGCATCACATGGGCATGTGCAGTTGTGGTTCGTTTGGGGTTTTACGTTCTAGCAACATATATGGTAGTATCGGGCCGGTAGGCTACATGTGCAGTGGAACAACACAAGTGTGAGTGGGCTGTGGAAATGGCAGACTTGGCTGGGATTGTTATTTTCGCGGAAGTAGTCGACAGCCGCCTAATTGGCGACGTTCGATCCAGTCACGTGTAGTGGACACGTGACAAGGGTCAATGGGGTGACATGTCGGTCACGTGGCCTCGTGGTCAGTCTCCGTGTCGCCAATCTGACGCCCTCCACGAGCGCTTAATCAGGTGTGTGTGTGGGGGGGGGGGGGGGGGGGGCGGTGCGTATGAGGTTTTGGCTGTATGGTGAGTGTTTGTGTTGTTGTTTTACATCCTAGCAACACCTAAGGTCATATAAGGATGGTCACTGACTTGTATCAGTGCACACTCATGTAACAGTGCACACTCATGGTGGCTTTATAGTGATCGTCCATACATCATGTAATATAATTATGATTGGTATTTTGTTTGAAAGTTCAAGTACGATGAATATTTTGTTGCTTTTACATTGTAAATTGCTATACTAATTACGCATATAGCTACGTAATATTAATAATATAATGCATCTCGTAGAATTACAAGTGACCACGCTTATTTCTAGCAACATCTAAAATGATTTAGTAATCCTGGTGAATATTTTGTTCAATATCACATTCGTATATGCAATAGTAAAATGCATCACATAAATAAATCCCAAACGATATTTGGTTAGAATTTAGAAACAGAGCACTGAAATTACTTCTGAGTCAAATGCTGGAATTGTCTTATGTGAAAAACATAAACCCCATAAAAACCAATCCGAATATTGCGATCAACATTGGAGTCAGACCTTCAAAAGGTAAATTTTTTACTTTCCAATTTTGTTTGGCTCCAAAAACATTTCTTCACAATCAATGTAGAATTAGTGAGAATAAAAATAACTTTCAGGTACATTAAAAATATATAATGTCAATTTTTGGATTGGCGTTCGCGGAGATTTGCACCTGGCCTCTTCATATATACATATTATATATATGGACAAATAGTTTTCCGCCTGTCTGGACATGTTCTTGCCAGTGTGAAACCTCTATTTGCTCCCCGAGAGAGTGCCGCTGGTAACTTGCAAAAGCGAGCAGCACTTCAACACTTTTGCAGGCAGCTTTCCTGAATTGTAGACCAACTCATGGACATCCCTCTCACGGCAGAGATCTAAACGGAGAGCGGCAGTCAAGTAATCAAAGCAGTCTTTGTCGCATCGCGACCGACAGCATGATGATGATGATGATTATATATATGGTGGTTGTGTTGGTATATATATATATATACATTATATATAATTATAGAAATTCAGGCTACTATAAATGAGACACAAAATGAAAGGGGTAGTAGAAGGAAGCCTCTCTTTATTTTCCAAGGCTCTGTCCGAGAAAACTAAAACTTAAAATTACCTATCAAGTTGCAGTGTAGAGTGCTGTGAGGTGCGAAAACCAATCGATGGTTGCGCCACCCATGCTGTAATATGTGGCTGAACCGCATAAAATATAAAGTAGTGAGGAACAAATAATAATTACATAAATAACAGTAAAACATTACTCCGCCCCTTTCAACACATATAATAAATTATATATATTATATATATATATAATGATTGTATATAATTTGTGCAGAGACCGTTACAATCGTTGGTTAGTAGGTAGTGAGGTGGGTGCACGTTGGTGGCGCCACCAGCCAAGTTGGTGCATCATTGAGGTGTCAGCCGCGATTGAGTCATATCAGAGAAGGTAAATACAAATAATTATACAGTAAAACCTCCCTAACCGACCATCTCCACAGATCGACCACTCCCCTATATCGATCGCTTTATTTGGGTCCCAACAATAGTATTGTAACCATATTCTAACTTTGTAAACTGACCACCTCCCTAAATGGACCACTTAAAGTCGGTCCCAAGGTCGGTCGATTTAGAGATATTTTACTGTATTTACATCTCGCTTACATTTAACGCGATTCGTCATGGTGTTTGATTTGCTGTCCAGACTTCACTTCGTCCACACCTCTTCTATCGTCCCTCAGCCGCCGGTGTTCTCTCCTGGTTTGATCTTTAAAAAATATTGCATGGGGAGGCCGGCCAGCTTTTCACTTCCTACCACCTTACTCCATCTGTGTCTCCAGCTCGCCAACTGTTCACAACAGAGCAAGGAGGCACGGCTCTTTGACTCGAATATTGACGACAACAACGACACTACCCTTTCCTCAATCCTACCAATTCTTTTTCCCACCCAAGCTTGCTTCTCCCCCCGATCCTGGGAGTTGTTTGCTTGGGTACAGGGCCCTTTTACTTTTCACTGCTTCTCTGTGTTCCTTCGTTGCAGATCCTATTTTTCCTTTTCCTCCCTCTCCAACCCTTCGGTGCCTGGACTCTAGTGCACTGACTGCATTACCCCCAAGAAGTTTATACTTCAGCCAAAATCAGACGGATTTATTGGTGCCGATTCAATGCTGTTTCATATTTGCAGCCTGTAACTGAACAGGTTACGAACAAAGCCAATCTTGTCTTGTCATGGTGCGCATTTAACGTAATGGCCAATAAAACGGGTTACCTTGGCAACAACAAAGATAGAAAACAACCACTTCCTCAAGGAAGGCCTTTGTGTTGATTAATTATATACAGTATAGCCTCTTTAAAACAAACTTGGAGGGACCCTAGAAATTTGTTTGGATTAACCAATCATTGGTTTAGCCGAGCTTTGGCTTCGACTTTGACTTGGCTTTGGCAAAAATGTGGGTGCATTGTGAATACAATATACATTGTATGTGGACACTTTGCTTATTGTTTTTTTTTAAATGTATATACAGTATAACCCAGATAACCAAGCTCAGTTAAACCAAATGATCAGTTAATCCAAACTTTTATCGGCGGCCTGGCAAAATACTACCATTTATCATATCAAAAAGTCTCAGATGACCTTATAATATAATAAGCACATGAAAGTTTGGTTTAACTGTACCGGAAGTGGCCTGGGGCCCGACAATTCTGTTTGGATTAACTAATAATTTGGATTAACGGACTTTGGTTTAACCAACTTTTTCATATGATAAATGGTAGTATTTTGCCGGGCCACCAAAACAAGTTTGGATTAACCGATCGTTTGGTTTAACGGGGTTATACTGTATTGGTCTTTTTTTTATAAGTTATTTTTTCTATTGGTTTGTTTAGTTACCACTATTTGTGTATCAATCCGCCATGAACCTGCTAATATGCGCTGCGTGTACACGTGCATATCCATCACGGGGGAGTGTCCGAACTGACAGGTCATGATGGGGTTAGACAAGGTCACGTGGGGTCACATGGGGTCACATGAACGCGCCCTGTGACGGCAGGGTGGGTGCTGGTGGGCGGTGGGTGGGTTCTAATGGGGGATGGCTGAACCGTAAAAGCCTCGGGGTTATGATGTTATGGGATCCTGAGTTTGTGGTTGGGATTTAGGAGTTTGGGGTTTGGGGACTAGAGGTTAGGGGTTGGGGGGTTGTGGTTTGGGGGTTATTAATATTAGGTAAGGGCTAGGGGTTAAGGGATTGGGGACTAGAGGTTAAGGGGTGAGGGTAGGGGTTTAGAACTAGGGGTTTGGGTATTATGGGTTATGGGTTTGCGGACTAGGGGTTATGGGTTTGTGGCTGGGGGTTATAGGTGAAGGGTTAGGGGGACTCGGCACTAGAGGGTAAAGGGTGGGGTTGGGGGACTAGGGGTTAAGGGTTATGAGCTAAGGGTTGTGGTTTGGGGGTTATAGGGACTGGAGGGCAAGATGTGGGGTTAGGGGTTTGGGGCAGGGCTTTGAGGCTAGGGCTTTGGGGCTAGGGCTTTGGGAACTAGGAGTTATGGGTTTGGGGATTAGAGCTTAAGGGTATGGGGTAGGGGTTATGAGTTATGAGTTGGGATTATGGATGGATGTTTGGAGTGTGGGGCTGGAGGGGAAGTTGGATTAAGAGCTCCTCACTGTCTGGTTCTCACCACTACCATCAACGGAACATGAGAACATCAGTGCCCCCCCCCCCCCACACACCCACCCTCACGCACCATCCAGCGTGTTAACCGCCAACAAACTTCACGAGCACAAGGACACCACACCACACGCATACCCATCAGTCACCACACCCAACAGCGAAACACACACACCCCACACACATAAAACGTCCCAAGGACACCACACCACATCACACCAGACACTCATCAGTCACCAAACCCAACAGCGAAACACACACACACACACATAAAACGTCAACCCCTCCCTACTGCCAGTCACACTCCATCCAACCCTGCCCCCACTCACACACCCACACACCCACCAAGGAAAATATCTACCAGCCAACCAGACACATGCACTTAATCAAGCACACATGTCAATTCCTCCCTCCGTGTTCACAATCAGACCAACACACACTTCAAGTTCAACCAACACATCCACCAGCGCAACCCACACTCACACTCCTTCCCACAACACAAACATGTCATCCCCCAACCACCTTCACAGCCACACCCTGATCCACACCCTTCATCCAACACATCCACCAGCGCGACTGGGCGCGGTGGCCGAATCGATAGAGAAAGGGCCTCAGAAAAGTGAAGCTTGTTTTATTTAATGACGCTTCTAGAGTGAATTGATTTTAAAAAAATCATATTATCGGCTATTGGACGTCAAACATATCGTCATTCTGACATATTTCTTGGAAAGAAATCTGATCCCGCCACATAGGCTAGTCTTTCCGATAAGCAGCAAGGGTTCTTTTATATGCACTTTCCCTCAGACAGGATATCACATACCACAGCCTTATGGACCACTGGTTAGCACGGGCCTCACATGCGGGATATCGGGAGTTCTGTCAGAGAGCGTGTATATAAACAGATGAGAGGGACAACTCCCATACTAGACCGTGTAACAGCTGCCGACTGTGGCGCTCCAAGTGGTGGTTGTTGAACAGTATATGACACAGCTGTCAAACTCAAGGCATTGTCAATGGCCTTGAGCAATCTTCGTACAGAAAAAGTGAAATATCTCTAAAACTACACTACATAGAAACAAACTGTTTGGAACACATATAGAAAACATATTTAACAGAGACTATATTAAATTTACATGGCTAGGGTGCTGTATTTCTATTAATTTTGAATAAAATACACGTTTTGCACTACATGTACGGCAAACTCAAGGCATTGTCAATGGCGGTGAGCAATCTTCATATAGAAAACGTTAAATATCTCTAAAACTACACCACATAGAAACAAACCGCTTGGAACACATATAGAAAACATGTTTACCAAAAGGATTATATTAAATTGATAAGGTTAGGCTTCTGTATTTCTATTAATTTTGAATAAAAACAAATGTTTTGCACTGCGCATACCGGCAAACTCAAAGCTTGTTCAACACTAACCGCCAGGAACGCCACTGTAGCCTGTGTTACCGATTTTCGCGGGAGTTGTCCCTCTCGTCTGTTTATATACACGCTCTCTGGTTCGGTTCTCGGTTGAGTCAAACCAATGACTTATCAAATTGATACTTGTCACTTCCTAGCCTGGCACTCGGCATTAATAGGATAGCTCAGTGTCCGGATAATGTGACTGAGTGGGCCTGATTTCCCAGTGGGGCAGCACTATAAGGTCGCCATGAGTGTGCACTGTCACAAGTCGGTACCCATCCTGATATGACCCTAGATTTTGCCAGAATTTAAAACTCCAACAATCAACCAACCCTCTACCAGCGCACTCCCCCCACACAACCCCACACACTCCTTCCCACAACACATCCATGTCAGCCTCCTCCCACCTTCACAGAATCAGAACCATACCCACACGCCCTTCAACCAACACCCACCAGCGTAGCACCCCCTGAGCCACCCCCACCCACACACACACACACACCCACACACTCACCACATAGCTCGCCGTCCTACATGTAACAGGCACGAGATACCGACACCTTGTGACCTTCAACTCGACCTTGACATGCCCGCGAAGTGGCAAGGCATTGGCTTTGACTCTTTGAGAAAGTGAAGATTGTTGGAGGTTTGCGTCCTGGCAACATCTAAGGTCATATCAATAAAGCTACCGACTTATGACAGTGCGCACTCATGGAGACTTTATAGTGCTGCCTAACTGGGAAATCAGGCCGCCGGCACCATGACCCGATATCCCACTCAGTCACATTATCCTGACACTGAGCCAACCAGACCTTGCCCAATCCTATTAATGCCGAGAAAGGGAAGAGTTTGCGACTCAATATCGTTGACAACCACCACCACCACCCGCGCACCCACCCACCCTCACCCTCTCTTTCCCTCCCTCAGAACTGGGCAGGAGACAATGAACAGGCTGCTGCTTGACCCCTGACCTCCCCTTGGATTGACCTCTACCCCCATTATGGACTTCACCCCGAGGCTTGACCAGCATCTTGACCACTGGAGATAAATGTTTCATTGGGTGATCCATCCCGGCCCGTCATGCGCGGTCCGCCGGTGGTTGTTGTCGAGGATCCCGAACAGGATTCCCGGGGCCCGCCCCGTCCCACCCTACACTGATTGATGGCGGGCCGCGTCGGCGACAGAACTCTAAACTTTTGCTTGTTACTGTTAGATGTTGGGCGAACAGGAGCCCCTCCTCCGTCCGGCGGCGGTTGTCAAGGAGACCGGTGACAGGGCAGACGCCGTGTAGCGCTGCTGTGTTGTGGGGGTGGGGGTGGTGTGTGTGTGTGTGGAGTGTGTGTGAGGTGGGGTGAGTGTGTATGTGGTTGGGTGAGGGTTAGTTGGTTGTTGGGGTTTTACATCCTGACAACATCTAAGTTCATATCAGGACGGGTACCGATTTGTGACAGTGCACACTCATGGTGACTTTATATAATGCTGCCCCTCTGGGAGATCAGGCCACCAGCACCATGACCTGAGATCCCACTCAGTCACATTGTCCGGACACTTACCCAGCCAGTCCTTGCCCTATCCTAGAGATCTACAAACACACATATTGTAACATAATTATGGAGGAAGGTGGAAACACTGGTTTGGGTTTAGGTTCGGCAATGTATTCTTCATAGTTTTCTGAAGAGGTTCAAATTTTCCAAACTTCCGAGACTGGTGTATCGCTGCTTACATGTGGACATGATCAAGACATATTAAGTCATAAGAGCCGCATATCATACATAGCTCTTAATAGTCTTATGCTTTAATATGCTGTAAAATCCACGGCTGGAACCTGTGGTTGTGTAGGCAGGCTATAATGAAATCAATACAGGCAAGAAGAGAAAGGAAGAGTATAAAGAATGAAAGTAGAGAGAGAGACAATGCCCTCAGGTTTATTATTTATAGTGATACATGGATCTGGTATGGCATCCCACCTGACCATGTTCTCCAATGAATCAAGCATTTACAGTTCCACCAATGAACATCAAGCATTCCTGTGTCACCATGGCTACAGTGATCTACCCACGACCAGCATGGGGTGTGGCTCCCCTGGCCACCACCTGCCTGAGCTGAGTGTGTGGTGATCCGTGACTAACAGAGGGGGGAGGGGGTAGTGAGTAGAGCTCTAAGTGCCCCGTACACACTCCTAGTGCCTCATTCACACTATCCGTCTAACACACAATGACTATTGACCATGAGTAAAGTATCACCAGTAACTACATAAATACATTCATGCACCTGGCACCATATACCTTTTACAATAATAGACCATTTTCATTCAATGCATTTTATCGGAATATTTTACAATGCCGTATATGATTCAGCAGCTTCAACAGGTGTGTCTTCAGCAGGACCGGACTGATGACCAACTTGAGGACATCTATACAAGCTATAGAAGATAAGAACCAGAACTCACTGCAGCCAACTCTCTTCTTTTTTCTTTTTTTTTTTACTGAGAGAGTTGCCAATGTGTGGAACTTCCCTACCCTCCAGGCTTACATTATTGACACGTTGAGTATTACAGTATTTGAACAAAAGATTGGCGATTGACACCTTGAGTATTACAGTATTTGAACAAAAGATTGACAGACACTGGAGGGATAAAATTGTTGTATATAATTATGGCGTGGCTCTGAATCTAATCTTATGTCACCCAGTTCTGTCTACAAAAATTACATCTCTCCAGATTCATTAGAGAACGATCTTTATACATTAACAATAACATAGGTCAAATCACCTTCGCCCAGTAAATGGGAAGGAAACATCGCATTTAGAGAGGACTCCAACTTCAAAGCCAGATCTCTTACCACGATGGGGCTAGCGTTCTAACCATTAGGATCTCTAGGTTCCCTGATGCAATCACCCTACCTATAATTACATTTCCATGCCTTAGAAACAAACTGCTTGGAACACATATAGAAAACATATTCAACGAACAGATTCTGTATACAGTTAAGATTCTGCATTTCTAGTAATTTTGAATAAAATAGACGTTTTGCACTGCGCGTACTGGCAAACTCAATGGCAGTGTGCATTCCTTCTGCAGCCAATGTGTGTGCGCATATACAATGTTTATAAACATTGAAAGGGGTCTATAGAGAGAACGGGCTGTGAGCAATCTTCATACAGAAAAAGTGATATTTCTCTAAAACCACACCATCTAGAAACAAACCGCTTGGAACACATAGAGAAAACACATTCAACGAACAGATTATATTAAATTCATAAGGGTAGAGTTCTGCATTTCTATTAATTTTGAATAAAATAGATGTTTTGCACTGTGCGTACCAGCAAACTCAATGCATTGTCAATGGCCGTGAGCAATCTTCATACAGAAAAAGTGAAATATCTCTAAAACACACCACCTAGAAACAAACTGATCGGAACACATATAGAAAACATATTCAACGAACAGATTCTATTAACTTTATATGGTTAGGCATCTGCATTTCTAGTAATTTTGAATAAAATAGATGTTTTGCACTGCGCGTACTGGCAAACTCAATGGCAGTGTGCATTCGTTCTGCAGCCAAGGTACGTTCGCATATACATTGTTTATAAACATAGAAAGGGGTCTATAGAGAGAACGGGTAAAAATGAGAGTGTGGTAGAGAGAGACAGAGAGACAAGGGTAAAGGGCGCTATGCGGTATGCGAATGCGAATGCGACAAAAAATCGAAACGCCTTGAAACATATGAGCTACATTCCTTACACGCGGTATGCGAATGCGAATGCGAATGCGAATGCGAATGCGTTTTTCCGATTGGTCCATGTAGCGATCGGTGCGGCATGTGGTATGCGTCAAGCTCGGTGCAAATAGAAACCTGAGTCTGATGTGTCCATTAGTTTAACACCAGGAGAGGCGACTGAGCATTACGGAACGGTCTCACACAGGGGTGAGGAGGGGAAACACATGGTGAGCTGGGCACCCGGAAGACATAAGGTTAAGGGAAAGCTATAAATGCTACCATATGCACAGAAATATGAATACTTATCTATAATGTGGTTATAATAAAGGTAGGAACCCCCGTGTGACGTACAAGAAGGTACATAGATATAAATACAATATTTGGTCATATACAGAGCAGTATGGAGAATACTTGTTTATTTTTATTTTTTAAATATAGCCAGTCGTGTGCCGCATACCGCATACCGCGTGTAAGGAATCATGCCATTCGCATACCGCATGCCGCATACCGCATACCGCGTGTAAGGAATGCCTGCTTAACAGCGAGAGACAGAGAGTGGAGGGTGAGAGAGGGACGAAAGAGAGACGGAGAGTTAGAGAGAGAAAGATGTGGGAGAGAGCAGACAGCAAGATAGAAAGAAGAGCGGCAAAGAGAAAGATATATAGAATGGGACTGATAGCAATAGAGAGGGAGAGAGAGAAAGGGAGAGAGAACAGGCGAGAAAGAGAGCGAGGATGGCCTAGCTCAGTGAATTGAAAGTGGGGGTGCGTCACAGATTTGTGCTAAGTGCATGTGTGAAGGAATCTGACAGCGGGAAGTAGTGGTAGTGGTAGTGACAGTGTGACAGCACAATGGTCATAGGAGGTAGGCAGTAGCCTCAAAGAAGCACCATCAATTACCGCCAAAACTCTGGATGTATTAAACATTAAGCACATCATTCGGTTTATTTTTATTTATTTATTTATTTATTTATTTATTTATTCGGGCTTCTCATGCTATCAATATCTGTGTCATATCAGGATGGGTACACAGACTTGTGACACCAGGCGATGATGTTTGCTTTCCATTATATATATATATATATATATATATATGTATGTATATATATACATATATATGTATGTATATATATATACATATATATGTATATATATATATATATATATATATACACACACATAAATAATCATAATTCATCCTGTAGGTGAGGCGTGAGGGGGGCACCCAAATACATTACCCCGAAAGATGTGGCGGGGTGAAAGGGGGACTCCATCAGAGCGCCTATGGAGGAATAATAATAGAAAGTACAATGGTCACCTACAACTAGTTCAATGCGTTATGCATCACATATGTATATATATATATATATATATATATATATATATACATATATATATATATATATATGTATATATATATATATATATATATATATATATATATATATATATATACAGATGCCAAATGTGGAAACGTGAAAATTTAAGCGGATAAGTAAATCACACCAGACTTGTCCTATTGACAAGTGAAAATTGCACGACTGACAATGTTGGCCAGGTGGAGGGTGGGGGTGAGCGCAGGTGGTGCCACCGGTCAAGTGCAGAGTCTTAAGGAGGATAACAATGGTATGAAGTAATAATAATAATATAGAATAATAGGAAATTCCCTTTGTAATTTTATACTTGCATAAAACGTTATACACCACACATATATATTTATATATCTATATACATGTATATATGTATGTGTATATATATAGGTGTGTGTGTGTAATCCGGCCTACATTGGTGGGAGAGGCCATAGGGGGCCACCTGCAGGTGGCGCTCGTGGAGAAAACAGGAACTAGCCCCTGCGTATTAGATATATATCTATCTAGGTAGATTCAGTACCCTAGTGGCGGGAATGGGGTAACTTGGAGGGGGGATATATGAGTAGGGTTAATCATATATTGATTATATATTTCTTTGAAACAAGTTTTTGTTGACACAATTGACATTTTAATATTTAGAACAAGAATTACTTATGTCTAATTAATGGTGATGTAAACATCAGCCTGTAAAGTGACTGAAATTGTATGTTTCTTAGCTAAAAATGCTTAATTATGGAGAGTTGTGTCTTAAGCATATTCATTATATTATTATATTGCATCCATCCATCCATGTTTGTGCCAAATCGTTTAGTATTTTTATTAATTTTGAATAAAATCGAAGTCTTGCTCTATGCGTAACGGCAAACTCAATAGCTGTACGCCTTTGCTTTGCTGCCAGTGACGTTTTCAGTGCATGCGCAGTCGGAACAGTGATCTAGTCTATCCACTTACCCCCAAGCCAACACCCACATCCACACCCATTCACAGTGTGGGTGTGGGTGTGAGTCACAACCACCCACACGTATACACCTATCTGCCTCTGTGTTGGATACACAGAACAGACGGAGAGATGACAGCTGTGGGTGTACACACATAGTCTACAATGTTCAAGTTAACACAACATAAACACATCAGTGCCCCCTGCCTCCACCCCCACCCCTCACACCGACACATACATGACTGCCTGCTGATGGCATCGTAATGACCCCTGCTCGACCCTGGTGTGTGTCCAAGTCACGTGGTACTACCAGCTTGCCACACAAAGTCACAAAGCTTAATTATGCATGTATGGCAATAAATATAAATAGATATATGTAAATATAAATATAGCCAAGTTACCGCGTTTGCAGACAGGGGGCGCCACAATAGGGACTTTTGCATAGTCGATGAACAATCAATAGTAAAAGCAGTACAATAAATGAGTTAGGATAATACTAATAAGGAGTGAAAGTTTCCGATTAATTATACTTGTATAATGCTTATTTATCACACATATATTATATATAAACATCGTTTGTTTGGGTTTTATTTCCTAGCAACATCTAAGATCATATCAGGATGGGTACAGACTTGTATTACTAGCAACATGTAAGGTCACATCAGGACAGGAACCGACTTGTGACAGTGCGCACTCATAGCGACTTTATAGTGCTGCCCCACTGGAAGACCAGGCCGCTGGCACCATGACCCAATATCCCACACAGTCACATTATACTGATACTATGTCAACCAGTCATTGTCCTATCCTATTAATGCCAAGCGCCAGGCTAGGTAGCGACAAGCATCAATTAAAAAAATCATTGGTTTGACTTGGCTATGATTCAAACTCCCGGCCTTCCGCATGGGAAGCCTGCGCTCTACCGATTCGGCCACCGCGTCCGGTGCGCAGTAGCATAAATTTGTAGGAGCACACACCCACACATCTTGTCCCACTAGTCTATACCGTCTTCTATTTCGACAAGGTTCGGTAACAGATAGCCCGCCATTGCCTGCTGCTTAGCTGGTGATGGACAACACTCAGTTCTAACTAGACCCTGCAGAGACAAGCCGTGTTGGGGCCTTGACTTGTCAAAGCATGTTTTATTGTGTCCCGTGCCAGTCCTCTGTAATCTTTTTGTATTTCAAAGCAAGTCTCCACGCTTGCGCTTACAATGATACAGTGATACATCCAAGCCAGGGGTTACTGGCTTATAGCAGTATCTTGTATGTGTGTATGTGCTCGAAATGTTTAATTATGGAGAGTTGTGTCTTAAACATATTCATTATATAATTATATTGCATCCTTCCATCCATGGTTGTGCAAAATTATTGTGTATTTCTATTCATTTTGAATCAAATGGAAAGTTTTGCCCTACGTGTATCGGCAAACTCAATGGCTGTACGCCTTTGATTTGCTGCCAAAGCCGTTTTCAGCGCATGCGCACTCGGAACCGTGATCTCGCCTATTAGGGCTCGATAAAAGGACAGCCTCCGGTGGTTAAGTGATGTGCTGCTGCCGCCTAGCGCAGAATCTTTGCAGTCCTGTTTAGTGATGCCGTTTTCCGGTAGGTGGCGACACTGTGATTTTAAGCAGCGCTATCCCGTTGCTTTCATGTATCTTTGCGGAATTCCATGTCGACCTGTCCTAAATGAGCACATTTGGAAAGTTTTACGCCCTACATTTGTTTCTAACATTAACTGAGCTGAAATTGTTCTAGCATATATCGCACATTAAATAAAATACCATCTCACCCCACTGGTTGCTCCTGCAGCTATATACTATATGACCTACAGAAAGCGAATATTTTATCTAGGCTCCCTCACCACATACTGTTATTCCCGTAGCCCATATTCCCAATATATATAGCTGCTATATTCCCAATAGCAAAAGTGTCAGAAGATTGGGTTATGGACATAATCACGTGAATTCTTATTCTAAGAAGCTAAATATATATTGTTTAAATACGCTCACTACTTTTGAGGTGAACCAGATGGGATGGCCGAATGAGTTAGAGCGTCCGTCTCCCGTGTTGATAGACCATGGGATCGTGGGTTCGAACCCTGGTCGAGTCAAACCAATGACTTAAAAATTGATACTTGTTGCTTCCTATCCAGGCGCTCGGCATTATTAGGATAAGGCAAGGACTGGTTGGCTCAGTGTCAGGATAATGTGACTGAGTGGGATATCAGGCCGTGGTGCTGGCGGCCTGGTCTCCCAGTGGGGCAGCACTATAAAGTCACCAAGAGTGTGCCCGTCCTGATATGACCTTTGATGTTGCTAGGACATAAAACAAACAAACAAACTTTTGAGGTGTAGCATTGATTAAATCATATAATTGAATGGACAGATTGTTTTTTGTTGGGGTTTTACGTCCTACCAACATCTCAGCTGTTACCAGGATGGATACCGACTTGTAACAATGTCCACTCATGGCGAGTTTTATAGTGCTGCCCCACTGGGATAGCAGCCAAAATCACGTTGATCTAATATCCCACTCAAATACATTATCCTGATACTGTGCAAACAAATCCATATCGTATCCTAGTAATGCCGAGTAGGTTGTGACACACGGGACGGCTCTCATTTTGGTAGGCTGTGGAATTCAAACCTGCTACCCTGTCACCAGCTAGCTTGGCACTTGGCATTACTTACGATATGGCAAAGAACTTTGGAATGAGGAAACCCAAATGTCCGCGATTGAATTTCCTTTGCAAAAAAAAAAGGAAAAAAAAGTACCAAGTAACTCATTGGTTTGACTCAGCTGGGACTTGAATTCCTGACCTTCTGCAGCACTCTACTGATTCGGCTACAGCGTCTGGAGATAATACAGTACCCACCATTTTGGTTTGGTGGCATTCTCTCCCAGTTCATCAACTCTACATCCACATCGATTAAAAAGAAAAAAGAGAGAAAAAGTAGGCCAACGTACTCTGACCAGGACATGCACAGCTAATTTAGTTGATTCATACTAAATCAGTCTTCACTTTGTGCAGGGTTTGTGACCTTACAGTCACTAGCTGCAAAACTGCAACATTAAGAAATGGCCCCGTTCAAACGGCCCGTTTTTGTTAGTTTTTGGTTGTTCTTTTCCGTTTTCTTCTTCTGGGATGGCAGGAGGGGCTCATCGGGCATCAGTGCACTTGTAGTTGGTAGTGCGGCGGTGGTCCGACGGTGGCAACACGTTCTTGGGGTCCATGGTCCTGTACCTCCAGCACCACTGATCGAAGTGGGAACCGGTTTCATCGGCAACAGGGCCGCAGGCGGTGTGCTGGTCCTCCAGGCCTCCGTCGCAGTGTGCGTGATCCAGGACCATTGGGGCTCCTGGACCAGGGTTGGTTGGTGGGTGTGTGTTTTAGTGTCCACGGCCCCAAAACCCAGTTCATTGGTTATCGAAGCGGGAACCAACCTTCTGAGTGTGGGGGTCGAGGCTGGCACACCCGGTGTCTCCGGGACCGCACTGGGCTCCCGTTGTGGGTGGGCTTTTGGTTTTAAGTCGAGACATCATGGGGCTAACGATCTGGGGAGGGGGGTGTTGTGTTGAGCCCTGGCAGGATGTGAGCCACGGGTGGTGAGTGGGGTGGGGTCAGTTTGTCTACCGTTTTTTAGTTTTGCTTTTGTTTGGGACTGCATGGGGCTCCTGTTTTGGGGCCGCACAGGGTTCCCTGAGGAGACCATGTGGGGCTCCCTGATGGGACCATGCAGGGCTCCTTGCCGAAACCACATGGGGCTCCCTGCTGCGACCACACCGGGCTCCCTGATGGGACCACACGGGGCTCCCTGATGAGACCTCATGGGGCTCCCTGATGGGACCACATGGGGCTCCCAGTCCTTATGGCCGCGTAGAGCTCCTGGGGTTGTCATGGGGCGCAGTTCTGTGCGGCCTGGTGGGTTGGTGGTCGCTAGTCACCATCATCACTGTCAGGTTCGATGTCGTCGACAGTGCGTTCAGGCCCGCCGCCGATCTCGAAGATGTGGCAGTTCTGGCTATAGAATCTGCTGAGTGACTCCCATGAGGATTTGGACATCCTCATGAGGATGGCGAGCACAGCACCGTTGTTTGCCAGGTTGTGAGGTGGGCCGAGGAATTCTCGGATGATGGTCCTGTCAAAGGCCATACATGTCGCCAGGCCGATTTGGTCACCGCAAGGGCATCATTGCAATACAGGGGGGTCAATGAATCGCCTGTCCTGAAGCGGGTGACCGCCTCCTGGACAGAGGCAGAGAGGTTTGTCGGGACTGGCAGGTGCTCTCTGACGTTTTCGTGCCAGGCCCAACTGATGAGTATGGGTTCCTGAGAGTGGAGGTCATCGACAGGCTTTTGGTGGCTCTGGCACTAGTGGCTTTGAGTTTGGACAAGGAGTGGCCTATGACGAGCTCGATCTCATGGCGGCGAGATCCTTCCAGAGCAGCTGAGTCAGCCTGTTTATTACCGGATAACCCAATGTGGGAGGGAACCCAGACTATGACTGTGTTGAGGTAAGCTTGGTGCCTGGTGGTGATGGTGTTCTGGAACAAGTTGGCAAGAGAGTGGCTAGCTCTGTGGTCCTTGATTTTTCGGGCTTAATTGAGTGAGTAGGTGAATACTATGCAGCTGCAGTGTTGCAGGTGGATCAGTGCATGGTGGATGGTGGCGAGCTCTGTATCGAGGGTGGAGGAGTAGTCTGAAACCCTGATAAGGTGTCTAACTGGCCAGTCTGGTAGGAAGTAACCTGCCTGGCTCAACCTGTGCCAGGGATGAGGGAGCCGTCGGTGTAAACCATGGTGGCCTGAGGGAATTACTCTATGGCCGGGGCGATGGTTTCCTGTGGCAGGGTTTTCAGGCCATGGTTGGGTAGCTGCTTTTTTTGGAGCAGAAGCTTGTGAGCCTGACCTCTACTGTAATGTATGTAATGTGTGTAGTATAAAGCATTTATACCAATATTATTCTGGATGGAACCTGTTAAATGTTAATTGCGGCGGGGCGGTCTCGAACCCGGGCCCCCCGCCTTGCACACCGGGCCGGGAGAACTGCCAGCTCTAGGGGTCTGAGGCAAGTCTAATCCTGCAAGGTGTCGGGCGCATGCGCCAAGCCTCCGAGCGTCCAGTCGGACCGAGGCAAGTCTAGGCTGGAATGTGTCATGCGCATGCGCGCGCCTCCAGCCCCCAACGGTTCTCCAGTATATCGGCCATTCGAACCCGAGTTCTAGCTTGGAAGAGACGTGCCCGTGCACCAACGTGCCCGTGCACCGCGTGAGCCTGCAAGATGCCAGTCGATATCTGTGCGACGTGTGGGGAGGAACATGATGCCGCCGGGGGTCTCAAATGCAAGAGGACTAAGACCGGCAGACGGTCTGTGAAGGCGGAAAACCGCTTCATCGAGTGAGGAAACCGCGGGTACGTCGGAAAGCCGCGGCCGGGAAATCAAACCGGCGCACGGGTGAAGGAACGGAAGACTACGAGGAGGACGAGGAGGAGCGGGAGCTGCGACGGTTTGGTGGCGGCGAAGGCTCGGGAGAGAAGGAAGAAGGCGCTGCGTGCAGTACTGGACGCTGGATCGCCGGAGGAAGATGCAACGCCAGTGGTGAAGGCGACAAAAAAGAAGTCGTCAGGAAAAAAGGTGGGGGAGTCATCAGCCGAGCCTGATGAATCCCCGAGTGATAGTAGCTCCGACTATGACTCGGCTTCAGATAGTGATACGGAGAGGAACAGCAGGAGGAGACGAAGGAGGCGCAGGCGCAGTAAGTTCGCGTTAAACATATATACAATAAACGAGAAGCGCCTTAAAAAACTATCGGTGATGGAGCTGATCCATGCCACCTTAATATGGTGCATTAAGCGCGGGAAACATGTGGGATTTGAATATGAAGATTTGGAACGTTACATTGGTCATGTTGCATATATGTGTATGCACGCTTCTACGTCTACCTACACGGACCAGGCCTATCGTGGCTACAACAAGGCGATCAGGGACAAGGTGAAGGAGAAGGGACTGAAAGCCTTTGTCATGGGGGATCACGAGATATCTCGCCTTCATTTCAATTTGGAGAACACCCGTAGTAACAGGGACGCCAGGCGTCCGGCACGGCCAGCTTATACCGGGAAAACATATGACAATTCCCGGAAGCTCTGTTATGCTTATAACTATAATAAAGAGGGCTGCACCGTGCGGCGCTGTGATTATGAACATAAATGCCTAAACTGTAAATCGGGGGCGCACCCGTCGAGTGAGTGTAAAAATAAGCGAAACTGACTGGTGTGCGAGCCTGCTAGGGCAGCGGGGCCGGCGCCCATTGACCAGTTTGAATTTGAATTACGCGCCAAAAGTGGCGGCATCCAAGATGGCGGCCGAGTTGGGGACGCTAATTTGGCATCCCCTGACGTTCGATGTGAGGTGACTGAGGTCAGTGGGGATACACACATAACTAATCAGCCCACGGATGCTGAGGTGGTTGAGGGGAGAGATGCTGCCCTGGAAGCAGACCCTGGCTCGCCTGTCACATAGGTAGTACTTCACAAACACCAGGGGCTTCCTGGTGACTCCCAGCTCAACAATGGGGGCAAGAACAGCATGGTGGTCGATCAGTTCAAAAGCCTTCTCGAAGTTGAGAATGATGGCAGCCGTGTCATGACATCATCCACTGGCATGGACTATCTCCTCAAGAAGGGAGAGGATGGCACGTTGCATGCCACGCCCGCCTCGGAACCCGAGGGATTGCAGCAGTGAGATGGGCCTGAACTCGCCTTGGTCTTTTGGTGTGATGGGAACAATGACTGCATACTTCAATAGTTGTGGTATGGACACTCATGTGTAGACCAAGCTCAGGAGGGTCAGCAGGGTTTCCCTGTTGTGTGTGGAGAGGCGGGTCCACACAGTGGTAGGTACCCCATCTGCTCCGAGGGCTGTTTTTCTATGTGGGGGGTGGAGGGCCTTTTCTAGCTTGTTCTTGGTGAAGGGATGGCCAATGCCGTGGTGAAAGGCAGGCATTGTTAAAGGCATCCACTTGCCAGGGGGTAATGCTGGGAAGGGCTTTTAAGTGTGTGTTTGGTAAGCAGAGTTTTGTGGATCTGTTGATGAAAGTGGTTAGTTGGTTTGTGGCTGCTTGTAGTAGGTTTGGTTCAAGGGGTGCGTTGGGGGTGGTCCCTGGAGATTCTTGAACTTTTGCCAAAGGCGTTTGCTGGTGGTATGCTAAGAAATTTTGGTGCACCAGATTTTCCATGTTCTGTCATTTTCCGATGTGATGAAATCATTCAACTATTTGGTGGCTATGTTCACGAGCTTCTCAGTGCCTTGGTTGGGGTTGGAACAGAGTTTGCGGAGGAGTTTGTTTTTGTGGTGTTTGGCTCTCCTGATGGCAGGAGAGTTTATGGTGCCTCTGAGGCGGCGGTTTGTTGTTTTCTGGATGGGGGGCTTACGTGGCACTGCAGACAAGTATGGTGAACTCTTCGCAGGTGTTGGGAGTCTTGGGGAAGTGGTTGGGGCCTTCTCCTGGGCAGTAAATATTGACACTGTGGCGAGTGGGCGTGGAGGGGTGTTTAGGGGGGTTGTGTGGACCGTCCTTATTGGTGTGTCCATAGTATGGGTGTGGTGGGAGTGAAGAGTGGGGAGGTAGGGGTGTGTGAATAATCAATCAATAATCAATCAATGATCAGTCGACGATGAATCAGCAACCCATCAAGAATCAATCAATAGGCAGTCAATCAGTGGTCAATCAGGAACCAACCAATAATCAATCAATACCCAGCCAGCAACCAATCAAAACTCGCGCAATAGGAACGAAACAATTAACAGCAAGGTGGAAAGAAAGGGAGCAAGGAGAAAAGTACAAAATGACAAAGAGAAAGCAACAAGATAAGAGGGGAAAAAAAACAACAACAAAAAAAACAAAAAAAACGTAGCAACAATACAAAAAAAACCCACAAATAGGCACAGAAAAACGGAGAAGTGTGAAGGTGGGGAGCAGGTTTGGAATGGGGTAAACAATACCGAACGTGACATTAGAAAGGCTTACCTGGGAGTATGGGTGTTGGGAGTTGGCAGTCGGCAATAGAGGGGGTGTAATGATGTCACAACACAACTTTCAGTGGCCATATTGGATTACATACAGAAGGTTTGCAACTGCCTACACTGTGCTTATTTACTGATTTGTTTTGTCACTGTTTTGAGCAGTTTGGCCTCAGAAGTTGTTGCTAAAGTGCTGTAAGTAAACACAGGTGCAAAATAAGATCCCCACTATATTTGTAATGCCTCATTTTAACCTACTACTGTCTATATTGTTCATACCATCGCATCATCTCATCCATAAATAGTTCATATGCACTATAATTGCTAAGGCCGGAAGACCAGCGCCTCGGTGCTGAAAAAAGATGTTATTCAACTGGAATACAAAATTTGAAAAAAAAACAACGTTGGATCTAAACTGCCCAAAACCTCCCAGAACACAAGAAAACTCTGTTTTACTGCATCTGCATGCATTCACAACATGGCATGGGAGGGTGCTCATAATCCAAGATGGCTGACTGCTGAGTGATGACGTTACGTGCACTCCCTCTATTGTAAAAGGGAAGTAATGTGGGCCGCGATCGATTAACACGACCCGGGGAACTCGGGTCACCCGAGTCGTCAGAATTTCAAATCAAACACCGCGAGTAGAGTAAACAAATACACATGCCATGTGCAAAACGATCCGACCCCAGTAACCCACCTCTTGGCTGGGGTTGGCTACTCGCGATGACATCACATTTGCGCCGGTACCATCCTGCAGGATAACAGCAACCAGTAACAGTCATACATGTTTTTTTTAAAAATAACCTAGACTAATTAAATGGAAATACAACTAAACTATGCCGTATTTGATTATTCGACCCGAGTCTGTAGGATGTGCGCATGCGCCAAAAAGTGGCTTGGGTAACCCGAGTTGATTAATCGATTACACCCCAAATGTACGAGTATGCCGTGTGTAGTGGGCGTGGGGCGCTTGCAGTCGGCGGGGTCCGAGTACCGTGGTGGCTTGGGTCGGCGCGGTAACTGCTGCGGGGTGTTGCGTGGTGCGTGACTTAGGTCACAGTCACAGGTGTTAACAAATAGCAGCATATTTCCAGCAAAGTTACCAAATACCATCACCTGTGGGTCCTTGCTCTCATCTAATATAGGGGATTTACTGAGTTTCTGATGTCGGCGATATGGATTTGATGGGAGCCTCCCAACGAATTCTCACGCAAGCTGGATAAGTTCATCCGTGCAGATTTGATGTATAAAGACCACTAGAAGACGCAGAAATCATCGGTTCGCTACACGGCAGACATTTCTGGGAGAAATCAATGTTTTATAGGTGTGTTTACACTGGTAACTAACTGCACCAGAAGTAGGTTTGTTTGTTGACACCCCCACACCGAATGACCCATACAGATTCCAGCCTCAGAAAAAATCTTCAAACAACAAATATGTCTAAATTAGCAGCGAAAATTGCTAATCAGCTACACAAAATATCAAGTCCTACCAAGGAAAGATCTTCAGCCACCGATTTACTTCAAGAAGAATTTGACGACTGTGGAGAAGGTCAAGGTCACAGCACCAAAGCCCTAGATGGCAGACAGCTGAGACCAACAAAACCCAAAAAAGAGAAGAAATCAGCTGATTCAAAGAAATCTGATAAAGTCAGCACAGGTAATAAAGCAAAAACAAAAGCACAAACTATCTCTGGATCTAGATCTAGAATTGATGATGCTGAAAACTCCCGGATTACCATTTCCCAAGACCCACCAACCAATGTAGACCCCATGAAATGTTCAAAATGCATGTCACTTGGATGTTCCAATCTCACTGAGTGTGAAGTATGTGCTTTTTGTTTCTGTGGGAAATGTACCCACCTGAAGCAAGACGCATTGAAGGCCCTGAACGCATGCAGGGGGATCCATTGGTACTGTGATGGGTGTGAGGCCAGTGCTGTTGGAGCTGTAACCAACATGAAGTACAAGCGGGGGGAATGGTCACCTGAATAGTTCCTGAATCAGAAAATTATAGACCAAATAGAAGTGGCATTCACTGCATTCGAGTCGAAGATTAAGAAGTCGGCCATTTCAGTCAAAGAGACCATGAAAAAGAGCTACGCTGACATAGTCAGGAAGCTTGATGAGAAGGTGAAAGCACATATAGTGATGGGTACACCCACAACACCAGCTGCCCAGTCGAATGGTGATGTGAATCTGCAAATCTGCGTGAACTACAAGACTGGCAAGAAAGGCGGGAAAACCTGATCGTCTTCGGAATTCCAGAAAGTAAGTCAGACAACCGAGATGCTCGTAAGACTCATGATGAGGTCCACTTCCAGATGATTTGCCAGGACGGACTGGATGTAGATGTTGACATTCTACACTCTACCAGACTGGGGGCAAAAACGGGAGAAGGCCAGGCCCGACCACTTCGGGTCAAGTTTCGGGACGAGCGTATACACCAACACTGACTCACTCCTTAACAAGAGATCTCAATTAGAAGTCATCATCGCTTTGACGGACGGAGACATTATAGGAATTACTGAAATTCTCCCAAAGAATAGAGACATGAACCCTGAGGACAGTGAACTCAAGATCGATGGGTACAACCATTTCAGTAATCTGGAGAAGTGTAAGAGAGGAG
The DNA here is from genome assembly GCA_030323885.1 of Branchipolynoe longqiensis. Classification (NCBI taxonomy): domain Eukaryota; kingdom Metazoa; phylum Annelida; class Polychaeta; order Phyllodocida; family Polynoidae; genus Branchipolynoe; species Branchipolynoe longqiensis. The sequence goes on along the minus strand of CM059190.1, from coordinate 72,097,372 downwards.
TGATCATATATGTCAGAGAAAGTCTCAACGCCATCCCATTATCACTGCTAGAGGAGAGTAACTTTGAAGAATCAGTGTGGTGCCGAGTAAAACTAAAGAATGATGATGTGTTAACACTAGGTATGATCTACAGATCACCGAACAGCCCACCCGAGAACCACGATCACCTCAGAAGTCTGATACACGAAGCAAACGACTTAAAATCATCCTATCTACTAATAATGGGTGACTTTAATTATTCCGATATCAACTGGAGAACGGAAACAACAGCAGCAGATGTTAACAATGTGGCATCAAGGTTTATGGAGTGCCTGAGAGACTGTTTTTTATACCAGCATGTAAGGGACCCAACTCACTACCGAGGTAGTCAGAAGCCTAACACATTGGACCTACTCATCACAAATGAGGAGGGCATGGTGGACAACATAGAGCTCAATGCACCAATCGGGAAAAGCCACCATGTCTGTATAAACTTTGACTTCAACTGCTATGTAGAAACACCTGTGAATCATCAAGCCAAGCACATCTACCACAAAGGTGACTACATGAATATGAGAGATAAAGCGGTCAGCATGTGCTGGGAAATACCACCAGATACAGACATAGAAACTGTGTGGAGAACAATAACCAACAACGTTAAAGAGCTCATGGACCAGTTCATAACGAAAACCAGACCAATGCACAATCGGAAGAAAAGACCGCCATATATGACGGCTAAAGCTAGAGATGAAGTGAATGAGAAGAAGAACACGTTTAGGACATGGAAAAGTTCTGGAGATGGAAGGGATTACCTCACATATGCCAAGGCCCGAAATCAAGCATGGCAGTTAAGATTTAACCCTGACAAATGCAAAGTGCTCCACCTCGGACGAAGCAATCAGAGGGCAAATAATAAAAATGTCTACAGCTGCAGGGGAACAGATAGAGTTGCAGAGCACAGATCTCGAAAAAGACTTGGGGGTCTGGATAGACCCGAGCCTGACCTTCTCTATTCATTGTGAGACCCAGGCTGGGAAAGCCAATAGAACACTCGGCCTCATAAGACGTACTTACACATACCTGGATGAAGTCAGTCTGACAAAGCTATACACATTTCTGGTGAGATGAAAGCTAGAATATGGATATCCAGCATGGGCACCAATGTACAGGAAGGACTGTGAACTTCTCGAGAGAGTACAGAAGCACGCAACCCGCCTAGTACCAACCCTGAAGAAATTCTCTTACGAAGACCGACTACAAGCACTAAACCTGCCAAGCCTATACTACAGAAGGGCCCGAGGAGGCCTCATTGAGATCTACAAACACCTCAGCGGAACATATACAGTAAAAAACCGGTACATCATACTCGAGCCAACACACGGTCTGATAACCAGAGGGCATAATAAGATCGTCAAACCCAGGACTAACAAGCGAGTTTGTCAAAATTCCTCACTCAAAGAGCCGGGAACACTTAGAACAGACTGCCAGCTGATGTAGTGAACACCCCAAGCTTAAACTCTTTCAAAGGACGCCTCGATAAGCACTGGGTAAATTACCGCTACAGTCAGCGCTCGCCGCATGAAAACTATAATTTCACTAGTTCCCACTTAGACAGGCCAAACCTGCTAACACTAACAGGCATTGATGCCTAATTTCTTAAGCAGAAGAGGATAAGCATAAGTAAGTATAAGTGGAGGTGTTCACTCGTCGAGGTGCGAAGAACGAGTGGTAAATCAGTTTTTGCTTGGTTTTATACATGGTCGTCCTTCACCCTTACTGGAGGTGTCTATTTTATCTACGGATACCGCAGCTACAGTCTAATCCAACCCACGCCCTGACCTAATTAGTAAGCAGAGTAGGCCTACAACCCACCCGTCTAACCAACCACCTACCCCCGGTGTGGTGGTTTCAGCGGGTTCCCGTGCTCAGAGGTGTCCCTCGCTTCTGCGCTGCTTCTGCGCATGCGCGGATTTCGCATCAACTCGGGTCACCTGAGCCACTTATTGGCGCATGCGCACAGCCTACAAACTCGGGTCGAATAATCGAATACGCTTCTCCGCGCTCGGGTGGACAATCTTTTTTTTTTTTTTTAATAACCGATAAAAATACAGCAAAATATGATTTAAAGTATTGTAGTAGTCTGAACATGAGCTCTACTATCACGCGGTAGCAGCGGAGACTACGACGCCACTGGCGCAGTTCCACTACACTGCGCTAGGTGGCGGCACGGGTCACCACCGGTCAGACCCTAGCCGGGCTGACCTCTACTGCGTATGGTTGACCCACCCCCCCACACACACCTATAGAGTCGATGTGGGATCTGGCGAGTCAGGGGGCGGGTCAGACAACTACTGACACCGCGGAGAGCAGAGGTTTCAATAAACCAGGTGAAGCGTACACTGTATTGAATCTTGGTGTTCTTTCGTGAGAGAAAGGGTGAGTCGGAGGGCCGTGGGCCATTACATTGGTGCCGTGAGCCAGCTTGCCTTCTGCGTAAGGGGGTAAGTATTGGACCTGGGCCATGGACTCCGCAGGTAGGTTCTCTTCGTAATTCATAGTTATGGAGGGAGCGACGGCAGGTCAACTGCGTAGTGGGCGCCAGTACCAAGACAGTGGTGCGGGGAGCCCCGGCGCAGTTGGGTTACCGGTGGGCGTGGACGCTTCTGCGGTGAGTGCACCGCACCACGCTCACAGTTCACCTGATAGGAATGTTGATGTATGTACGTTCATTCCAAATGCAGGTGCCGGCGTTGTAGGGGATCGCCGCCGTGTGTCAGTGAGTGGGGGGGGGCGTAGCCACTCCGCCACTTGTGCCGGTGGTGTCGTCTAGACATGCCGAAAGTGCTGACAGCTATTGGACGCAGTTAGCCCGACTGAGTGGCAGTCCGCCACCCGGTATTGCGCCGTTGTTTACGACGGGGGTGATACAGGGTGGTGGGCGTGACACGCGGTTGGGCACTCATTCTGATAGTGGTGGCGCGGCGTCGAAAGATGTCGCGCCATCGGTAACAGTGCGAGATGTTCTCTCAGTTCGTAAAAATACTGGGGAGGGCATTACGGGGAGTACGATGAAGGGGGGCTTCGCTCTCGATGATATGCAGTCTCTGTCGATCAGTAGTGATTCGGGGGCAGGTGTACACGAGGGTAGCAGTTCAATCGCGTGTCGTGAGGATTTAGGTCTGGCTGGGCGCGGGGGTTCTGTGGGAGGTATGCCGCTGGAGTATTCGCCGTGGGGGAGTTCAGCTGTCCGTTCTGTGGGGACGGGAGCTGGACGTGCAGGTCCCCGTGATCCCTGTTATAGGGAGAGTTCCCCGACTTTGGAGACAGGGTTCGTAGCCGATGACTCGTTGACGTTCGCGTTGGAGCATGATTTGGTTATGGGTCGTACGGTTCCTGGGTCGCAGTCGGAGGTGGAGCGTCAAGAGGGGATGCGCATCCGCCGACTGCGAGCTTGGAAGCGGGTCCAGTTTGATCGGATGGCAGAGGAGAGGCGGTCGTTGGATGAGTTGAGAGTCTCCAATGCTGCCGCTTTCGCGCGCGCGAATTAGCGGAGCTAAGCGCGGCGCGGCGTGTTTCCGCTGAAGAGGTGAGATCCAATCGGGTGTTGGTAGATGAGCAGCAAGCTGCGTTTACTAAACAGACGGAGGACTTATCTATGCGGGAGGCGCTGAGTGGGCATTTACAAGGGGAGAATCAGAGATGTGAACGGTTGCTAGCTGCCGAGAGGTGTAGCATTAATTCTGCTCTGGGGGTTCTTGTAAGTGAGCGCGCAGCTTTTCAGGCTGAGAAACTGGCGTTTCAACGCAGTTTGGAGCTTGGAGGGAGTAATGTGGGGGTAACTGAGTCTACACGGTTAGATAACTACGAGACGCAGTTGCCAGTGCATACTGCGCGCCCGGTTTCCGCGGGTGGCTCACCACGTTCACCGGCGCCCTCTAAGGGGGGCGGCGGGGGAGGTGGGGGTCCTAGGGAGCCGGAGCCCTACAGTGAAGGTGGTACCTCTAAGGGGGGGGGCGTCTGGGCAACATCTGAGAGGTGTTGTGCAGGACTCCGTCTACGTGGGTAATACTCATGAAGAGGTACAGAGTGAGAGGATTCCTGACCCGGTGGGTATGGGGGGTGACGCAGTTCCGATTGCGTCATTGCCTGGACTGCCAGTAGGTCGCCAGTACTCAGTGGAAGAGATGTGGTTGTTCCGTCATCATCCTGCAATAATGGATGTGATTCGGGAGCCTGCTTCGATTGGGGGTGGGGCAGGTTGGGAGTCGTGTAATCGGGATACGTTAGAGCTGGATGAGAATGTTCTGCGGCATCCCGTGCTTACAATTCCAGGGGGACGAGTGTAGTGGTCTGCACTGACCTCTCAGGCAAGTAACCACATAGACAGGTAGGCGTGGGGAGTGTATTGATATCAGGGAGCCTAGGTGGTGTAATGGTTAGCACACTGGCCCGGAATGCAAAGAGATGTGGGTTCGAGTCCCGCTCTAGGCGCAGTATTTTCCCATTTTCATCACCCCCCACGACACTGGTTGCCGTGATCAGGATCCTGTACAAGCTTTGCGCTGTATGGTTTGTTGAAACCTACCCTGTGTATGTATGTGTTAGTCCATTGCCTGTGTGTATGTAATTGTAAGCATTACAAGACTTACAATTCCAGGGGGACGAGTGTAGTGGTCTGCACTGACCTCTCAGGCAAGTAACCACATAGACAGGTAGGCGTGGGGAGTGTATTGATATCAGGGAGCCTAGGTGGTGTAATGGTTAGCACACTGGCCCGGAATGCAAAGAGATGCGGGTTCGAGTCCCGCTCTAGGCGCAGTATTTCCCATTTTCATCACCCCCACGACAGTATTTTATGATGGCCCAGTTTACCTATATTTCCATTTAATTAATCTAAGTTATTCTTTTTATGCACATGGCACGTGTATTTGTCGACTCCACTCGCCGTGTTCTATTTGAATTTCTGACGACTGGGATGACCCGAGTCGCCCGGGTCGTGTTAATCGATTACCGCCCGTTGATGCGAAAACCGCGCATGCGCAGAAGCAGCGCAGAAGCGAGGGACACCTCTGAGCACGGGAACCCGCTGAAACCACCACACCTGTGGGGAAGCAGCAGGGGTGGCGGGAACCAGACTAGCTCAACAGTAACGATACTTGAGTTCTATTTACAACTGTCGTTAGTGTTTACATAGTAGCGATCTTCATGAACAACAAACAAACATGGGAAATGAAAGATTAAAGGAACGCATGCACAATCTGAAGTGAATCAATATTGAACAAATGTTAAAAGCTCCCCAACTTGGGCATAGTTAATCGTGACCCGCCCGCAGCAGCTCGCTGTAACTGATACCTGGCAAACATCACTCTCTCTAAGCTGAACAGACCGGAAACCTTCAAAACCCAACACGCCCTCTCGTGGCATGCAGCGGAATTAGAATGTTATAAAAACAATAGTTACAGTGTGCTCCACAAATCTTCGACTCCTTCATTCAACAAATCAACGCACGCGGAATTTCAAGATACTTCTTATCACTGGTATCTTGGGGCGTCCAGATTGAATAATGGATCGCCACCCAGACCCAGAGATTACGTTGGAATTGGCACATCCACAGAGAACACTGTTCGGAACTTCGACCCGTGGCCGTGGCACCCGGGGGCGAAATTACGGTGGTCCAACTGGAAGATTCCCTTCAAGATCAAGACAACAATCGCCCTATAACCACCGCTCCCCGGCAAATTATGGTAATCTATTTAATTAATTTACTCAATTATGCACGTGTAGATGGAATACAAAAAACCCACACAAACAAGTCACAGAAACAACAGGTTGAGCTGATTCACAATGCTGACCAGTGAATCACTGTGACTTTCACTTTGACTGAGTGATGATGGTGATGTCACCCGGCTGGCGTTGATTATCAATGAATATCATGAAAATGTTGAAATGCTTGTGCAGCTCATAATCCTAAATCGTAAGGCAATTAATTAGGATTCCATTTAATTAATAAGTCATTTAAATTTTAATATCATGACCCCCCACATAAATGCTATTAGTAAATGACACTTGTATGTGTCGTATTTTGGCTCTAATAATAGCCACGTGAAGATTGACAAAAGTCAAAACCTTTCAAGACATGACGATGGTGCTGCCTCCTCATAACACATTAAACAACTACGAGCCTCATACTACTATTACTAGTCATATGCCATTAATGCATCTAACGTGTAGGATTAGGCTAAGAAGTAGGTTAGGTCAAGATCTAGGCCTGCCACTTTTTGCTTCAAATTCAATGGTTCACATGGTATGATTGTTGTGTATGCCACAGTGACAGTATGGCTTAACTAACAGCTAATTTATACATTAATGGTGCATGATGGTGATCATGATGGGCTATGTTTTGTGTTTGTTATTGTTGCAAATACCAAATTGATGTCGACATGTGACTGTATTAAAAAAAAACGCCTATTATTTTAATAATAAACATGACTACTCCAATTCTTCATCTTAAAAGAAAGTTATATACTTATAGTTTCAAGACATTAGTTTCTCGTGATTTTCTGTGTGTAAATGTAATATCCCGGAATAAACATTACACAGTATTCAATACCTTAATGATGGGCAGAGTTTGTACCTTGTGTGATCTAAGTACATTGCATTGTATCATAATCATTTCCTTATTATTGTTAGGTTCTAGGGCCTATGATGTATTTTCAGATTTTCACATGCTTTCAGCTAATATGTGCGCATGATTCAAATGAGCGCTAATTTATATATTTAACAAATTAAATAACAAGAACAACACAGAATTTGTCAGAATCCCTGAATTATTCCTCTAATTAAATTTTGCTTTTCGAAAATAAAATTATTTCTCAAAATATTGCCGTGCCTATGCTATTTTAAATTCATTACGCAACAGCGCTACCAGGGCTGCAAACCCTTGCGCTTTCGCCGTAAGGTGTACAATATGTTAAATTGTTATGTGCCCATCATCACCATGTGTCTATCTTCCGGTTTTTCGTTACGGATTATTGTGTCCAAAATACACCACAGCGCATCTCAGATTTTAAAATTTTTCTGTGGAGTACCGTCAGACCCCTCAATGTAATATCCCTTAAGATCTTGTGGTTTTTCATTTTCCAATGTTGGCAACCCTGCCCTACCTTTCTGAACTAAGCATGTAGGTCAATGAGTGTAACCTGTGCCAGCAAGCTAATAGTCATAGAGTGCATCGACAATGGAAAATGAAACCGAAAATGGATTTCTCTGCAGGGGGAAAAAATTCACAGAAAAATACAGAATGATGTCGTGTAAAAGACCGGTGCATCCAACGGAATCCACTTTGCGTTATTCTTACAGCCGAATATTCCGACAGATCAAATAGTTTTTTGGGGCACAAGTGGTTACCTCAGCAGGTTTTGTTGAAGGTCTATTTAGCTAGTATAAAGCCAACTGTGTTGGGAACCTAACCTATGAATTCTAATTTAAGTCAAGGATGAAAGACCTCGGCGATTTCGCCGATTTATCCCATTATTGATAATCCATGAGTTCTGATATATTGTAGTGAAAATGTCTGGACAATTTTACACATCCCAAGGTGTATATATATACACCTTGTATATGGCTATGCTTGGAAAACAACAGTTGATTGGCACCAGAGCATGGCAGAACTAAAAGCAGATGGCCAAATATATTTGAAATTGACCACCATATTTATTCACCAAGGCTTTTGCTTTTTAAGCATTATTTTAAAACTTTATGTGTGAAATAAAAATACCATGTTAAACTATGCCTAAGACACTGGAAAATGGTGGTACTCCAAACTTCACAATGGTTATAACAAACATGTTAGCGTATTAGGTCTGTATTGTAAATTAGTTGTTTGTGATATGTGTTTAACCTAATAAAGGTTCACCGATAGAAAACAATATACATCACACAATTAATATGTTTAACAGGTAAACCGATATAAGTTATTGGTTTACCTGTTAAACATTAATTGTGTGATGTATTTTGTTTTCTATCCCGACGCAAATCATTTTGAGAAATATATGTGTGCTCTGATTAGTTGTGTTGGGTTATTTTTCATTTAATTAAGTCGATGGTGGCATAAATCTGAGCCAATCTGATAAATGTGTGTTTCTAGTCTTTTGCGGGTGACATTTATGCTATGTTTTAGTCTGGTTTGTTGTTGATCAAGTGATTTTATTCTTCTGAAAACATATTGTCAGCACTGGGTCAGTGGTCTCCAAATGCCACTACACACTAAAGCTAAGTGCTGTCTGTATTCAATGTTTGCCCAACTGTTATGGCATGCATATGCATCAAATCTAATCTTCAGCGTCATAAAGTACTTGAAATAAAGAATCTCTTCGTTTTGTGTCAAATATATTTATTCAGTTAGCCTTTCCTTCATGCATTGCATTTAATTGCTCTCAAATTGGCCATTAGCTCTTCAAGAATCTCAATACATCAGTTGCTATTTGGAAATTGGAGGGATGTGAGTGCTACTGAGGACCCTTGTTTTATTCCACAGGTGATAATCTAGATGTAGGCGCTCACTCCGATGGAAGAAATCAGCTTAGAAAGCGTGGTCAGCGGTGTCCACGCAAAGGTTCTCATGGCCAACGCCATCCGAATTCCAGGATTCGTCACATAAACCCATCATCTTGTGGTCATATGGAACATCTACCTATCGAAAGCATTCCAGAAGAGGACGGATCTGGATCTAGAATGCCAAGTAACGATAAACTTATGTCTGTTGCAATAAACACCTTAGGGACGGGGCGTAAATCTGCTGCAAGAGCTAGTAGCCCTTTAACCAAACACTGGGCCGCGGCTGGCCAAATCTTCAAGAAGTGCATTGATGAGTTGAAGCAACCTCGCAATGCATCCATTCCAACTAGTGAGGAACGGTCTGTTTCTTTGCCTGAAAACCCGAAGGAACAGCGAAATGGCCAGTCGGCAGTAAAAACTAATAAGGAAGATGAATCGGAACAGCAGTTTTCACAAAAGGTTGAGCAAACCAGGATTAGTTTTGAAAAGAATGTCTCTATTTCTTCTCGAAGGCAACTAGAGGTGAGTGTTGAAGTTGGAAGAGATTGCATTCAGGCTTGTTCTGGAGAGAACAAACCCCTTGATAAACAAGCCGTGTTTTCAGATGGAAATAAACATCAGCAAATAAATCATTATAATAAGAACAATAAATCTTTAAGTAAAAGCAATGCTGCTGTGAAAGAATGTCTTCACAGTAAGGATGATGAAGATTCCTTTGCAACCAAAGAACTCAAGCAGAGCAGAAGCGAAGCAGTTTCACAACTTTGCTCTCAACTGAACAAGAATGCACCTGGTATGAGCTCAGAAAATGCAAGTGCAGAACATACATCTGTGACAGAGAGCACTGTTGCAGAACCAGGGATGGGATCAGGAACGGCTAGTACACTATTGCATAAACTCAATTCAAGCACATCGGGTAGGTGTGGGTTGAAAATGACTGCTGGCAGCATTCAAATGGAAGTAAATCATAATCCTGCAGGGGAGAGTAAATCACTTGAGCCATGCAGCCAATCGAGGATGAGGGAGAGGCCTTTGCAGGCCCAACATTCAGGCAATCATCATCAGCGTAATAGACACATTAAGGGAGTTAGGGAAGGAATAAACCCTAAACGCAAGGCAATATCTACAGACCCGTTGAATCCATATGCACCTGAGCCAAATTCTAGAGCAATGGCCAGTCGTACAACCAGGGGGCGTAGATCAAGAACCAGCAGGAATGGATCGCATGAGCATCATCGGAGAACTTTATCAAGTGATGACACGTCAAAAGAACAAAATTTAAGCCATCGGAGATGTTTTGCAACAGCTAAGGATTGTCCACCTATAGTGGTGGATAATGATAACTCAATTTCGAATTTAGAATTCTGCACCTCTGGTCATTCACCGGCTGATACGTTGATGCAGAATGCGAGGGAAATGAACACTAACTACCAGAAGGTACCTGAAAAAGCTCATGCGTCCAGGATAAAAAGGCAATGCAGTCTATCTAAGCATCGAGAAAAGGATTCCTATTCTCAAAGCCTTCACCACAAAGATGATCTGATGTACGAAAAACCTGCCCCTCCAATCAGTGAGAGCATTCGAGATTTAACTGAATCAGGTGAACACCCAATTCCTTGTAACAACTCTCATACGTCAATGCCAAATAGGTGTGCTCTAACAAAGCACACGGGTGGCAAGCAGAGGCCCAGATTGGGGCCATTTGGAAATAGAGACAGTCCATCTAGCAAACAAGCGTCATCGTTTCAAATAAAGGCCGTTACCCCGTCGGATAAAAAGTCCTGTGAATTACGAAAAGATTGTCCACCTAAAAAGACAATTGGAGGTGGTTCTATTCGGTGTTCTGTGGATAGTTCACCTGAGGATGTGAACGAATCGCCAAAAGTTAGCATTTCCCCCGTTTCACCGCTTAACAAAGACCAGGCCACCTGTGAACAACCGTCTGATCAGGCTGTCCATACTGGCCCTTCTGTTGAGGCTGGTTCCACAGGAACACAAGTGGAAGATGCGGTTTCCCTTTCAGAAGAACAAGGTGAATACTCGGGAAGCGGCATTAATAGCCTGCATGGAGAAGGTGGTAATGGTAGAATCATGGTCTGGAGCTACCCTGTGCAGCGTTTTGTTAAATTGAATCAAACTGTGTGTATGTATGAAGGCTACCCACTTTGCTTGCGAGGAGTTCTGCGTAAGCCACTGGTTAGCTCAGTATCAGGATAATGTGACTGAGTGGGAAATCGGGTCATTGTGCCAGCGGCTTGTTTTCCCAGTAGAGCAGCACTATGAAAGTTGCCATGCGTGCACACTGTCACAAGTCAGCACTCATTTTTATATGACCTTAGATGTTGCTAGGAGTAGATGTAAAAACCCCAACAAGTAAGTGAACAAACAAGCATTTATAAGCTTCTTGCATGATCTACGAATCCTTGCAATTGAAGTGTACTTCTGTTTCTCTCCATATCCCCCCTCCCCCCGATATCATTCGTTTACATCAGCACTAAATTTAGATAAAGGATTCACCCGGTACTCACAGTACACGGGTGAGTACCAACCCTGTATAAAAACGGTCGAAAAAGCGGGTTAATCAAATGAGAGCCCAATTTCACAATCTAAGAAGCAACATTTATTCTTTGTAGATGTCTTCATATTTACCCGCTACCTTTGAGTTGAAAAATATAATAAAATAGCTAGTTTAATACGATTTAAAATTGAAGGTCGAAAAAGCGGGTTAATGAAATGAGAGCCCAATTTCACAATCTAAGAAGCAACATTTATTCTTTGTAGATATCTTCATATTTACCCGCTACCTTTGAGTTGAAAAATATAATAAAATAGCTAGTTTAATATGATTTAAAATTGAAATCGATGGCGTTCTATGGCCGCCATCTTGGATCTTTGCATTCTCTCCCATTTCACCAAATCTGTGCCAATATATGTAGCCATTTGATCATGGAACCACAGTTTCTACTTCATTTTCCATACTAAAGCTATTTTCGCCCGTATTTACACTACATTGTCGTTCACCCGTGTACTACGAGTACCGGGTGAATCTTTTATCTACACTAAATTATGCTGTCCGTACTAATATTACGATAGTACCTGTCTTCAACGATCATCTCTACATTCAGACTAATGATGACTTAAAAAATTGATACTTGTCGCTTCCTAGCCAGGCAGTCAGCATTATTAGGATATGGCAAGGACTGGTTGGCTCAGTGTCAGGATAATGTGACTGAGTGGGATATCGGGTCATGGTGCTGGCGGCCTCATTTCCCAGTGGGGCAGCACTATAAAGTCGCCATGGGTACGCACTGTCCCAAGTCAGTACCAGTCCTGATATGACCTTAGATGTTACCAGGATATAAAATTCCAATAACCAACCAACTGACTATGGTGACTGATTCCTAAGCTTCTAGTTACCGCTCAATAAAATAGTGTAAAGAGGTAATAGGTAAAGAGCTCATGGCAGCAGCCTGTCACTCTCATTGAGCCTTCAATCCCAATGCATGTTTTTATATATATATGGGTCATTCTCAGAAACTGTGTACCACTTGAGGTAGTCTACTTGAAATGCATATTTCAAAGAAACCCATTATTGGAGTGTCAATATTTAGATTTCATCATTTAGCCCAATAATTTGGGAGATATTTTAGATCAAAAGTAAATGTTAATATTGTGTATTATGTATCTTATTGGGATGGATTTGTGACATTGTCAACAGCATTGGAAATAAAGTGTCACAAACTTAATGAAAACCTCTGAACAACAGCACATTTCACTTCAAAGGGTTATATTTACAATGTCTTCATTAAGTTTAACTTGAAGACATTTTTTTTTTTTTTTAATTAAAAAAAAAAGAAGAAATACTTAACCTTTTCTGGAGTCATTAACATCGTAACATTTCGTTTCTACTTGCAATTACTATGAAACTCTGTATCAAACTCTGAGTACAGATATAGTACAGGAACTATTTTCACCATTTGACACTATGCATGGACCCAGTTATGGTATAAATAGTAAAAGATAAATCCTGAAATTGCCCCTAAACATTGAAATTTGAGCCAAACATTTGTGTAAAATTGTTGATTCCACTTGGACTGTTACCTTGCTTATATTTTTCTGTTTTTCTTTTTAATCATCACAAATAAGACAAAACCATAGCAATGAGGTGTCAAATTATTATTACTACTGTTTATAAAGCAAGTGGTATGTGAAATGTCCTAAAAGATGTCGAGCTTTTTTTATTTTGGAGTCAGATTGGTTTCCATGCTATACTGCTATTTATTGGGTGTGAGCATCATTTGACCTTAAAAATGTGAGAATATGTTTATTTTCAATTATTCAGATGCAAAAGGACATACACATTGAGGAAGCTTGTATATATGACTTGACAGCATTTAGATTTTGTGGTTCTGATGCCACAGTATTGGTACACAACTTCTGAGAACGGCCCATACATTAGGGGTGTCAGATTTCTTTTTTTTAACTGCCATTTGTTTCGCTTCTAAAATATCTCAGGTATAAACCCTCAATAAACAAGCAATCTAATCTCATGTTTTTCTCCACCTACTTAACACAATTTGCTAGATCTATACACTTAAAACATTCAGGATAGGACAGTAACTTTTTTTCCCACTTGCCCAATCGGGTAAGTGACTGAATGTTCTACTTCTCCGAGTGGCAAAACTACTTGCCCAAGCCCAAGTCAGCCAATTGAAACTGAAATCTGCTGAGTACTGTAGATCAGAAAAATAACATTGCACTGTCCATGTTGTGATTGTATTATCGTTCAAATGACCATCGATTTCCCTTTTTTAATTTTTTTCCTTCTTTGTTATCACTTTCATTGTGAACGTTTTATGATATTTAAGAATGTATGGCAATAATTACTATTATAATGATACTATCATTGAAGCAACGTTATTACAGATAATCTCACGGTAGATTTCTTTTGCTGGAGACCACTTTCAGGATTGAAATATTAATTTGATTTGAATACAGCAAATTTAGGTGACTGACATCATATTGCCACAGGCACAGTAGCTGAATGAATAAACATCAAATATATTTGAATTTAAAAAAAATTAACATCTCCCAGTGTAATGATTACTTCATAAATCCTGGTTTTATCTAGCTTTAGTCTAAATAGTCAGGATTGTTAGACCCAGTTACTGACAAGTCAATCACCATAGCAACATTCAATAGGATACCCCGAGGCTCAGCCCCTCATATGCACACCGGAAGCACTGCTAGCAGGTACTCCAAACTAATCACTGGTTGCTCATGCCGACTTCCCATTGAAAAAAATAGGAGACTTGCTCTCTGCATACTACCCATCTTTGAACGTTGTGTGCTGCGAGTGAGTGCACCAGGGCTTAAAAATAACTACTTTCACAGTAAAGTAGAGATCCCTAGCTTTAGTGTTATATCCATTAAGACTGACTTTGGCCAGGAATTTCTTTTTTTTAATTGAGGTTTGAACACTTTGAAACGAGAGCTCCTACAAAGGAATTTTGGATGGGCCAGGCGCTAAATGGCAGCCAACTTGTTTGTCCTGCTTCGTGAAAGTCCAACCTTTCACCCTATCAGCCAGTAAGAGATTTCAATTGTTAAAGGCCCTGTCACACCTCACCGGATTGGGGGAAACTGACAGAAAATGAACAATGTCCGGTTTGTGTCCGTTCAAGTTTTGAACTTGCACAAAACTAAGAACGGATTCCGCCGGACTGATGTCTACGGTTCTTGTCTGGTTTGATTTCCTTTCGTCCGTTGGCTGTCTGTTCATGTCTGTTTCATGTCTGTTCGTAGACCCAATGTGGCAACACTTTGACACATGTTAATACATTTTGATACTTATCACCACCGGACTAGACAATTCTGTCCGTTGCTCAATCCGGTGTGGCGTACTCAGACGTGTCCCGTGCTCAGCCGTGTCCACTGCTTCTGCGCATGCGTCAGAATCTAATAAACATGGCCGTAATCGATTAACATGACCCGGGCGACTCGGGTCATCCGAATTTCAAATACAACACGACGAGTGGAGTCGACAAATACACGTGCCGTGTGCAAAAAAAAGAATAACTTAGATTAATGAAATGGAAATATAGCTAAAATACTTTAAATCGGTTATAAAAATAAAAGAAAAAAAGATTGTCCACCCGAGCGTATTCGATTATTCGACCCGAGTTTGTAGGATCTGCGCATGCGCCAATAAGTGGCTCGGGTGACCCGAGTTGATGCGAAATCCGCGCATGCGCAGAAGCAACTGGACACGGCTGAGCACGGGACACGGCTGAAACCGCCACACCGGCATAGTGTGACAGGCACATGATACAATGGGAATGTTTCAGTATTAATGCAATGGGAATGGCAAAACTTGCATAACTAGTTGAATTGCATTTCTAGAATTGTTTTCCGTAAAATTTTTATATATCATATCAGAAAGGCAGTGCTACCCAGTTGAGGCCACATTCAGGAACAGCTGGACTGTAAGCATGTAAAACCTTTTTGCGGGTGCATTTGGGCACTCCTAACCTTAATGGGTTAAAGCTGCGTAGTCCTGTGAAAGAGTAACATTTTCTAATCCAAAACACTGACTTAGATTTCATCCTACATATCCAACTGAGGTCATCATCATCATCATGCTGTCAGTCGCAATGCGACAAAGACTGCTTTCATTACTCAACCGCCGCTTTGTGCGGTTGTACATTTCATACAAGCTGCTGGCTTTTGCAAGTTAATAGCGGCACTCTCTCAGGGAGCAAATAGAGGTCTCACACCGGCAAGAATATGTCAAGACAGGCGCAAACTATTTGTCAACTGAGGTACTAGTGCTCTTATTAACCATTCTTTACCACATGGAATAAATACGACACAAAGTCAATTTAATAGAACATCGCTGCCGAATGACGCCTATGGTGTCCAGCATGTTTACATGTATATATCAAAATTAATTTCAAATATCCCCAAAGTTAGTCATCGATCATTTTGTTTTAGAACACACTAAACCTAAAGTAAGGTAGATTGTAGCGATCACCGTAATGTATTAATCTAAAATAAATATGGCAAATACTCAAAACCGCCGCACTATGCAACATTAAGCTTGACAACTCCTGTCTGGTGGGTGGGGGGGGGGGGGTAATTTTAGTTTCTCACATCCAGGGTCCCTATGGGGCTTGGAAAGTCTTGAAAGGTTTTCAACTTCATTCACCCCATTTCAAGGGCTTGACAAACCTTCAATTCCATTAAACTGTCCCCACTGATCTAAATTAGTACTAAATTGCCACTCGCCATTGTTGTTTTCCCCTGAAATCCAAATGAAAATAGTATTGAATTCCTATCAAAAATGGCATTGAAAAGCCTTGAAATAGCCTTGAATTCCATATCTTCACGTATACATACGGCCCCAGCATATCAATCATTTGGGTGAGCAGTACACTTTTCTGCTGTCAAACTGACCTATTCTACCTATGGCTATATATTTATCTTTTTTGGGGGTTAATGCATGTTTATTTATTGAGTGAATAAAATGGTAGTTAATTGAGGCAATTACAAAATGAGCTTAGTCTTTATTTTGCACATCTGGTAATGTACAACGTAGTGTAGCTTATACAACTTTAATATATAGTCCATGGTATTCTACTTCAACAGAGGTTCAACATTCAGGGTAGCCATTAGATAATGGATTCACCCGGTACTCTCAGTCGCAGTACATGGGTGAATACCACCCTATATAAAAACGGTCGAAAAAGCGGGTTAATGAATTGAGAGCCTAATTTCTCAATCTAAGACGCAACAATTATTCTTTACATATGTCTTATTGATAGCCCGCTAGCTTTGAGTTGAAAAATATAATATAATATCTAGTTTAATAAGATTTAAAAGTGAAATCGACAGCGTTCTGCGGCCGCCATCTTGTCTTTTTGCATTCTCTCCCATTTCACCAACTCTGCCTATATGGGTAGCCATTTGATACTGGAGACAGTTTCTAGTTCATGTTCCATACTAAACCTATTTTCGCCCTTATTTACACTACGTTGTCGTTCACCCGTGTACTATAAGTACCGGGTGAAACTTTTATCTAGGTAGCCATGTGTTTCCTACATACAAGGTACCATGTATATTCTACATACAAGGTAACTAGGTATGCATCTAAGTTTCACTCTTAGCTTACTGTGCTACCACTGGGTGTGGTGACTCAAGCGGGAGAGTGTGCCTCCTGTGCGGGAGATCAGGAGTTCGATTCCCGGTCAAGTCAAACCAATGACATAAAATTGATACCTGTTGTTTCCTAGCCTGTGATCTTTATTAATATGATAGGGAACGGACTGGTTAGCTCAGTGTCAGGATAATGTGACTGAGTGGGATATCAGGTCTTGGTGCCAGAGGCCTGATATCCCAGTGGGGCAGCACTATAAAAGTTGCCATGTGTGTGCACTGTCACCAGTCTGTACCCATCCTGATATGACCTTCGATGTTTATAAAAAAATCTTAAGTTTCATTTGACTGTCCAACTTTAAAGTTAATAACAACTGTTCATATTCAACAGTTGGGCGTAGATTGAAGGCTCCTCACCAGCGATATGGCTGCAACCCACAAGCTGGCCTGGCACCTTTCGACACCTCAGGGACCATATGTAATAGAGCGCAGGCAGGGTCAATCTATTCTGAAGGAACCCATGGAAGTTATGTCGCATCACCTGGTCTTCGGCCATCAACACAAACCCTGCCGAGAGACGACAATGATGAGGCATCACAGTATCGAATGAAGATAGATGGTAGTAATCCACAGCGTGGATGTCAAAGTGATGGAAAGCTATTGGATCCCTCATGTCAGCCTTTGAACATGGGTTTAACTTATCGGGAGAGGAACGAATGCAATCAGCGACCCTATGATGAGCAACGAAACAGTTGTAGTGAGCCAGGACAATGGCTCATGGGGTATGAAGGGAGTGCTCAGCAGGCAAATAATGTCAGTTGGAATGCACAGGGTGACAGAGAAATCCAGCAGATCCACCGTAGTCAGGACCTGCACTGCGAGGCTAACGGGACTCCTTCATATCACAACAGATATTCAAATGCTCCATATCGCGATGAGCGCCAAGGTCAGTTTTCTGATTATCGAGATAGACTGCAGAGGGACAGCAACAGAGAATGCTTGTCAGAAGATGCGCTGCCATTTCACAGTGTTGACTTGTGCGAAACTCCCCCTTCACGTGAGTATTTTAAATATAATTATTAGTAATATGTGAGTTTTTATTATTAGTGTTGCGATTAAAGGATGGTAAGAATCAAATAGTGTCATTCAACACAGTTACTCCCTACGGATCCCTCAGGAAGGACTGAAGCTGTGAAACAGCATATATATATGTTGGGCGTTGCGGTTAGTGTCCCTCCGAATCCTATCCTTCACTCTAGGCCTTGTTCCTTAAAGCTGCATAGTCCGATGAAATATCAAATTTTCAAAACCAAAGCAATTATCTAGATTTGATTTTACATATCTAACTTAGATACTGATGCACTTATTAAGCATTTGTTTCTGTGTAGAAGGCAATACTGAGTCAATTTAACAGAACCTGTTTCTGCAGAAGTCTATGGTGTCAGAGTTTTGGCAAGCTTGCCAAAACTAATTTTCCATGTTTGCACTCAAAATATCTCAAAGGTTTACCATTTAAAATTAAAGTAACTTTGAACTAATGTAAAGTAGATACTAGTGATCGATCTAATATATTTATATCAGAAAAAATACAAAAATTCAAAACCATCGGACTATGCAGCTTTAAACTCACTTTGAACCTATAGTACTAGTAGTATAACTTCATGTACAAGATGTATGTTCACTAGCGCCCCTACCCTCAAACATCAAAACTTTCGCATGCAAATTGGTTATCTATGATTTGTCCTAATAGACCCCTTTTCAATGTTTGTAAACATTGTGTATGCGCGCGCAGCTTGGCTGCAGGACGAATGTGCACTGCCACTGAGTTTGCCGATACGCGCAGTGAAAAACGTTTATTTTATTCAAAGTTAATAGAAATCCAGAACCCTAACCATATGAATTTAATATAATCTATTCGTTGAATATGTTTTCTATATGTGTTCCAAGCGGTTTGTGTCTAGGTGCTGGGGTTTTAGAGATATTTCACTTTTTCTGTGTGAAGATTGCTCACCGCCACAATGCATTGAGTTTGCCGTATGCACAGTGAAAAACGTCTATTTTATTCAAAATTAATAGAAGTGCAGAAGCCTAACGTTATAAGCTTAATATAATCTATTCGTTGAATATGTTTTCTGTATGTGTTCCGAGCGGTTTGTGTGTAGGTGGTGTGGTTTCAGAGATATTTCACTTTTTCTGTATGAAGATTGCTCACGGCCATTGACTATCCACTGAGTTTGCCGATACGCGCAGTGCAAAACGTTTATTTTATTCAAAATTAATAGAAATGTAGAACCCTAACGTATAAATTTAATATAATCTCTTCTTTGAATATGTTTTCTATACGCGTTCCAATCGGTTTGTGTCTAGGTGGTGTCGTTTTTAGAGATATTTCACTTTTTCTGTATGAAGATTGCTCACAACCATCGACAATGCATTGAGTTTGCCGATACGTGCAGTGCAACACATCGATTTTATTCAAAATTAATAGAAATGCAGAACCCTAACCTTCTTAATTTAATATAATCTCTTCTTTGAATATGTTTTCTATATGTCTTCCAATCTGTTTGTGTCTAGGTGGTGTGGTTTTAGATATATTTCCTCTTTTCTCTATGAAGATTGCTCATAGCCATTGAGTTTGCAGTGTGACCAGATGTTGTCCTGCAGCCCAGCCGCACGCGCACTGACCTAAATACATGTGCTGACGTCATATGAAATTGGTCTATTAGTAACCCACTCATCCATCGACCACGACCAGACAGGGTGGCTGAATGAGTTGAGCGTCCGCCTCCTGTTTTGGGGTATCCAAATCCATGGGATCGTGGGTTCAAACCCTGGTCGAGTCAAACCGATCACTTAAAAATTGATACTTGTCGCTTCCTAGCCAGGCGCTCAGCATCATTAGGATATGGCAAGGACTGGTTGGTTCAGTGTCCGGATAATATAACTGAGTAGGATATTGTGTCATGGTGCTGGCGGCCTGGTCTCCTAGTGGGATAGCATTGTAATGTCACCATTAGTGCGCACTGTCACAAGTCGGTACCGGTCCTGATATGACCTTAGATGTTGATAGGACGTAAAACAACAAACAAACAAAAATTCGTCCACCACTGTAGAGGCAGCAGCGCCCATTGCTGCACTCTGTTAGTCCACCGCACACACATACCAGCCACTGTGTGTGCCCCTTGTGTCTGACCTGTACACTGCATCAGTTTTCTCGATTGATGCAGTGTGCTTCTATCACGCCAACGCAGGACCAGGAGCCTGATTAGTGGCCTGCTCGGTCCCAATGTCAGTATCTCCAAAGACTCGCAAAAAACACTCCTCCAACCCCCTCCTTCTCCGCCATACAAACACACAAATGATAGTTTTGTGTATTTTAATAGGGAACCAGTGACACACATGTTAAAGGAAGTTATGAGCAGATTATTTCAAATGATTTATGTTTAATTATTTTGTTAAAGCTGCATAGTCCGATTAAGCATAAAATATTCTAAACCAAACAATTATTTAGATCTGATTCTACATATCTAACTTTAGATACTTATGCACTTATTAATCTTTTGTTGCCACAGAGAAGTAATTTAATAGAACCTATTACTGCAGAAGCCTGTAGTGTCAGTTTTGGTATGCTTGCCAAGACTAATTTGACATGTTTACACTTCAAATATCTCACAAGTTAACTATTTAAAATAAAAGTTACTTCAAACTAAAGTAATAGCCCTGTCACACTACGACGTATCTCGCCGGCGTGCTGCCAATGCGCTAAATCACTTTTAATCGTCGAGAAACGTCAAGTTTTTCGGAGTCAGCGCAACGTATTGGTTGCATGCAGCCGACGTTTTGCGAAAAAAAAGACAAAAAAAAGTTTGGCACGCCGTTCTGATATGACCTTAGATGTTGGTAGGATGTAAAACAACAACAGACAAAAAAAGCAACAGTTTGGCGCAACGTGTGGGAACGAGCCTCATGCGCGCACGGTGTCAGTGGAAAAAAAGTATACGTACCTCCATCGCGCTTCTAACGTATCTCGACGACCCCCCCACGTCGCCATAATATTGACACCCACGCATTGTCGGTCCTCAAAAGTTTTGTGCAAGTGCAAAACTTCGCCGATCCCCTAACGCGCGGCGTCGACCGTCGCCGTCCATCAACATCTACCAATGTGCGCGTAACGCTTCCAGACGTCTCCCGACGTTTCGACAAAAAATTACTCACGTCGATGCTCGTTGGCGAGAAACGTCGTAATGTGACAGCACCATAAGATAGATTATAACAATCAAATTAATATAATTAATCTCAGAAAAATGACAGAAACTCAAAACCATCGGACTATGCAACTTTTAGGCCGTGTGTCCAGGTATCATCTTGAAATGCATCTGATATTCATTTCGGACTCTTAATAACGTGCACCAATTTTACTCAAATTGGGATATAGTGCGGTGATTCATTAAACCCAGAATTCTTTAATTCAAAGGTAGTTCGGTAAAGGAAACACCCCCCCCCCCCCACCCCCATTTAACGCGACCATGATATTTTTCATTATCGCATTATTTGGATTTGAACGATCGCGTTATAACGGGGTCATACTGTAATGTCGAAAGATAGTTCAGAATGTGGCTGGCCCCACAAACAACCCCGCCACAGCTCTTGATGGTTTCTGTCGCTTCTAGTTTTTTCCAGAGTATTTGCCCTCTGTGTTATTAATAATATGTTCAATTACAGTAAATCTTCTTTAAATCGACCGACCATGGGACCTACTTTAAATGGAAATGGTCCATTTAGGGAGGTCGATAGAGGTGGTCGATCAGTGGAGGTGGTCGGTTAGAGAGGTTTTACTGTATTTGTAACCTGGCTTGGATTTTGGTCATGGTTCTGTTATTTTTCATTCACAATTGTTAGAATCGCTGAACAGATACATAGCTCAGGTTCAGAGCTTTACAGATTAACTAGTTCAACCGTTATGTAAAATAATTTTTTTTAAAGAGGCAATTCTCTAGCTGGGATTGGACTAGTGTTAGGGTTCTGTTATTTTTGTAAGCGCCGGAGAGGCACGCTTTTCACACAAACCCAGCCCCCCCCCCTCTCCCCACCAAAAAAAAAACAAAACAGTTAGCTGGGATCTACTGAGATTGCCAGTTTGACTATTCTTGACTATTCTGCCAGAAACGCAGTTTTCCCGATCTGGCTGTATTGTGAAAATAGCACTAGTAAAATCAGATACAAAAATATGGAGATCTATGTGCTAGTTGAAATTCACTGGTATGTTTATGTAACAATGGCTTCACATTTGGACATATTTCTGTAATTGAAAAAGTAAATTCCAGTCAACTTTTAGCATTTGTTTACAGTTTGTTGTTTGTTTGTTGTTGTTTTACGTCCTAGCAACATCTACGGTCATATCACGACGGGCATTTGTTTACATGTTTTTCAGTGTATTTGGTTTCTGTATTATTCAAAATAAATTTAAACAGTTGTAGCTGGGTTTTGGCGGAGTAACATGAGCTTTGTTCTTTAAAAATTTGAAATTTATTAGCTTATGTATTTAGCATGGAAATCACTTTTGAGATATTACACACGTGTGTGTGTGTGTATATATATATATATATATATATATATATATATATATATATATATATATATATATATATATATTTTACCTCGGTATACAGCCTCAGGCTAGGGAGAGGTAAGCACATCCGGTCCAGCAATTAGCATAAAAAACTCACGACCGGAGGACGCTCGTGAGTTGCTCCAGTTGGATTTATCTACAAAAAGCTAATAACTGTAAGTAATCGTGATTATTTTGGTTAAGCTTGTTCATCGTCCGACTCGTCAACTACTGAGTCGGACTCAGACACGGAAAGGGCTGGCCTTTATGCCAACCTGGGAGGCAAGATTCGGAAGCGCTGCCCGATCCAAAAGGGAAAGAAAGTCAGAACAACGACTATGATGCGCGAGACTATAAAGGGACATTTTAACACCTTTAGGCCAGCTGAGGTGATCAACAAAATCACTGAGCAAATTTCCGGGATAAAAGGTATCCCGGATAGTGTAGTGAAAGAGATGGACGCTGGGATCCATCTGAATGAGGAGAAGAAGCGGTTCGAGACTGCTCTGTTTACCGTTCACAAAGCGGTCTTAGGGGTCCTCGCCTCAGTCGTTCCGGTAGCTAACCGGATGCAAACTGAGAACAAGTTCTCCTCACTGGCCAGAGGCATGGATAAGGGCGTGGCCCTCCTCACAGCTGCCAGTAACTTCTTGAGCTACCGTAGATACGAAAACGTGTTCAAAGCGGTCACCACACAAGCTGGGAAGGAAGTAGCCAGATCTAAGAAGGTCATGGACAACGATGGCAAGGAGTATACTCTCTTTTTGCCGCCCAAACCCATCAAGGGCAAACCTTTGGATAAAGGTAAAATGTTTGGTGGCCAACTTCCATACCTCTTCAAGGAGGTCGAGACGGAAGCCAAGAGTGGTCGTAACCTTGAGCCGGCCAAGAAAGCCGACTCGTCAAGATTTCGTCGCCCCCGAGGGGATTTTCGTCCTCGCCGAGGAGGCAGAGCTGGCAGGTCCGGCCCGTCCTACGGCTTTCAGCCCAGAGGCAGAGGTCGGGGAGACAGGCAAGCTTGGAACGACGGCAACCGCCCGTTCAGGAAGGAGTTTGCCCCGAAACAATCCTTCCCACGCCCAGGCAACAAATAGACATTGCTACACAAACCCAACTTCCTAAGTTGGTGGCGGAATCTACACAAACAGATGTAAGCGAATTTTGTGCGGGGAACATATTTAATTGTATTTCTTCTTGGTACGAAATCACTACTGACGTTAACATTTTAGATATTGTTACCGGTGTTAAGATTCCATTTACTGAAATCCCGTTACAACAACGGGTACCTTTCCCATATAGATTTAATGACTTGGAGAAACAAGCATTATCAGAACAAGTCGCACTTTTTGAATCTAAAGGTATCATTGAAGAGGTGCCTCACACTCCAGGAGAATTTATCTCTAATATATTTTCAAGGCCAAAGCCAAATGGCGATATTCGCATGATTTTAGATTTAACTAAGTTGAACGTACTTGTAGAATATCAACATTTCAAAATGTTTTCCCTGGACACTGCCAGAGACTTGGTTACAGAGAATGCTTGGATGGCTAGTGTTGATTTACAAGATGCATATTATACTGTCCCGATATTTGAAGGACACCGCAAATTCTTAAGATTTATTTGGGAAGATAGACTATTTCAATTTACATGTATGCCAAATGGCTTAGCATGCGCTCCACGCTTGTTTACTAAATTATTGAAACCGTTTTTTTCGGTCATGGCAAATAAGGGTCATACTATGTTCCCTTACATTGATGATTCTTTCATTGTTTCACAATCATTTGATGAGTGTCAACACGCTGTTGACGATTTATGTTCCCTTCTGACAACGTTAGGTTTTTATT
The DNA here is from genome assembly GCA_030323885.1 of Branchipolynoe longqiensis. Classification (NCBI taxonomy): domain Eukaryota; kingdom Metazoa; phylum Annelida; class Polychaeta; order Phyllodocida; family Polynoidae; genus Branchipolynoe; species Branchipolynoe longqiensis. The sequence goes on along the minus strand of CM059190.1, from coordinate 72,073,231 downwards.
TGAATCATAACAAGTCAGTTTTTGTCCCCACAACTGAACTTAAATGTTTAGGCTTTATTATTAACACACGCTGTATGACTGTTTCACTCCCCGATAACAAGCTGACTAAGTTTCACGATACGGCATCTCACTTGGTCGCCTTAAGTAGGCCAAAGATAAGACAGGTCGCGGTGCTAGTTGGCATACTTATTGCTTACGCCCCGGCTATTCTATATGGTAAAGCCCACATCAAATCTTTAGAAATAGATAAGAACTTAGGGTTGGCTCGTACTAAAGGCAATTTTGAAAGGAAAATGTTTATTTCAGAAGATGGAATGAAAGACATTAACTGGTGGTTTAATAATATTCAAAATTCCCCCAATCCTATACGGATGAATGAACCCAACACAGTAGTGACTACTGATGCTTCATTAGAAGGTTGGGGGGCACATTGCGATTCCATAGCAACAGGGGGACGTTGGTTGAAAGAAGAAAATGCAGATCACATTAATGTTTTAGAGCTACGAGCTATTTATTTAGGCCTTGCTAGTTTAGTTAAGGTACCACGTAAACACATCCGTATTTTAACGGATAATACAACGGCAATGGCATATGTACGAAACATGGGTGGGACAAAGTCCAGGCCATGTAATGCGATGGCTAGAAAAATTTGGGAATGGGCCCAAATGAATAAAGTTTGGCTAACAGTAGCATATATTCCCGGAACGCAAAATACCTTAGCAGATCATAAAAGTCGACATTTTCATGACCATTTGGAATGGTCCCTTAATCCAGACATTTTCACCACAGTGTGCCACAAGTGGGGCCAACCTGAAGTTGACTTGTTTGCTTCACGAAACAATTGTAAAATTGACAAATATGTGTCATGGCATCCAGAACCTGATGCCTGGCATATAGATGCTTTTTCTATCACATGGGAGAATAAATTTTATTATATCTTCCCCCCATTCAGCCTGATCAGCCGGGTAAGCCGAAAGATAAAGATGGACAAAGCACACGCAATATTAATCGTTCCCAACTGGGACACGCAACCTTGGCTACCGGGCATACAGGCAGCCGCCAAAGATTGCCTCCGATTCCGAAGATCACCAGGCAATCTGACACACCAAGGCCCTCTAAAACAAAGAGGGGACGTGTCCACAACACCGTTGTTGGCATTCCTTTTTTAAATAAATATTTAGAACAATTCGGTTTAGATAAAATTACACAACAAAGACTTGTCGCAGATGCTTGGCGTAAAGGTACAGTTAAAATGTATACCACATATTTGAAAAAGTGGGGCGTTTATTGTTTAATTAAGAAAGTCAAACCCATGAATCCTACTATTTCCCAAGTTGGTAATTTTCTCCGAGGGTTAGAGGACGAAGGCTTAGGGTTTGGATCTATTAATGCTGCTTGCTGTGCTTTATCCGTCATCCTTTCACGGATAAATAATGAGACATTTGGTAAACACCATGTTATTCATTGGATTGTAAGATCGATTTATCAACGAAACCCACCCAAACTGAAGTACAGTCGCTTCTGGGATGTTTCGGTAGTGTTTGATTTGCTAAGACAGTGGCCTCATAATAGGCATTTAGATCTCAAACAATTAGGGTTTAAGGTAGCGTTGCTCTTATTATTAGTAACAGGACATAGGGGACAAACTATTGTTGCCCTATCACTAGATGGCCTAGAGATAGATAGAAATGAGGCCACATTTGATTTGTCAAAGCTGTTAAAATCTAACAGATTAGGTGACCCTTTGTCTACTATTAGTGTAAGTAGTTTCAAAGAAGACCCAAAACTTTGTGTTGTATCAGCCATTAGGGCCTATATATCCAAGACCAAGGACTTGAGAACTTCAAGACAGTTGTTAGTGAGCTTTATTAAGCCACACAAGGGCATTTCGCGAGATACTCTAGCGAGATGGACAATTAGTATGTTGAAATTGGCAGGCGTTGACACGGACAAATATGCCTCACACTCAACAAGAGGTGCTATGGCGTCTAAGGCGCGACTGCTTGGCATCTCTGTCAAGCGGATCCTGGCCCATGCAGGATGGAAAACAGCACGATCGTTTGCTACCCACTACAACAAACGATTGGAAAAGTCGAGCACACTAGCCCGACAGCTGCTACAAGACTAGATCGGCATTAGGTGAGAATACACTTCGATTTCACCAAAAATGTTATTTTGCTGATTGATGATAATGTATGTTTAACAATTATTATTGACTTGTGACATAAGAATACAGGATAAATGAGATTACGTAAACCTCTCCCTAGCCTGAGGCTAGCCTGAGGCTGTATACCGAGGTAAAATAGATTAGTTAGACGAATCTTACCTGGGTATAGATGATGGATAACTGTTGTTTTACCGAGGTATAAGCCTCGGATAGACGTGGGCTAGGGCCCCCCCGCCACACCCTTCCACGTCTATTCGTTTGCTTATACCAACGAAACTTCGCAGTTTAGTACCATTGTCACCATTGATGTACTTTTAGATTATTTGTTTCATTTATCCTGATTAAGTAGGTAAAGATTGCTGGACCGGATGTGCTTACCTCTCCCTAGCCCACGTCTATCCGAGGCTTATACCTCGGTAAAACAACAGTTATCCATCATCTATACCCAGGTAAGATTCGTCTAACTAATCTATATATATATATATATATATATTTACATCAGGCATTTGATTTCTGGGGTTTTAACCGGAATTCCGAATTTTTTCTGGCCGCCAAAACCGGAATTTCATTGTTGTTTTTTTAATTCCATTTTTTTCCTGGCCGCCAAAATACCTATGAAATACACTATTTGCATCCTTCTCGTGACTTAGTGGGATGCTGTGTGTCCCCACAATAACCTAAAAAAAAAATCAGGTTTTTTTTCCTGCACCCAATCACATGCCTGATATATCAGTACCCATTCTGATAACACGTTACATGTTGCTAGGATGTAAAACAACAACAAACAAACGCCGTACAATTAACTTCTGTGCTCATTTAATTTAAGCTGATTGATTGATTGATTGGTTGTTGCTTTACGCTGTATAGGCAGTATAAGCCATATTCATTTAAGCCATCACATCATAATAGACATGCTTGCACTAATGCTAAGCCATCCCATCATAATGGACATCGTTGCACTAATGCTTGGGTATATTCGCATGTTGTTTCTTTTTAGAGCGGTTGGGAAATCATGTCAGCTGCTTCGGAAGTAGTGTTCAAAATGTTGACTACATGGAATTGGTGCGAAACACCCCTCCAGCGCCACCTACAGACGTGTCCCGCAGACCAACTGTGTATCATCAGCCTGGTGTGTCTGACACCCGTCAGCAGGAAGAAAGCAGTTCTAGCGGCGCTGACCAAGAAACCAGTGTTAACTACATGCTACCAAAGAATGTTGCAGTTTGTCACTCATCCAAGAACTACCTGCCACCTCCCATACCTACAGTGTCTGAAGATGACACTGAATATGGTAGCTATATCAATTCATACTCTGATCATGTGCCTCTTTATGACATCAGTCTTCCACCAACACCTAAAGAAAATTCTGAGAATGTCGATAGCGTTCCTTGGATGCCTCCACTAGCGACTCAAGGGGATGCAAAGTCGTTTGCAGCAGATGACAACCATACATCCAATAGTGGAGCCATGTATCCGGTAACACAAAGGTGCACAACCTCCCCTCAGGGGGAAGCAGCAGTTGTGTCACCGCTTACAACTGTCACCCCTAAAGGTAGCCCTGATGATTATTCCCAGCAATCCAGGCAGTTGCCTGAAGTACAGAAGGTGGTGGATTACACTCCAAATACACAAGTTGATGGCTGTTTTGCACCAGCGCTGCATACATCAGATGGGTTATCACCTAGGCAATCACTACTTAACATCAGTTCAGTTGAAAAAGCACCATCGTCTTTTGAGCCAGCATCAGGTGACTTGGTTAGGTGTGTCGCACCGGTGTTGGAGACTAAAACCCTACAAGAGAATGCTGTAGTGGATGCTTGCTTTGAGAAGACATGTGGTGAATTGCGACCAGCTCCAGGAATGGCGAGTGCACCTAGTGATTCATGCTCTTTGGAGGAAGAAAAGCAGAACATCAGCAAAGGAGAAGCTGAAGTAAAAAAAGACTATGACTGGTTCGAATGCCAGCCTCGGCAGGGCAATGACGTTGAACCAAAGAAGTCAACCCTGATGAAAAAGGAAGCATTTGAGATACCTAAAAGGGCACCAACACATTCAACAGATCGTAGAAGCTTAGACTCTGCCATGGCGACTAGGGATAGGTTTGAATATCAGAAGAAAAATCTGATGCGAAAATACTCATCGCGTCAGATTTTCGAAAGAAAATCACCTACAGCAACACAGACTAAGACTACTTCACCAACTAGCACTACCAGAAGTCATATTAGTGCATTTCGATTCACAGACAGTCCCAGCACCAGTGACTGTGTCACACCGCCAGGGCGACCATTGGGAAACAGTCGACAAGGTCGAACACGCTGGTCGGACCCACCACGGAGATCCATCTCGCCAGTCACAAGCAAGGACCGGACAGTCGACTTCGACCCACTGTGGAAGAACCGGTTCAAGACACGTTTTGAAAATGTCAAAACCTCTTACATCGACACACATTGCCACATCGATTTTATGATAGACCGAGGGGAGTTCATTGGATCATTTGAGCAATACCGGTATATGAACAAGGACACATTCCCAACCGCCTATGCTGGATGTGTGGCAGTCTTCTGCGATCCCCGGACCTTTAAAAGAGAGGGTAAATTGCCTTCTATCTTGCACTCTTATAACTATATTGTCGATATTGCAGTACACTATTGACTCATCGATTAGAATGTGATGGGAGTTAAATTTAGCTGCCAGCATTCCAATATATATGGTAAGATACCTGATCATGTGTGTCCATATAATGTTGTTTTTGTCAATTCCTTTCAATGGAATTATAGCAGCCTTTTGTATGCACTCACCTCATCATGTGAAATGCTACATGCATACTAGGAAGTCATTAGTCATTAGGTAGTCCAATGCTTTATTAAAGGCCAGACTCACTGTTTCAGTAGCGGGACTATTACTAGTTATGTGTCATTCTCAGAAGTTGTGTACTACTTTTGTGACACGGACACCTAAAGTTAAAACATTTCCAAATAATAGCAGAATCAATATTCATATGAAGGCTTATATATAGTGCATATGTCAGAGTTGAATTTAATTATTTTTTTATTTTGATCTTGTGTAAATTGAGAAAGCCGTTAAGATTAACCGTGTAACATGCATCCGTAACATTTTAGGACACACAACAAATTCAAACAAGATTTTATTGATTACAGTTAAACAAACAAGATTGTTTCTTACACACACACAAAGTTGAGAGAAAAAAGTTTGTATAGATGCATGGTGTCGATATGCAATTTTTCATATTTTTTCTTTAGGTCAAAAACATATAATAGTAAATTGCTAACAAAATTAATACACAGTGTCAGCAATAATTATTTGACTTACTACCTATCCCCGCCCCCAACAAAAATATGACAAATTCATTAACAATGTAATGTGGAAACCAAAAATGTGGTACACAGTTTCTGAGAATGACCCTTATAGCAGTTAAGACCCTTGCCCTCCCCATGCCCTTATTTGGGGGACGTGCCCTACTTCAGGAGGTCATGTGGTACTTGAAGAAGATTTATACTGCCTATCATGGATAAGTTTGAATAGTCTTGTTTTCACCATTAGACAGTTGGTCGATAGAAAGCCTGCGCCTACACTTTTACTGACCCAAGTGATTTTTAACCTCCCACACCACATAGCCATGGTATGATAGCAACTGGCCTTTGATGACGGTGTAACTGTAAGTTATACACAGCGGTGGAAATCGAAATTGGCAGAGGTGATGGCATGGGGAATCGAACGACAAAGCTTCAGATTAGGAGTCTGACCACTCTGCCACAGAGTTAATTCGCATCACTCGGACAAGAAGACAGACAACAGTTTATAGACAATATTTTATTCTAAGGAATATATATATATCTGATATAAATATCATGAATATTTAATCATAGCCTATGATGAGGCTGGCTCAGCAAAGGGTGCGACTGGCGCAAATGTGAACGAGGAAGGCTGCCTTCCGTACATCATATGCAGTGTCGGTGCGAAGGGCGTCAAGGTGATGCCAAATTCTGAATAATTAGATAACAGGGAATTACAACTAGATAACAAGAACAATAAGGATAATAATAACAGGCCATCAGTACTTAACCCCTTAGAAAACCGAGTGGGTAGGTGGGAGAGTTAGAAGTAGCCAGAGCCAGTAACAGGTGAGGAGGGGAGGGTGGGGGTCACGTGCTGTGGAAACACCCCTTGCCTTGTTCGCAAATTAAACATGTTGCCTCCACAACATGCACAATGTTTATAGCGCTCCCCTGTGCCACCAACCAGGGTACTGACTGAGTGGCTCCATGTGCCTTTTGACTGCAGCGGTACTGAGGGGGAAGTTGCTATGGTCACACAGCTGTCAATCACTAGCTCAAACTTCTTCTCTCTTTTTTTTTTTTATCTTTAGATTTAAATAATATACAGCCATTCTTTGTAGCTATCGTGTAATGCAATTTCTGATAAAAGCTTTTTGTATGTACTGTCTTCATACACACGTGGAGCTAATCAGTGGCGGGAAGTGGTTGAGCTGGTAGGAAAGGGTTGACGGATTCAGTAGTAACATCCATCCATAGCATCATTTTTACACACATGCAAAACGTCATTTTAACACAACAAATTTTAACAAGATTTTTATTGAGCCAAAAAGATTGTCTTACAAGAAAAAAGGTTGGGGAAAAAAGTTTGGGTAGATGCATGGTGTCAATATGCAAATTTTCACATTTTCAGTTTAGCACAAAATCATATGAGAATATTTTGGATGCATTTTGTTGGATAGATTAAATCCATGTGGTATTGTTAGCATACTTATATACACAGAGGAAACAATAACTATTTGACTTCCTCCCCCCCCCCCCTAAAAAAAAAAAAGACGGCCTGAATCATTAACAATATAACGTGGAAAACAAATATGTGGTACACAGTTTCTGAGAACGATATATATATTCATGTGCGAGTAGTCATTCGGATGTGCAGAAATCACCCATGTGTCACAGTGACGTGTGCACAATAAATAGTGTGCATGCATCTTATCCACTTGTGATATTTCAGGAAAATGGCAAGACATACTGAATGATCCAATTGTGGTGGGTGCCATTGGCTGCCACCCAAAAAGCGCCACCAACTTCTCTTCGTATGCACAAAGGTACATGGAGGAAATGCTGCGACACCCGAAAGTTGTCGCCTTGGGCGAAATTGGACTCGACTACTCCAATACGTAAGTAGCTTTGAATAAAGAGTAATTTTTCTATGTTTGTGTGATAGTATGTGTTTGTGATAGTGTGTGTGAGAGAGAGCCAGACAGACAGACAGACAGACCGGGAGAGAGACAGACAGAAAGAGCAAGCCAGCCAATCAACCACACTCACCTTTGTTACAAAGACCACCATTGATTGTGCTCGGCATTACTAGGATAGGGCAAGGACTGGTTAGCGCAGTATCATGATAATGTGACTGAGTGGGATATCGGGTCATGTTACCAGCAGCATGGTCTCCCAGTAGGGCAGCACTATACAATTGCCACGAGTGCGCACTGTCACTAGTCAGTACCTATCATGCTATAACCATAGATGTTGCTAGGACGTAAAACCCCAACAAATAAACTAGGTTACTCATTTAGATATGACATTAAGCCCGTTATCTCTGGGAGCGTGCCATGCATTGTACCTTCTGGTACGTGTCAAGTGCAGCATAAGGAGATTCAACAGAAAGTGTTTGAGGAGCAGATTTCCATGGCACTAGAATTCAAGCTGCCCCTCGTCATTCACTGTCGAGATGCTGAGGAGGACTGTTTCGAAATACTCTCGAAGGTATTAGTGACGGGACATTCCCATAGGTGTAATCGGGACATATTTTATGCATAAAACACCCATTGCTGTATTAAATATTTTATTCTCTTTTCAATGATGTATATAATATTGTCAAGTGCAGCAATATTTTAGCAAAAGCATTATATATAAGATTGAGTAAACTTGTGTCAACTACGTCTGGAGGTGTTTCCAGAAGGTCAAGAACCTGTTTTGCTGCTCCTTTACTCTTCTACAAACTGGGCGAGGTGGCCGAATCGGTAGAGCGCGAAACTCTCGTGCGGGAGAGCGGTTCCCGGTCGAGTCAAACTAATCACTTATAAAATGTATACTTGTCGCTTCCTTGCCTGACGCTCGGTATTAATAGGATAGGGCAAGGACTGGTTTGCTGTGTCAGGATAATGTGACTGAGTGGGATATTGGGCCATGGTGCCGGTGGCCTGATTTCCCACTTATGGCATCATTATGAAGCCGTTATGAGTGTGAACTGTCACAAGTCGGTACCCATCCTGATATGACCTTAGATGTTGCCAGGACGTAAATCTCCAACAACCAACCAACCATCTCTTCTACATTCCCTATTCCTAATTCCCCATTCTTTATCTGCCAGGTTCAGCCAGCATAAGGAGATTCAACAGAAAGTGTTTGAGGAGCAGATTTCCATGGCACTACAATTCAAGCTGCCCCTCGTCATTCACTGTCGAGATGCCGAGGACGACTGTTTCGAAATACTCTCGAAGGTACAATTTTTATCGATATTATTACATGTATTGATTAAAGCTGCGTAGTCCAATGAAAACATCAAGTTTTCTAAACCAAAACAATTATCTAGATTTTATTCCACGTATCTACCTTATATACTGGTGCACTTATTAAACATTTTTCGCAACACAGGCCACTGAAGCATTTTAATAGAATCTGTTGCTGCAGAAGACTATGGTGTCTTTTTTATTGTAATGTTTTATATTTGAAAATATTAAAGCTGCATAGTCCGATGAAGTCATCAAATTTTAAACATAAACAAACCAAAACTTATCTTGATGTAACCATACATATCCAACTTAGATACTGGTGCACTAATTAAATATTTGTTGCGACATAGAAGTGAATACGCAGTCAATTTAATAGAACCTGTTAGGGAACCAGTGTCAGACATACATGCCAAAATTAATGTTACCTGATTTTATTTCAACCATTTCCAAAGTTACTTCAAACTAAAATAAGATAGATTATAATGATCAAGCTAACACTGTTTATCTTGAAATAAAATGGCAAAAATTCAAAATCACCAGACTATGCAACTTTAAGGATCCATCGGATTATGCAGCTTTACTGTTGTTAAAACTATAACATTCAGGGATGAAAGATTTCACGGATTTCTGCGATTTTTTCTGTACTGCAATCCCACAGCAAGATCAGCATATTCTACTACATTGTTCAAACACCACAGCGCTATCAGTGTATACTAATACGTTGTTCAAATGTCGCAGCACTATCAGCCTATACCAATATGTATGAAACCTGACTTCCGGGAATTGTCCATGATTCCCTGACAGTGCTAAGCCTATCGGAGAATATCCGCATTTCCAATTTTTTTGCCGGAGACCACTTTCATCCCTGAGCATTGCATCTTTAATGAGAATATGGTTTTTGTTTCCTCAGAGGGTTCCCCGTAACCATCCGATTCACCGACATTGTTTCACTGGCTCATGGAGAGAAGCGCAGCGGTGGCTTAACCACTTCGACAGGTTGTACATTGGCCTCACCCCGCTCATCACAAACCCGCGTGGCCGTGGCTTTGCGCCCCGAGAGGTAGCCTCTAACATACCGCTCAACCGGCTTCTGCTGGAGACAGACGCTCCCTACTTTGTGCCCAGAATGGTATGTGCCTTTTGGTGAATGCAAGCATATTTAGCACTACTTTAAAATTTATTTAATTAATTACTTTTTATTTAAACAAATATTGTGATGAATTTATTTACCCTGCTCAAAACGGATAAGTGTGTTAACAGTTGTTTTCACCGCTGGGCAGCACTAGTCCAATTTGATTCAAATCTTTTGAATTTTAATTAGTTTTAGGGAGGAAAAAAGGCTTTCCGGGATGTTAATAAAATGTTGTTGATTGTGTGGTTTAAAATCTCCTCCAAGGCTAAGCCAAGCTTTATCGTTAGCCAACCAGGGGCCGTATGCATGATGTGGTGTTAGCGAGCCAAAACTGGTTTTGGCAGGGATTTCTAGGTTAGCGGCGAAAACTCAGTACGCAAGGAGCGGTGTTAGCGCAAACAAACTGAGTGTAAGCTAACACCGCGTCATGCATACTGGCCCTGGGCAACCAGATGATCATTATGTTACCCAACCAGATATGGTTGGTTTGTAATACCAGGGTTCGTACAGGTCCTTGATGGAAAGTCCTGGAATTTGATAATTCAGGATTCCCAGCCTAGAAAGTCCTGGATTTTTTCTGAAGATCCTTGAAAGTCCTTGAAAATGGGAAATCATGACCATATTTTTGTAAAGCCTATTTTCGCCGACATTCCCAAACTTCAATCAGTGATGGTTTGTATTGAAAGTGATTTTTGTGGGTTGTTATCATGCCTCTTGATTTTTATATTAAAACCATATTTCAGATGAATCTTTTTTTTAAAAGGTGCATGATTATTTTTGCAATGCCTCCTGACCAGCTCTGCGGGGTTGTTTGTAGGTGCCCCGCGGTGCAATGCAATGGTCCCATCCAGGCATGGCAATAACTGTCGCAGATGAGGTGGCCAGCTTGCGAAGAATCAGCATCGAGGAGGTGCTCTCCGCATGCCTGGAGAACACCGCGGACATGTACAGGATCAGGCCAGACAACGGGACGCTGCGCATTATGTCCCCAAAGGATGCGCCACAGGTACCGCAGACCTCAGCGTCTAGCAATGGAGCTGACTCAAGGACAAAGAGCTGTGTGTGATTTGGTATGTGTATGTATATGTGTGGTCACTTTTCAGCAAATTGAAACTGGGCGCGGTGGCCGAATCGGTAGAGCGCGGGCTTCGTGTGCGGGAGATTGAGAGTTTGGTTCCCGATCGAGTCAAATCAATTACTTATCAAATTGATACTTGTCGCTGCCTAGCCTGGCACTCTGCATTAATAGGATAGGGCAAGGACTGGTTAGCTCAGATTCAGGATAATGTGGGATATTGGGTCATGGTGACGGAGGCATTATTTCCCAGCGGGGCAGCAATATAAAGTCGCCATGAGTGACAGGTTGGTACCCGTCCTGATATGACCTTAGATGTTGCCAGGACATAAAACTCCAACAACTAATTTTCAGCAAATTGTTAAGTGTGGTTTTGCATGGCTAAAATTGAATGTATTCCTTATCACTTTTATTTCTGTTACCAAAATAGATAAAGCAGATTTGATAAATAAGGAGCATAGTCTGATTGGTTTCGAGTTTTCTGATATTTTCTGAGATAAATGCATTGGGTTTGATCATTATAATATAGTTAGTAACTTTATTTTAAATGGCTGACTGTGGAGATATTGAAGTGCAAACATGTAGAATTAATTGTGGCAAGCATGTGAAAACTCTTGACCCTTCGATGCAGCAACACATGCTTAATAAGTGCACCAGTATATAAATTATATGTAGGATCAAATATGGGTGAGTGTTTTATTTGAAAGAAAAATATGTTTTCATCAGACTATGCAGCTTTAAATATCTGGTTGGCTATGGGAAACTAAGGCTATATATAACCAGAGAGCGTGTATAGATGAGAGGGGCAACTCTCATACTAGCCCGTGTAACAGCTGTCGACTGTGGCGCTCCAAGTGGTGGTTGTTGAACAGTTTATGACACAGCTGTACGCGTACCGGCAAAACGTCAGTTTTATTCAAAATTAATAGAAATCCAGAATCCTAACCTTATAAATTTAATATAATGTTTTTGGTAAACATGTTTTCTATATGTGTACCAAGCGATTTGTTTCTAGGTTGTGTGGTTTTAGAGATATGTCACTTTTTCTGTATGAAGATTGCTCGCTGCCGTTGACAATGCATTGAGTTTGCCTCAATGCATTGTCAATGGTTGTGTGCAATCTTCATACAGAAAAAGTGACATATCTCTAAAACAACACCACCTAGAAACGAATCGCTTGGTACACATATAGAAAACATGTTTACCAAAAACATTATATTAAATTTATATGGTTATGGTTTTGGATTTCTATTAATTTGGAATAAAACTAACGTTTTGCACTGCGCGTACCGGCAAACTCAAGGCTTGTTCAACAATAACCGCGAGAGGCGCCACTGTAGCCTGTGTTACCGATTTTCGCGGGAGTTGTCCCTCTCATCTATATACACGCTCTCTGATATAACCTATGAGCAGGGATGAAAGATTTCCGCGATTTCGCGGATTTCCGCGATTATTTCCTGTAGCTATACGTGCATACATAGATATGAAAATTGTTCAAACGCGTTGTTCAAACGCCGCAGCACTATAAGTGTATACTAATACGTTGTTTTACGCTGCAGCACCAGCATATACTAATATGTGGTGCAGACGCCACAACACTATCAGCGTATACTACTAATAAATGCTTCAAACACCACAGGACTACCAGCGTATACTGCTAATACGTGCTTCAAACACCGCAGCACTATCAGGGTTTACTACTAATACGTGCTTCAAACGTATATGTATGAAACCCGACTTCTGGCAATTTTCCGCGATTCCCTGACAATGCTAAACCTATTGGAGAAACCAACATTTCTGCTTTTTTCCCTGGAGTCCACTTTAATCCCTATATTAGAAATGCATATCCATCCATATGCATAGTTTCATATTTTGTGGATTTCTTTGTGTAATCAATTTAAGTTTGTCTGATATCGTTCAGGGGGCCTATGAAAAATCCAGTTGTAGAATTATGTTATGACTCACCATTCAGTGTGCCACATTCTCCTACACGATGCATGCATATGTATGGTTGCAATACTCCATGAAGTGAAATAAAGGGAAAAGTGGGAATTGGGTCTAATCTACTCCTTTTGACAATATTCCCTGTGATATAAAATTATGGTTTGAATGATATATTAACACATTTCAGTCATCTTCAAAGCACTACAGTCATCTTCAAAATCTACAGCCGATGTCCCAAGACCGGGGCCGCGTTCAGGGGGTGCCTCGGAGAAATTCCAGACGCCGCGCTAGTCCGAACAGCATATAGCTGTCAGTTGCCTTGCAAATGGCGGCCTCCATAGGGTGCAGCCATTTGTAATTGAAAGAACAGCTCTGATTGGCTGAAACCACTGAAACGCGCTGCCATTTTGGGGGCGATTTTTGCCTCCTATTTGATAAGCATGACATCTCAGAGTCGACTCCGAGGCACACCCTGAATGCAAATTGGCCAAAAAGACGTCGTGGAGCCATCTCTGAGGCATACCCTGAACGCGGCCCTGATGTATGGTTGTATAAATAATTGCCCCAAACCATGTAATCCTAACTGACACATATTTTCAAAACCTCTGCTTGACAATGCATGTACAAAGTGCATTATGGTGAATAACAACCAGGTTTTATTGTTATGTTTTAGCATGTATTTATTTGTATGTATGCCTGCCAATATAGATTCCTGGAAGATTCCTCACCACAAAAATGGTCATAATATAAAAGGATTAGTCTAGAAATTAGAATTATTTTGTCAACCATTCCTAGGATATATGTTCTGACAACCAATTTACAATATTTTAATTATTTGTGCATAATTGCTTTATTAAACAAATGTTTCTCGGTAGCTATCTATGGACCGGTTTCTTTTTAAAAATTAAAAATAAAAGTGGTCAAATAATGTACTTCTATCGACCATGGCATGTGAAAACTTCAATCGAGAAGTAAGTTATTATTATGAGTAGGTACTGGCAGCGAAATTTAAAAATATGCACAGGGTACAATATTGTTATTCCTTCCTGTAGACGTTGAATTTACAAACCCAAATCCAAAAAGAGTTAGGCTATATATATTATTGTTTTTGAGATAATCCATTTTAAAGAATTAATATATAAAAATGTATTAATTTCCAATTAAAAGTGGAAATTTGACCAAGTATAGTAACAAGTGGAAGCATGTCAGATGTTTTCTGCTAACCAATTTCCATTGTACATATATAAAGGAATTTAAACTGCCAATTGCTAAATCAGTTCGTCAAGCAGATTTTTAATAAGACAATGTCAAAAGGTGCAATTCGTAACAAAAAAATCTTTCTCATTTGGCCAAATAGCCATTTTCAAAGCATGGTATTTTCTTGAAAAACTGCAATAATACTGAATAAATGCAAAATAATTCACATATTCATAACAGTGTAATAGTCTATTTTTTTCCAGACCTCTATCTGCAGAGATTCAAAAGATATTTGCATCCAAAAATGTGAAAAAGTGTAATTGTTTGCATGTAAACAGCATCTGTAAGTGAAATTTGTATCATTTTCCTATCTTTGAAAGCTCATTGCAGCTAAACAACCTCTTGAATCTTCCTCAGATTTGGCACAGTATTAGAATAAGCATTCCCTGAGACTAATAGATATTATGTATATCAATATTATATCCAAAAATATTGAACATATAAAGATAAATTGTCAGGAAACCAAATATATTAATTTGATAAATCTTTAAATGTTGATTGTAGCTTAACCAATTGATGTATCATCCTATAAATTGACAGAGCATATCATCTGGAGGTAATACCCATTATCGTTTTAATATTCAATCTAGAAATACAAAATGTGCATTTTGATTGCATATACAAAAGAAAAGTGTACAAAATCAAAAATATAAATTTGTTAATCAAGCTTTGAACACTCACTGTGGCTCATCTAATAGTTGGATCTCCTTCACATTTTGCACACATAGCATATGGAACTAATGCATATTAGCTATACCACAAATTTAAACTAAAAATATGAAAAGCTGTATTTCGATTGCAAATACAGATTAAAAGTGTCTGAAACCAAAAATATTGATTTAAATAAATATTTAAATATTCACTGTACCTAAAGCAATGGGTTGGATCTTCCCCAGATTTGGTACAATATTAGATTATATATTTTGTGATTTAACTCAATAGAGATCAATGTCAAATACATGTTTCTACATGGGTGTCATCACTGTGAAACTAGTATGGTCAGCAAAGGCCCAAACAGGTTGGTGTCGATATTCTGCCTGCGCCTCCTTGGACTACATGGCACTATAGGAAGGTTGGTATCATTGGAAAGGTAAATTAGATTGTCTTTCTATCCATACCAAATCTTATTAGGTTTAAAATATTTTTTAATTCAGTAGATGGGCTTTAAACTTTCAAAATTATTTAAATTGCAGAATTTGACCTTTTTGACCTAGGGCAAACCATATATGGTTAGAAAGGTGAGGTCATTGTGCTTCTTCTGATACCAACCGTGACTTTCTACGAGGTAGTGCAAGGAAGCGCGAGCCCATTAAAGATACCCTGTTTTCACAGTCGTTTTCATTTACATCAGTAATGAAGGAATATTCACTAAATACACTCCTCATACAAATGGAGTTTACTTAAATACAAACTTACTATATATTCTATCCAACAACACCATCGGATAGAACATATGTTGATGTTCTATGTTATGTAATTTCATCTAAATCATATACATACAGAAATAGTTACAAGCATGTGAATATTGATGAAAAAAGCACCATTCCTGGACTTTTAATGGGCTCTGCCGTTACCTATTATGAGATCCATTTGGCACGTTTAAGGTTTACAAAATATTGGCCAAGTGGGGGGTGGGGTGGGCATTATTAACCCACACATGGGCATTAACCAACGAGAATACGGTATATTAAGCAACGGTGTGTTTGTGTGTGTGTTGAAACAAAATTTAAAATCGATCCATTCAGAAAGTTTCAAGACTTGTTAGCTATTTTATATGTAACACGGCCTCCAACATTTAACGATAATTTATTACCTTAAAAGTGTTTCTTGTAATTAAATACTGTAAATGACCGAAGTGTAGCATGGCTATAAGACCAGTGCCTCAGCGCTGAAAAAAGACTTCAGATGAATAAAAAGTGTTTACCCCCTTCCTCCCCCCGCTCCCCCCCCCCAAAAAAACCCATTTAAAACCAAAAATGAATCTCCAATTTCCATTATGTTCATGCTACCCACAGTCGATCATTTGAATGTTGGACAAGCACTAGATTTGTATGATGTGAATTTTAAAATGGTTTCCACAACATAATTTTATATGAAGTGGTAATATGGGTGTACTTACCTATATCCCATTACTGTAGTGTACATGTATGTCAGAAAATCCAAGCAGGAACCGTCAAAATACATTAATAGGGCCTTCAATTAATTATGTATGAAGTAGTAATATGAGCATGCATACCTATACACTTTTAGTGTATTGTGTCTCAACAATTTTAGATCCTTCAACATAATTCTGTATGAAGTGGTGATATGAACATGTATACTTATACCCTTTTAGTACATCACAAAATCACCAAAAAAACCTTCGACGTAGTTCGACCAGACGGGATGGCTGAATGAGTTGAGCGTCCGTCTCCCGTTTTAGTAAATCGTGGGATTTGAACACTGGTCGAGTCAAACCAATGACTTGAAAAATTATACTTGTCACTGTCTAGCTAGGTGCTCGACAATATTAGGATATGGCAAGATTTGGTTGGCTTAGTCTCAGGATAATGTAACTGAGTGGGATATTAGGTCATGGAGCTGGTGCCCTGGTCTCCCAGTGGGACAGCACTATAAAGTTGTCATGAGTAAACTGAGCGTATCTGTTGCCAGGATGTGAAACTCCAACAACCAACATCCAGCCATCAACGTAATTCTATGTGAAATAATATCTAGCAAGTTATGTAAGGTCTGTAAATATAACCGCTGTAAACTTGTATTTTGAGAGGGTATTCAGATCTGAAATATAGTAAATAGCAAATAAATATAACCAGTCCATAGATTGATGGTTGAATATGCAAGTCAATAAATATTTATTATGGTGCATAGTTTTTTTAGGTTTTTTAAAACTATGCCATATAATTGTGTTAAAAAAAAAGTCTGACTAGATACACGAAGGGTTGAAATCATAGGACTAAAATGATTATACAAAATTACTATGTAGAGTAATTGTGCATTTTGAGAGGGGGTGGGGGAAAATTACTCATAAAATGTTTTTTTATTAAATGTCTAAATAGTGTTAATAAATTGTCTCGTGATAAGAAATAATCAGACTTGCCTGGGTATTTTGTTATAGCTAGTTATTCATTTATGTACAGGTAATGTAAAATTCCGTCTCTAATTTTAACATCTACCTCAGAAATATTTAGCAGGTGATGTAAGGTCTTTAATGTAATCTATTCAGATCTAGAAAATAATAAATAGCAAATAAATATTACCAGTATATGGATTCATGGTTAACGAATATGCAAGTAAATATATTTATTATGGTGCACAGCTTATTTGTTCAAACCTTCAATATAATGGTGTTTAAAGGAAAGGTAAATTGTAGCTTTAGATACACGATGGGTTGAACTGGTCGGACTAGAATGATTATTAAAAAATTGCTACGTAGAGAGTGCATTTTTAAAGGAATACCAATTACTTATTAAATTTCTAAAATAGTGTTCATAACAAATTGACTCGTGATATTCATTGTAATGCCCAGTCTGATAAGTAATCGGACTCGCCTGAGTGTTTAGTTAATTATTCATTTAATAATGTAAAATTCCTGTTCCTAATTTTACTTTTGTGACCGGAGAGGCATAGGCTACAGCGAGTTTTCGCAGAAATTTGCCGGTAGGTAGCAGGAAGGCCCTTGGTCTTATTTCAGCAAGGTTTTTTTTGTCGGGAGACCAATTTCATTTCTGTATTCTGTGAGTTTGCCAGTTAGGCCATTCTGTCAAAAAAAATGGGTGTTTTCCCCATCAGACGATTCTGTATTTTTTTTAAAGTGGTTTTCCCGACCTGGTTCTTTTCTGGACATAACATTAATCAAATCACCTAAATGGGTACATATACTGTATATATTGGAAGCTCTGGGCATGTACAAAACGTGCCACGCAGTATCTTTGCATTTGTGGTATGACTAACCTTTTGTTCAACAAAGACCAGATGGGATGGCCGAAAGAGTAGAGCGTCCGTCTCCTGTTTCGGGAAATCCGAACCCATGAATTTGTGGGCTCGAATCCTGGTCGAGTCAAACCAACGACTTAAATGTTGATTCTTGTCGCTTCCTAGGCTGGTGCTCGGCATTAATAGGATAGGGCAAGGACTGGTTAGCTCAGTGTCAGGATAATGTGACTGAGTGGGATATCAGGTTATGGTGCTGACAGCCTGGTTTCGCAGTGGGGCAGCACTATAAAATTGCCATGAGTGCGCATTGTCATAAGTCTGTACCCGTCCTGATATGACGTTAGATCTTGCTAGGATGTAAAACAACAAACAAACAAACATTTGTTCAACAATAACCACAAGAGGCGCCCTCGTATATCTTGTATTATACTTATGTTAATCATTCATGTATTTGCTTCATTATTTTATGTTCTGTGAGTGAGGTGTGACACATAGCAAGTATAATAGGCCCTAATCGTTGAAAATGTGTATGATGGAGGCGCTCTAACTATGCATTTATGCTTCATGTGTGGAAGGTCATGAGTTTGAATCCCGGCCGAGTCAAACCAATGACTTACAAAATCGGTTCTTGTCGCTACCTACCCTGGTGCTTGGCATTACTGGGAGAGGGGGTGGACTGGTTAGCCCACTGTCGGAATAATGTGACAGTGGGAAATTCGGTCATGATACTGGTGGCTTGGTCTGCCAGTGGGGCAGCACTATAAGGTCACCATGAGTGTTCACTGTGATAAGTCTGTACCCGTCCTGATATAACCTTTAGATGATGCCAGGATGTAAAACAGCAAACAAAAGAAACCCACTATTCATTTATAGATACATACAGTGGTGTACTGTGCTTCAGCTGTTCACGCTGCATTCAACTAAGAAGTGACATGAGGGTAATGGCCACTGTCCCTGTGAGGACCTGTTGGAATGCCCCTTCTTTGCTGCTAAAGAGAGTTCTTGGGTGGTGCTCTTTGGTAAAGACCTATTTAAAGACCTGTTTTTTAGTTGGGGACATTTGTGTTTTTAACTGCATGATTTCAATTTTGTCAGGCTGTCCCAGTGACCCCACTCAATGTGTCACTGTTTGCTGTAATATATTGGCCATTCCTGACGTGTAAATATCCTAATTTCCATGTAAGATATAGAACAAGTTATTCCACTGTTTCAGGTTTTCAACTTTCACAAAGATTGTAAAACCAGACCCTATTTGTATGAATTAAATTTGAATAATCCTTTGGAATTGGGTTCTTATGTGTTAAACAACAAATACATGAAATGAGGAATACCAATCGATACAATTAATATTTCCCCCTGCTTAAAGTTGCATAGGCCAATGGTTTTGAATTTTGTATTTTATCTGAGATAAATATATTAGATCGATCACTAGTATCTACTTTACATTAGTTTAGAGTTACTTTTAGTTTAAATGGTAAACCTTTTAGATATTTTGAGTGCAAACAAGGAAAATTAGTTTTGGCAAGCTTGCCAAAACTCTTGACACCATACACTTCTGCAGTAACAGGTTCTATTAGATTGACTCAGCATTCCCTTCTACGCAGAAACAAATGCTTTAATTAGTGCATCAGTATCTAAGTTAGATATGTAAAATCAAATCTAGATAATTGGTTTGGTTTTGAAAATTTGATATTTCATTGGACTGCAGCCTCAATCAACTAATGTAAAAATATATATATATAATTTCTTTATATCACGAGGGATGTAGTATGATTTCTAGTGCTTTCAGACGTTAGATGAGTCTACTCTTCTTTAGTCGGTTTCTAGTACCTCTTTTAGTAGATGTTTAGAAGATTTACCCCTACCCAAAGTAAGGGTGAATGCCAACCATGTCTAAAAAACGAGCAAAAACTGTTTGGTATCAACCAACCAATCAGAGAAGATGAGCTTCTAGTTCCCTCATCCAGTGTTTATATATATTGGCACAGAGTTCGTGAGATGAGAGAATAAAATGCACTAAATGCTCTCGATTCCAGTTTTAAATCTGTTATTTCAGAAATTATTCATTTTAAAGTAGCAGGTAAATATAAAGAGGTAGCCTATGTGAAGAATATATTTTGCTCCTTTAAATTAAGAATCTTTTCTACTCATTTCATTTACCCAGCCTTTCGCCACTTTCTCTAATGGGTTGTTTTTCACCCCTTCTGAATCTTTGATCTAACCTTAAAGCGCCAGTCACACCTCACCTGATTGGGGGAAATGGACAGAAAACGAACAATATCCCGATTTCGCAACATTTTGATACTTATCACCACTGGACTAGACAATTCTCTCCGTTACTCAATCCGGTGAGGTGTGACTGGGTATTTAGCCCCAGTCACCCCTCACCTGTTTGGGGGAAACGGACAGACACCGAACAAAGTCTGTTTTGTGTCTGTACAAGTTTTGAACATGCACAAAACTAAGAACAGATGGTGCTGAACTGATGTTTACAGTTCTTGTCTGTTTTGAGTTCATTTCGTTTGTTGGCTGTCCGTTTCATCTCCGTTCGTCCGGCGGTCTTCGCAACACTTTGACACATTTTAATACATTTTGATACTTATCACCACGGGGCTAGACAATTCTGTCCGTTGCTCAATCCGGTGAGGTATGACTGGGCCTTGAGGCTACAAGGTCGGGTGTGTGCCCTTCCACAGGGAAACTGCCATAGGCCTACTCACTGGTGGGATTTGTGACAAGGGACCAGTTGTGCGATATGTGATGGGCAGGGGACCAGGTTATTTAATTGATTACCGTGACTATAGAATCTCACGCCAGGAATACGTTACCGTGACAATAATCACTATTATATTCTAAAATCGCGGTACTGTGAAAATAGTCACTCCGAAATAGTTATCAATTTCTATGGCGATCTGCCAACATGGCGGCAAGCGTCAACACTAACCACTAGGTGGCGACTGTGACTCCATCGCATGGGAGTCATTTTAGTACTTGGTAGAAACACTAGATGGCGGCGGTGTTGTTACGGGTGATGGTTTAGCCAAGGACATGTCGCAACGAAAGGAGGGATAGGTCCCTTCCCGACTGCAGCTATTTGTTCAAAATAAATTATTCCTTTAAATAGTCTGGTGATGGGTGGTTTCCTTCAGGTAGGTGAAGAGGGGGGGGGGGGGGGTTATCGCGGGATGAGCTCCCTCCAACACATACGCAGCAAAAATAAGCGGGAGCTTAAGTCTCTAGATTAGAAGTAGAACAAATAAAATAGACTAGTTCATAATTTCAGCGGCGCGGTGCATTGTGGGATGCGTCAAAGCAAAACAAACCACGGGTGCGAAGCACAGGACACATGCTAATACACTGGATGCAGCTCAACTATGAAATGTGCTAGCTTCAGCTCATCTCAGCTCTTGTTTGAAACGTAGAATACCAACTAAAAAAATATATATATATTAAGATGTTAATCTGTTATCCAGCATTGCATTTATATCAATCTAATCAGCATATCTTATGCCATCTGCAATTAGATTTAGACAAATCTGGTCACTCAGACTAGTCTAGTGCTAGACCTATAGCCAGATCGAGTCAGTTTTACTTATTTTATGTATATGGTTAATAACATCTGTAGAGCTAGGAAATAGGTATGGTTAATCAGACATTTTGTTGGTACATTAGTTGTTTAAGGCGCTGTCACATTACGGCGTATGGCGGGAGCGTATGGCGGCGTAGCGGCTTACGTCATATACGTCGCCATACGCCGCCAGTGCCGCAACACGCCGGCGTATGTGAAGCCTATGATGCATACGCCGCCATACGCTTTCATAAATCCGTCCGTCCAAATTTTTTTGTGCATGCTAAAAAAAAACGCGACCTATGAGGGCGTATGGCCCATACTGTCAAAAAATGTCACAGCACGCTCCCATACGCTCCCATACGCTACACATACGCTCTTCATACGCTCCTCATACGCTCAAACACACCCGAAAGTGGCACCCGATGGCGTACGTAGGTTTTCAATACGCTCCCGCCATACGCCGTAATGTGACAGCCCCTTTAAGCAGGGCAAATTTCAATCGTGGACGATTGGCCTTCCTCATTCCACTGCTCCTTGCCATATCCTAATAATGCCGAGCGCCTGGCTATGAAGCGACAAATATACATTTTTATGTCATTGCTTTGACTTGACCATGGTTCGAACCCACAATCTACAAACACGGGAGACGGCTGCTCTAACTCATTCGGCCATCCCATCTGGTTATATATATCTTTGAAACAAGTTTCTCTTGACACATTGGACATTTTAATAATTAGAACAAGAATTTAGAATGGTGATTAAAGATGAGCCTATAAAGTGACTTGATTGTTTTGTTGGGAATTGTGTTTCTTAGCTCAAAATGCTCAATTATGGATAGTTGTGTCTTAAATATATTCGTTATATTATTATATTGCATTCATGTTTATGCCAAATTGTTCTGTATTTCTATTAATTTAGAATAAAATTGACGTTTTGCACTGCGTGTATTGGCAAATTCAATGGCCGGGCGCCTTTTTTTTTTGCTCTGGACGACATTTTCAGCGCATGCGCAGTCGGAATAACGAACTAGTCTATTGATGTACATGGTCATGGTGGAAATGAGACTGAAGAGAACTGGATATAGTTGGGATGGTGGCGGGCATCACTCATTTCGACGGATACCGATTACCCTTACCGGCATTGTAAATAACAATAAATAAACCCCACATCATTAGGATATGGCGACCCACTCTCTCCCTCTCAAATTCTCTCTTATCCCATTGTCTCTTGTTTCACATTCTCTCTTTCTTTTGATTTTGTGTGTGTATGTTACCTGCATGTTTTATTCATGAGAACACAAATGTCATTTGTTGCTGCATAGAACTTAGAAGGGGATGATACTAAGCCATAAGAGTTTTGACCTGGTTGCCAAAATTAAGTTCAAGTATTATTTAGACACTGTAAGTTCAAGTATTATTTAGAAATCTTATGGAAGCGAAGACAAGAATCAGGTGGGGCCAGTTTGAGATATTTAGGGATTCGAACCCTTCCCGAGTCAAACCAATGACATGAAAATTTACACTGGTCACTACCTTGCTTCGTGCTTGACATTACTTGAAAAGGGCAAGGAGTAGTGACTGGACTGAGGAAGACCACTTGTCAGTTTTTGACATTTCTCCTGCTTAACCAACAAATATATTGTTGTTGTTGTTAAATAGGCTCTAAGGCAAATATTATCCATTACACAACCAACACGATATCAATTCTCAAATCGCTGGCTGGATAAGACCAACCTTTCTCAAATCTCTGGCTGGATAAGACCAACCCTTTAATTAAAACAAAATTTAGTGGCAGCAGGCATCTCACCACTGTGTGGGGGCCGGTGTGGCGGTTTCAGCGTGTTCCCGTGCTCAGCCGTGTCCCGTTGCTTCTGCGCATTCGCGGATTTCGCATCAACTCGGATCACCCGAGACACTTATTGGCGCATGTGTACATCCTACAAACTCGGGTCGAATAATCGAATACGCTTCTCCGCGCTCGGGTGGACAATTAAAAAAAAAAAAATTTAATAACCGATAAAAAATACAGCAAAATAGGATTTAAAGTATTTTATGATGGCCTAGTTTACCTATATTTCCATTTAATTAATCTAAGTTATTCTTTTTTTGCACACGGCACATGTATTTGTCGACTCCACTCGCCGTGTTCTATTTGAAATTCTGACGACTGGGATGACCCGAGTCGCCCGGGTAGTGTTAATCGATTATGGCCATGTTTATTAGATTCTGACGCATGCGCAGAAGTGAGGTACACGTCTGAGCACGGGAACACGCTGAAACCGCCACACCGGTATCGCAGTTTCAGCTGACTGCCATTTTCAGCTGACTGCATAGACTCAAACTCAAGGCATTGTCAATGGTCGTGAGCAATCTTCATACAGAAAATACAGAAAAAGTGAAATATCTCTAAAACCACACCACCTATTAACAAATCGCTTGGTACGCATATAGAAAACATCTTTACCAAAAAGATTATATTAAATTTATAAGGTTAGGGTTCTTGATTTCTATTAATGTTGAATAAAACTAATGTTTTGCACTGCACATACCGTCAAACTCAAGGCATTGTCAATGGTCGTGAGCAATCTTCATACAGAAAATACAGGAAAAGTGAAATATCTCTAAAACCACACCACCTAGAAAGAAATCGCTTAGTACACATATAGAAAACATCTTTACCAAAAACATTATATTAAATTTATAAGGTTAGTGACGATGCTATTAGATTTTGATGCAGGCGCATGAAACTGACAGTCAGCTGAAAATGGCAGTCAGCTGAAACTGCGACACCGGCTTATAAACCCCTACGCAGCACCCACTAGCCCTACTTGCATGCACACAGAAGTGCTAACCATACAGCTCAAGCTACTTGTTCTAGCATTTTCCACAGGCCTTCACACAGATAGCCTTCACCATTTCCATTACTATAATATTTATATAAAACTCCATTTTGTATTTCACATAAAGTTTAAAGCTGCATTTGGTCCGATGAAAGAATCAAATGTTTGACAACAAAATATTTTGTCTTGATTTGATCCTATGTAGGCCTATCCAACTTAATATAGATGTTCGTGCACTTACTAATCATTTCTTGCAGCATATAAGAAGACTGAGGACCACCATTTTAACGTGCATACTCTAATTAATTATGCATGTCTTCACTTCAAATATCTTCAAAGTTAGCAATATACAATAAAAGTTACGCGAGTACACTTGAAACTGTAGTGAGATAGATTACAATGATCAACTTAATAGATATGTATTTTTAATGGCAGAAGCTCAAAACCATAGGACTATGCAAGTTTGTTTAACAAATAAAAAAATATAAAAAATTAAAATCCAGAAAACAATCTTCACTTCTGGTGAGAGAGTGGTTTGAAGCTAAAAAAGAGTCCGTCCAACATTTTCACGGTCGTACAAATCATATGATGTCGGGGAGGGGTCAGTCAAGTACGACTTTTATCATTTAATCAAACGTGTATATTTGAAATGTAGTTAATAAAGTATTTAAATGTTGATGTGTAGCACCCCCTCCCCCCTTACTACTTTGGGGAAAGTCAAATAGTATGCTTTGTACTATAGTCAAAATGTTGAAAACTTTGGATGGCCCATAAGCCAGCCGACAAGCCGAGCGTGGAATGTGAATCTGGGTAGGGCTAGTTTAATGGTAGACAATGAAGAGTGGGAGAGGGGGGGGGGGGGGGGGGGAAGGGGAGGCATGTGGGAGGGGGCGGGGATTTGTTTGTTTGTTGTTGTTTTACATCCTAGCAACATCTAAGGTCATATCAGGACGGGTACCGACTTGTGACAGTGCGCACTCATGGCGAGTTTATAGTGCTGTCCCACTGGGAAACCAGGCCGCTGGCACCATGACCTGGTATCCCACTCAGTCACATTATCCTGACACTGAGCACACCAGTCCTTGCCCTATCCTAATAATGCCGAGCGCCTGGCTAGGAAGCGACAAGTATCAATTTTAAAGTCATTGGTTTGACTCGACCAGGACTTGAACCCACGACCCCACGATCTACCAGCACGGGAGACGGACGCTCTAACTCATTCGGCCATCCCGTCTGGTCGGGGGCGGGGAGGTTCTCACTGTACGCCCGTGACAAGGACAGATGCCAGATCACAGATCATGTCGTGTGTGGGTTGGTGGAGGGGTGCTGTCTCTCTACACAGTGCCACTTCAAGGGTTAATAGCATGCAGAACAACACATCGATTGAAGAAACAACTGTGGTCACTAGAAGTGTCAGAAGAAAGCTACCGACTACTCGAAAAGCCGCATGTTAAGGCACACACAGTAGGTCTACAGTCGAACCGCACACAAGGGGACACTGTTTTGGGGGATTAGTTCATTTATTTGCTGCGGTGGTATTTTCCCGTTTTTAAGCGGATTTCCGTGGGGTTTATTCATAGCCTGGGAGCATTTTTTATATACAGTAAAACCCCTCTAAATCGACCGACCTTGGGACCGACTTTAAGTGGTCCATTTAGGGAGGTGGTCAGGTTTAGGGAGCTAGAATATGGTTCCAGTGGTATTGTTGGGACCCAGATAAAGCGATCGATATAGGGTAGTGGTCCATCTGTGGAGGTGGTCGGTTAGAGAGGTTTTACCGTAGGTGTAAATTTGAGGAGAAATAAAAGTGATGGGGAAAATTCCTGGAAGTCAGGTTTCATGTAGTAGTTACTCTCCAAGCATAGTTTTTGCACAATGCCCATGACCAATCATTACAGGGTCTTCTGCCTGGAGAGCATTCTGCTGTTAGGAATGGGACTGTGTTACTATTATAGCCCGCCCACCTCACCGTCGATTTGCACTTTTTTTCTTCCGGCACCACTATCAGCCCTGATTTGTCAGCTTTCTTGCGAGAGGGAAACAGGACTGCACAACCTCATATGGTTTATTAAATCAATGTTCACCAATTTACCAAAGAAGAACTTTTACCTAGGACCAGACGGGATGGCCGAATGAGTTAGAGCGTCTTCTCCCATGTTGGTAGATCGTGGGGTCGTGGGTTCGAACCCTGGTCGAGCCAAACCAATGACTTAAAAATTGATACTTGTCACTTCCTAGCCTGGTGCTCGGCATTATTAGGATAGGGCAAGGACTGGTTGTCTCAGTGTCAGGATAATGTGACTGAGTGGGATATCAGGTCATGGCGCTGGCAGCCTGGTCTTCCAGTGGGACAGCACTATAAAGTTGCCATGAGTGTGCACTGTCACAAGTCGGTACCCGTCCTAATAATACCTCAGATGTTGCTAGCATGTAAACCAACAGCAAACAAACAAACTTTTACCTAGAATATTATTTTCCTTGGCCATATATCTTTTTATAATTGTGAGCTTTTTTAACTTCATAAGTATCTTTTCGCATATATTTGATTCTATAATCTTACCCTCTGTGAAAGTGATGGTTAAACAGAAATGGACAGAATACATGTTAATTAATTTTCACTGTGAATATGGCCTTTGCTGCTGACACGGCATAAAACAACCACCCATGAATCAATCATTTATTTGTCGCCTGCATTCAAGTTGCAGAGCCCAATGAAAGCATCTAATTATTCTAAACCAAAAGCACTTGTCTAAATTTGATCTTACATGTCCAACTTGGATATTGGACCATTTATTAAACATAGAAGGGCATGCAAAGTCAATTTCAAAGAAAAATTTGTTATTGCTAAAGCCCCATGATGTCAGAATGTTGACATGTGTGCCAAGATTAATTTGGCATGGCTAAATCAGTAAAGTGCTTGTCACACCTTACCGGATTGAGCAACGGACATAACCGGACAAAGAACTTTCTAGTCCGGTGGTGTTCGGTATCAAAATGTGTCGAAATGTTGCAAAGGGAGCCGGACGAAACGGATGCAAAACGGACAAGGAATGTACATTAACGAATAGCCACCGGACGATAACCGGATGACAATGGATGGAGCAAACATCAAACAGACACGTACCAGACTATTCACGGATGCGCCGAAAAATATACTGACCGAATTCCCGCAACACCATCAACGGACTCTGCAGGAAGCAAACCGGAGAGGTAACGGATGGGTACCTGACATGTACTGGACAAAATGGACTTAAAACGGACACCAACCATATACATCAGTCTGGCAGTGTCCGGTACAAGTTTTGTGCATGTTCAAAACTTGCCACCGTACACTGGACACTACCGGAGAGAGAACGGACACGCTGGATGTGTACCATATATAAACCGTACATTGCCGTATTTCACCGGAGAGTGTCCATTTTCTATCCGTTTCCCCAGTCCGGTAAGGTGTGACTGAGCCTTTAGAGTGCCGGCTGACCTCCCATGAGGGATTTCGTGGGTTTGAACCCTGGTCGAGTAAAACCAATGACACAACATTTATACTTGTGTGCGAACTAACCTGTTGCTTGGCATTTATGGGATAATCCATGGACTGATTTCCTCAGTGTTAGGAAAGTGTGACTGAGCGAGATATTTGGAAATGGTGCCAGTGACCCTGCATCCCAATGTGGCAGCACTATTCGCCATGAGTGTTCACTGTTCCAAGTGGATACCCGCATTGATATAACCTTTAGATATTTATAGGACATAAAGCAGAAACAAAGAAACCGAGCAATCGACCTAGAATTTCTATGGATAGGGAATTAATTAAATAAATATAACTTAAGAAAACAACTAACATAACGATAAAGGAACGACAAATTCCTGACATAGAAACATAAGAAATATCTGTGCAGGACAAGGCTAGAAAGCCCCCACTAGGCTGCACTACAAGAGGGCATGTGATATGTCATGGCCCACCAGCGGGGCGCCTAGTGGAAGGTAACCATGCCAAAGGTAGCCAGACAAGCACAACACATAGCTAAGTACACAAGCCTAAGATATGTAAATAGGAGTAGGCTAGTCTAGCAATAAGAGTAGAACAAAATAAAATACATATAGCCAAGAAAATCCAAAAAAACTAACATATGCTACTAACCATACCAACCAATTATCTATCTACTACTGAAATGCAGGCAATCAAATAACTTATCAGCAGCTACTGTTTGGTAAGATAACACCAACACTACAACAGGCCAGCATTGAAAACAAGCCTGGGTACCCAGGCTTATATGCTATGGACAGTATAAACACAGCCTCAATTAAAAAAAAAAAAAAATCATACCCTCTCTGAAACGGGATGGCCGAATGAGTTGAGCGTCCGTGTCCGGTTTTGGTAAGTCGTGGGATTCAAACCCTGATAAACTCAAATTAATTACTTAAACATGTATACTTATCACAACCTGTCCCGGTGCTTGGCATTACTGGGATAGGGCAAGGAGCAGTGGAATGAGGAAGACCAATTGTTCACCATTGAAATTGACCTTGCTTAATCAACTAATGTACACAAAAAAGTCCACAAACAAACAAGAAAAAGAAGCCAGCTATAGTATTCATGGTAGGTTTAAATAAACTCCAAATTGAAGGCGTCCGAATTAGGCGGGTGTCGACATAGCGAGATATCACTGTAGGGACTTGACCTTCGCATGCACTGTCGTCCACATGAAGTCTTTGTGTTCCGTGGTGTGCCTTTGAACTAAATTTACAACGACCGTTTATTCCCAGGGTCAAATCTAGGAGGGGGTCTGAATCGGCAGATTTGTTAGAAAGAGCTCTAATATGACGAGAGTGCATCAAGTAGAATTGGCAGTAGACTTCGTATGTCATCATAATATTTGTCACATATAGCAGGGGGAATGGTGAGGATAATTGATGCTGTGATAGGACACATATGGCCAGTTTCCCCTGGGGCCAAATGTATGAACAACTTTTTATTGGCTCCGGTGTTAAGGGTGGCCGCCGGGTTAGCTAATGCCGGTGTTGGAATATGTCACTGGAAATGTATGTGGCCAAAGCGCGGCTTGGTTTGCTGACCGATGCGTTATTTATAGATTTAGGAAATCCCTCTGAGCCTGTTCCCGGCGAGCACTGCTTTGACAATATGGCCGCTGATTCAGCGGCCGAGGCATTAATATCTGTTTGATTATTGGTTTCATTTGACCAAAATTCGGTGGCAGCGTTAATATCGCTTCGATTTTATGGTTAATTTGATGAAATTTCACTTATTTCGTATGTAATTCTGTTAAATATGATAGCATTGAATAGATTTGGGCCTAATATATTGCCGCCGATATGGCGGTGGTGGCGATTTGTTCTGTGTACATTCATCGATTCGACAATATGAATATCGCCGCTGATGTAGCAGTGGCATTAATATCGGTTCGATTTTAGGGTTAATTTAATGAAATTTCACGTTTTGAGTATGTAACTCTGTTAAATATGATAGCATTGAATAGATTTGGCCCTAGTCGGTCCCTAACACCGACAGTAAACTTGATATGGCTTGGGGTTAGCGTAGCCGACCTTAAGCTCGCGGTGTTTCCGTAACACTGCTCCAGACATACTGACTTTTCGCCACTAACCCGGAGATCGCCGCTAACCACGGGTTTGAAGCGCTAACACTGCTTCATACATTTGGCCCCTGGTCTGCTACTCGGTGAAACGCGAAAGAAAGACAAGGAGAAGAAACGGATGCTTCCAAGGTCTATTTCCTATCACTCCACTCACCGCAGCGTCACAGAACCAAGTGACCTGCCCCTTGACCAGCCAGGTCGCAGCTAGCCGAGTCTTAATTTGTGGGGGCGGGGTGGGTTGGCCTTGCTCCTCCTTGATTATGTCTGAAAGGAGTTCCAGGAGGGGGATCCCGCCAGCATTTCACTTTCTATTCTTACTCTGTCCGTGTCTTTGTCACCATAGAGCAAATAGACATGGCCCTTTGACTCAACTCTCATTTCTCTTTCCTATACTCTACCCTTTTTCTTTTCTCCCAGGCTTACTTCTTCCCATTATCAAGCGAGTTGTTTGCTTGGGTAGGGCCCTTTACCTTATCGTTTCTCTTGCTTTCTTCTTGTTACTGGAACCTGCTGAACCCACCTTTACCCGTCCCTTCCTCCTGAACAACTGCTGTTCACTGGATACGAGTGCTCTGCTACCATCGGCCCGGAGAGATTTTGGGCCGTCCCAACGAATCATCGTTTGATAGATTGTAAAGATGTCCGCAGCTTCTACAACCGCCCCACCAGAAGATTAATCTTCACACCTAAGATCGGACCGATTTATCGGTGCATTTCTATATTGCTGCAGTTCTGTAACCGGTACCCGTCGTAAGGTTACGAACCCCCCAGAAGTCAAGTTAAAGGCGAAGTCCGCCCAGGGACCCTCTCTCTGGCTAGTTTGCTGCCACCTATCGCCATAGGCGGGCAACAGTGGTCAGCGCAGTCCCTGCCATCATCGTATGGTGGTGATGCTAATCTACAGACTACTACACAATTAATTTTGGGATGTTGGTCAGAACTCTGATGCCATAAACTTCAGCAGTAACAGGCTCTAATGAAATTTAAATTGACTTAATATGCCCTTCTAAATAGCAGGATTGATTGATTCGTGCTTTCTTTACACCGAGTCGGCAGCAAAAGCCATATTCACGTTAATCTGAATACCAACAACTATTTAGCAAGTACACCAGTATGTAAATTGAATATTGTGGAACCAAATCGAGATAAGTGTTTTGCTTTCGGAAATTTGATGCTTTTATCGGGCGATGCAACTTTTATCTGGGGCATAGTACTGGCTGGCCATCAAGTTAGAGTTCCCCCTCAGCTCCACCTGATAGGCCTGGTGGTCAGCTTACTTCTTCACTGCTCGACCTATTTTGAGCAATGCCCGGCGGCACAAGAACGCGCGAGCTAAATGGTCTGAGTGAAGTAGGAGGGGGGGGGGGTGAGGGGGCGCGAGGTGAATGGGGTGATGGAGCGGGGGGGGGGGGGGCTCTATAAATAAACATGCTCAATATCGCCCGAAATGTGATAAAACTGGGATAAAGTGGTATTTTATTGGACGATTTGTTTGATGGAGCCGGTCGCACAAGGATAAGGACCCGTCCTCGTAGCAATTCACTGTGCATTCTTGCCAACCTATGGGCCCCATACTACTAGTAGTTCACTGATGACTTTTTTTCTGCTGAAATGATTGTTCATATTGAGTGAGTGATTGGGGTCTTGCGTCCTAAGAACATCTGGATTCGCATTAGGACTTAGGGTATTGCATGAGTGTGATAGTGCTGCCCGACTGAGATACCATGCCACATATAACAATGCTGCGATATGTAATTCAGTTGCATTATCCTGACACTGAGCCAACCAGTCCCTGCCCTCTCTTGGTAGTATTAAGTATCAGGTGATGTCATGGCAAATACACATTTTTGTAAGTCGTTGGTGTTACTCTCCGCTGGTAATTTGAACTCAAGACGTCGTCTCCCCTCCCTCACCTCTTCACACACACACACACACACACACACACACGGAGAAAGGCGACGCTCTAACCCTAGATCAACCTGTCTAGTCTTGGTGTTTTGGGACTATCCAAATATTAGTCAACAGAAATAATAAATGGCAGGGAAAACAGTTTGTTTTTATTTAATGACACCTATAGAGCACATTGATTTTTTATCATCGGCTATTGCACGTCAAACAGTTGGTCATTCTGACATATTTCTTTGGAGGAAACCTGCTGCCGCTACATAGGCTACTCTTTCTGATAAGCAGCAAAGGGTCTTTTATATGCACTTTCCCACAGACAGGACATCACATACCACAGCCCTTGATGAACCAGTTATGGACCACTGGTTGGAACGGAAAATAGCCCAAACTGCAAATGTGTCCGCTGAGGATGATCGATCGGATGACTTCACAGCTGGACACTCTACTGCCTGAGCTACGTTCCATCCCGCTCGCTAAATGTCGGGGAATACCCCTTACAATGCACTAGGAGTAGGACTGTTGACAAAATATATTTATCTGTTTCTGTCTCCATCTCTCTCGGGCATACCCAACCACACCCCAATCATAAATAGATTTTAAAAGGAGTTCTCACCACAAAGGAAATGTCCTACTGGGCCTACTAGCACTAGCAGAGCATTTGTTGATTACACAGGAGAAATTTCAACAGTGAACAATTAGTCTTCCTCATTCCAATCCTCCTTGTCCTATCCAAGTAGAGTAAAACCTCTCTAAATCGACGGACCTTGGCCCCGACTTTAAGTGGTCCATTTAGGGAGGTGGTCGGTTTGTGGAGGTTACAATCGTATTGTTGGGACTCAACTTTGACGTCCAATAGCCGATGATAAAAACCAATGTGATCTAGAGCGTCGTTAAATCAAACAAACCTTTTTGGAACCCAAATAAATCGATCGATATAGGAGAGTAGTTTATCTGTGGAGGGGGTCGGTTAGAGAGGTTTTACTGTAATTCCAAGGTCCACCATAGGTAGCGAGAAGTTTATTTTTTGTAAAGAAGTACGCATTTCTTTTTGCGTCATTAGTTTGACTTGACTGCAGTTTAAATCCACAACTTACCACATGGGAAGCCAGGGGCGTAGCTAGGCGTGCGCCATCCACATCGTTTTGTCAAAAAGAAATTAAATTTAAAAATAATAAAGAGAGAGATAGAGAGAGAGGAGGCATGTAGTAGTCGGTAGTGTCGAAAACTCAAGTCTAAAATGTGCAAAATCCGCCAGCTTAAGCTTAAGCAGCCTCCTGAACCCCCTGCCGAAATTAGGAGCACACATCGTTAAAGGTCTAGCTACGCCCCTGGAAGCGAGTGCTCAACTCATTCGGCCATCCTGTCTGGTTGGGCGAAAATAGGGCACAGATTTGATTGTGTTGTAGTACACCATCAAAGGGTCACTTCAGTTAAAGGAGATACATGATGGAGGTAGGGCGGTGGCAGCGCGGTGGGGGGGGGGGGGGGGGGGGGGGGGGTGCTTCAGACAGCAATGCCCTGGCGGTAAATAGCAGCACTACAGCAAGAGGTAGCATTGAAACACTGAAGGGATCGATCAGGTCAAACCCACTATAACGCTGCAGGGTAAAAGAAAAACCACCATTATTTTGTTTAAACCAAATCACGTACCTATATTTTATCCTGAATAATACCCAACTTAGATAAGTTAGATGCTGGTGAACTTATTAACCCGACATAGTCCGATAAAAGCGTAACATTTTCAAAAACAAAAGACTTATCTAGATTTGATCCTACATAATATCCAATTTAAATCCTAGTTCACTTATTAAAGCTGCATAGTCCGATGAAAGCATAACATTTTCAAAACCAAAATAATTATCTAAATTTGATCCTACATAATATCCAATTTAAATCCTAGTTCCTTTATTAAAGCTGCATAGACTGATGAAATCCCAACATTTTTAAAACCAAAAAGCAGTTATCTAAATTTGATACTACATAATATCCAATTAATCCTAGTTCACTTATTAAAGCTGCATAGTCCGATGAAAGCCTAACATTTTCAGAACCAAAATAATTATCTAAATTTGATCCTACATAATATCCAATTTAAATCCTAGTTCCTTTATTAAAGCTGCATAGACTGATGAAATCCCAACATTTTTAAAACCAAAAAGCAGTTATCTAAATGTGATCCTACATAATATCCAATTAATCCTAGTTCACTTATTAAAGTTGCATGTACCGATGAACGCCTAACATTTTCAAAACCAAAATAATTATCTAAATTTGATCCTACATAATATCCAATTTAAATCCTGGTTCACTTATTATTAAAGCTGCATAGTCCCATGGAAGCTTCACATTTTCAAAACCAAAAGACTTATCTAGATTTGATCCTACATAATATCCAATATTAAAGCTGCATAGTCAGATGAAAGCTTCAAATTTTCAAAACCAAGACACCTAGCTAGATTTGATCATACACTTATTAAAGCTATATAGTCTGATGAAAGTTTCAAATCTTCAAAACTAAAGTACTTATCTAGATTTGATCCTACATAATATCCAACATACATGTTTGTGCGCCTATTAAAGCTGCATAGTCCGATGGAAGCTTCACATTTTCAAAACCAAAACGCATATCTAGATTTGATCATACACTTATTAAAGCTATATAGTCTGAGGAAAGCTTCAACTTTTCAAAAAAAACAATTTAGATGATGTACACTTATGACACTACGCACTCATGGAAATTCTGTACTGCTGCCTCACTAATGCCTGATACACACCTACCGTATACGATTCGCGCACTAAAACTCGTGACTCGACCCGACCCGCTTAAAACTGAAAACGGGCCGATTCATTTTTTGAATCACGAATCGCAATCGTAATCGGCCCGTTTTAGCCCTAAAACTGAGTTTTTAGTCGCGAATCGCAATCGCTAGGTGTGCGTGGGGAGCGCACACCTAGCGATTTTTGTGCGCGAAACTGGCAGTTTTAGATCGTATACGGGAGGTGGGTGCGCACAAACGGTAGGTGTGTACTAGGCATAAGATACCAGACCACTGCTATCGTGACCTGATATCCCACTCAGTCTCGTTATTCTGGTACTGAACTAACTAGTCCTTACCCTATCTTAGTAATACTGAGTTCCAGGCTAGGTAGTAAAAACAATAAAGTGTGTAAGTCATTCATTTGACTTTGCCGGGATTGGAACCCCCAAACTTCCATGCTGGAAGCCGGTGCTCTCACTGATTCAGCCACTGCACACTAGATTGATGGATGGCTTCAGTGAAATATTACAGTAAACATTAAAGCTGCATAGTCCGATGAAAACATCAAATTTTCAAAACCAAAATAATTACCTAGATTTGATTCTACATATCTAACTTAGACACTGGTGCACTTATTAAACATTTGTCATCACATAGAAGGGAATAATGATGCACTTTAATATAATCTGTTACTGCAGAAGCCTATGGTGTCAGAGTTTTGGCGTGCTTGGCAAAATTAATTTGGCATGTTTCTACTTCAAATATCTCAAAAGTTAGCCATTTAAAATAAAAGTTACTTCAAATGAAAGTAAGGTAGATTATAACGATCAACCTAATATATCTAGCTCAGAAAATGATAGAAACTCAAAACCATCGGACTTTGCAACTTTAAAAAGGAGAAGAGAGTACATAATTAAGTAGTTGAACTGGTATGATGAAAGGTTAAATGGCAGTGAATAACGTGATGACCCATTAGACTTACCTTCAAATGTTTTCCTGTTCACTGGCTGTTTGAGGCATTTGAAGATGAATAGACTACATTGCCATTCCAGCCGCGCGATGCATTGTCGGATGTGTGGAATAAAACCAAACCGGCGAGAAGCACATGGCAAATGCTAATACACTGGGTGCAGCTATGAAATGTGCTAGTTTCAGCTCATCTCAGCTCTTCTTTGATACAGAGAATACCAATTAAAAAATATATATATATAATATATTAAGATATTAATCTTTTATCCAGCATTGCATTTACATCAATATAATCAGCACATCTTATGCCATGTGCATTTAGATTTAGACAAATATGGGCACTCAGACTAGTGTTAGAGCCATAGCCAGAGTCAGATTTACTTATTTTATTCATGTTTTTATTTATCTCCTATGGTTAATGACTTATATAGAACTAGAAAATTAGTAGGGTTAATCAGATATTGGTTATATATTTCTTTGAAATAAATTTTTGTTGACACATTTGACATTTTAATATTTAGAACAAGAATTACTTATGTCTAGTCAATGATGATGTTTCTTAGCTCAAAATGCTTAATTATGGAGAGTTGTGTCTTAAACTTATTCATAATATTATTATATTGCATCCAACCATGTTTGTCCCAAATTGTTATGTATTTTTGATTAATTTTGAATAAAATTGAAGTTCTGCCCTACGCGTATCGGCAAACTCAATAGCCATATGCCTTTGCTGCCAGTGCCGTTTTCAGCGCATGCACAGTCGGAACGGTGATCTCGTCTATTGGTTCTGGTTGCATGGAGAGAGATATTCAACACAACTAGGTAATATTGCTGTAGTTGTGTGTGTGTTGTTGGAGTTTTACATCCTGGCAACATCTAAGGTCATATCAGGATGGGTACCGACTTGTGACAGTGTGCACTCATGGTGACTTTATAGTGCTGCCCCACGGGTAAATCAGGCCACTGGCACCATGACCACTCAGTCACATTATCCTGACACTGAGCTAACCATTCCTTGTCCTATCCTATTAATGTTGAGTGCCAAGCTAGAAGTGACAAGTATCAATTTTATAAGTCATTGTTTGACTCGACCGTGAATTGAACTCCCGATCTCCCACACGCAAGGCCCACGCTGTACCTATTCGGCCACTGTGCCCGGTATTGCTATAGTTACCCTGTTACTAGTGTTAAGCAACTTATAACAATAAAGAAACCATGATATTGTATTACTACAGAAACATGATGTGTTATTACTAAATACAACAATGACAAGCTATTAAGTAGTTATCAATAAGGGTATATGAATAACTACATGGGCACCCTAAGTGTTATTATTATAGTTCATTGCATGATATGGGGCTTGACTTCACTTCTGGGTTGGTTGTAACCTTACGATGGTTACCGGTTGCAGAACTACAACATTATAGAGAGGCTCTGATAAATCAGCCCAATCTTTGGTTGAAGAATAATCTTCTGGTGGGACGATTGCAGAAGCTGGGGGATGTCTTTACAATGATTAAATGATGAGTCATTGGGGCGGTCCAGAATCACTCCAGTCTGGCGGTAGCGCAGCACTTGTATCCAGCAGACAGCAGCAAGGGTTTCCGTGGAAGGGCGGGTAAAGATGGGTCCAGCAGTGGTTCCAGCAACGAGAACAAAGCGAGAGAAACGTAAAGGTAAAGGGCCCAACCCAAGCACACAACTGCCCTGGTCTGGGGGAGTAGTATGCCTGTGAGGGAAAAAAAGGGTAGAGTCTAGGAAAGAGAAATGACGAGAGGTGAGTCAAAGGACCGTGTCTATTTGCTTTATGGTGACCATCCAGCGAGCCAAAGACATGGACAGAGTAAGAGTAGAAAGTGAAGAGTAAAGGCCAGCAGAGAGGAGATAGAGAGAGGTGTGGATGAAGTGCGGTCCGGATAGCAAGTGATATGGGGCTTAGGCCCGAGGAGGATTTATAGCCTTGGCGATATCAAACCAAGCTTGCGAGTTTTGATAACATGCTCGCCGAATGCTTAAAATTGCATAGTCCAATGGTTTGAATTTCTGTAATTTGTTATGATAAATATGTTAGGTATAATCTACCTTACTGGACGATGTGGCCGAATAGGCTAGGGCGCAGGCTTCCCGTGTAAAAGGTCCAGAGTTCGAGTCCCAGCCGAGTAAAACTGATCACTTACAATTAGGATAGGGTGATGTGACTAAGCGAAATACCAGGTCATGATGCTAGCGGCTAGGCTTCCCAATGAAGCAGCACTATAAAGTCCTTAAGGCCCTGTCACATTACGGCGTATGGCGGGAGCGTATTGAAAACCTACGTAGGTTCTGCGCGTGCCGGCCTATGATGACATTTGGTGACCTTTCGGGTGGTTTTGAGCATATGTGGAACCTATGAGGAGCGTATGAGGAGCATATGGGAGCGTGCTGTGACATTTTTTGACGTTTTTGATTGGCATGTGGAGCGTACGAGTAGCGTATGCGTAGCGTATGCGTAGCGTATGAGCGTATGAGTAGCGTATGAGTCAAGATCGATGTCGAGACCTATGGCATACGCTTTGAATACGCTGTGCATATGATGTGCATACGCTAGGAGTATGCTCCCATACGCAACTCATAGGTTATGCGTACGTTACATACGCTAGAGATACGCTAGAGATACGCCGGTGACACAAGTTGAGCGTATGAAAAACCTATGCCGGTGTACCCCTAGCATACGAGGAGCGTATGCCGGCGTATGAGGAGCGTATGCCAGCGTATGAGTAGCGTATGAGCAGCGTATGGGCCATACGCCCTCATAGGTCGAGATTTTTTTAGCATGCACAAAAAAATGTGGACGGACGGATTTATGAAAGCGTATGGCGGCGTATGCCTCATAAGCCGGCATCTGGCGGCATCTGGCGGCATCTGGCGGCATATGAGTAGCGTATGAGTAGCGTATGCATAGCGTATGAGTATGCCGACGTATATGACATAACGCGCCTATGCCGCCATACGCTCCCGCAAAAAACCCTAATGTGACAGCCCCTTTATGAGTGTGCACTGTCACAAGTCGATACCCGTCTTGGCATGCCCTTGGATGGTGCTGGAACTTAAAACCCCAACAAGCAAATAAAGCAGAATTGGCACGTTTCAAGGAGACGAGTGCGACAAGTCTCACTCTCCACTCTCAACTCCTCTCCACTCTCCACTCTCCACTCTCCACTTCCCTACCTCCCACTCTCCACACACCTCACCAGCTAAGCGACACTGTGGACAGGTGTGCGTGCATATTTTGAGGCTGTTGGAGTTTTACGTCCCTGCAACATCTAAGGTCATATCAGGACGGTTACCGACTTGTGACAGTGGACGCCCATGACAACTTTATAGTGCTGCCCCACTGGGATATCAGGATGCTGGCAGCATGACCCGATATCCCACTCAGTCACATTATACTGACACTAAGCTGACCAGTCCGTGGCCTATCCCATTAATGCCGAGCGGCAGGCTACGGTAGTAGGAAGCGACAAGTATAAATTTCATAAGTCATAGGGTTGACTCAACCGGGAACCGAACTCCCGATCTCCCGCACGCGAGGCCGACGCTCTACTAATTCTGCCACTACGCCCGGTACCATATTGTCATGGAGATAAAAGATTCACCCCACACTTACAGTACACGGGTGAAAACCAACCCATTAGCAAAGCTGGTGAAGAATTTCGACATGCTGGGGAAATTAACTGAGCTGGTGAATTCTTAATTTAAGAAGCACAATATATTCTTTATGTACGTCTTCATAGTTACCCGCTACTTTTGAGTTGGAAAATATAATAAAACATATACTTTAATGCAATTTAAAAGTGAAATCGACGGCGTTCTCTGGTTGCCATCTTGCCTTTTTGCATTCTCTCCCATTTCACCAACTCTGTGCTGATATAAGTAACCATTTGACACTGGTGCCAGGCATTCTACTTCCTGTTCCATACTAAAGCTATTTTCGCCCGTATTTAGACTACGTTGTCACTCACCCCTGTACTGGAAGTATGGGGTGAATCTTTTATCTAATTGTCATGCTGATGCGATCGTCACCAAATGTGGGTTATATTTCTATATCTAAATTCGATGGTAAAATTTCCGATAATAATTTGTTGGAATATCTTGTCAACGTTAGCTTTCTGATGTAAAATGTCACTTCATTTAGTTATTACAATACGTGTTCTTACAATATACAGTATAACCCCGTTAAACCAAGCTCGGTTAAGCCAAACGATCGGTTAATCCACATTTTTTCTGGCAACCCGGCAAAGTATTACCATTTATCATATACAAAATTTGGTTTAACCAAAGTTGGTTAATCCAAACTATTGGTTAATCCAAACAAAATTGTCGGACCCCAGACCTCTTCCAGTATGGTTAAACCAAACTTTCATGTTGTTATAAGGTCATCTGAGACCTCGCCGACTTTCTATATGATAAAAGGTAGTACTGAGTAGTAGTAGCTTCGTTTACGGGGTTATACTGTATATACATAAAAAAAACAATAATCAAAGTGTCCACATACATTGTATATTACATTCATAATGCACCTGTGTTTTTGCCAAAGCTTGGTTAAACCAATGATCGGTTAATCCAAACAAATTCATAGGGTCCCTTCAAGGTTGGTTTAACGGGGTTATACTGTATTATGAATAGTGATGAAATATCAACATCACTATTATGTAATCATCACTCGAAAAATGTGCTATGTACTTATAATTTCAAGAGGCTAGGTTTTTTTGTTCCCATATAGATGTAAATATTAAGGAATACAAGTCATTTAATTGAAGTGAGCAATTAGAAAACGCGATGAGATGTCTATGTCCTTATGGATCTCTTTAATCTAGATAACAACATGACTGTAATAAGCGAAATACTAAAGGCCCAGTGACACCTTACCGGACTGGGGAACCGGATGAGAACCGGCACTGTCCGGTACTGTACGGCGATATCCGGTACATGTCCGGTACCCATCCGGCAGTGTCCGGCAGTGTCCGGTACAAGTTTTGAACATGCACAAAACTTCTACCGGACACTGCCAGACTGACGTGTCCGGTTTGTCTGGTACATGTCCGGTACCCATCCGTACATGTCCGGTACCCATCCGTTGGTGTCCAGTTTGTCCAGTACATGTCTGGTACCCATCCGTTACGTGTCCAGTTCTCGTCCGGTACATGTACGGTACTTGTCCGGTTGTCTGGCGGCAATTGACCCAATTATGCTCCATTTCGATACATTTCAATACATTTTGTCTACCGGAGAGCACCGGACTAGACGATTCTTTGTCCGGTGGTGTCCGGTACTCAGTCCGGCAAGGTGTGACAGGCGCTTAAACCATCAAAGATTCAGCTTGATTACTTGACCAGCTACACACACAAAAAATCCCACGGCAGCCAGCTAAATATGCAATTCCAGACATCTTGATTTGAATTTTGACTAGTCGTGGAATTCGAACCCTGTGTTAAAGTCGCATAATCTAATATTTTATGATCATCAAATTTTCCAAAGCAAAACACTTTTCTAGATTTGAGCCTTCATATTCAAATTAGAACAAAGATACAATGGCAAGAGGGCCCCCAAAAAAACAAACTAACAGGCTACTAAGCATACCAACAAACTATCTATCTCCTACTGAAATGCAGGCAATCAAATAACTTACCAGCAGCTACTGTTTGGTAAGACAAAACCAGCACTACAGCTGGCCAGCATTGAAAACAAGCCTGGGTACCCAGGGTGGTACCCGGGCTTACATGCTATGGACAGTATAAATACAGTCTCAATAAAAAGATTATTTAAAAAAAAGATACTGATTATTTATGACGTATTTGTTGCTACTTAGAATCTAGAAGGCCATACTATGTTAATTCAATAGAATCTGTTTATATTGAAAGCTATGGGATATGAGTTGTGACAAGCACGCCAACATTATTTTGTGCATGGCTATTTATACATCAAACATCTCTGTAGTTTGTAATTTATATCATAATTACTTCATAAATAGATTTTAACAATCAACCCTCTATATTTATCTCACAAAATGACAGAAACTCAAAACCATTGGACGATGCAATTTTAAATCGGAAGCTGAGTCAAACTAATGATTTAAACATGATACTTATCGCTACACAGCCTGACGTTTCGTGTAGCATTACTAGGATAGGATGATATGAGTTATGGAATGAGGAGGGCCAATTGTCTGTTATCGAAATTTCCCCCGCTTAATCAGTGAATGTAACAAGAGCTAAAGTATGACCATGACGAGGAAATTCTAGCAGCTTGCTCAGCTTATATATATGTATAAGCAGCGTATATATGTATAGGGAGTTTGACACCCCTGCCTTGCAGAGTTGTAAACCACTGCCTTGTGGTACAGGTTCTTGACAGAACCGAAGGCTAAGGGAGCAAACCCTAAACAGAAAACCATGTCACTGTGGCAGCATTAAGGGCGGTTGATGTATGGAACTCCCAACATCTCCCGACCAGCCACTGCAGGGACAAATAGTTTTGCGCCTGTCTTGACATGTTCTTGCCGGGGTGAAACCTCTATTTGCTCCCCGAGAGAGTGCCGCTGGTAACTTGCAAAAGCCAGCAGCACTTCAACACATTTGCAGGCAGCTTTCATGAAATGATCAAGTGATGGACGCATTGATGCTGAAATACAGAGGAGGATGGCCAAGGCTAGTGCATCTTTCGGCCGACTACGCCAGAGACTCTGGAACAACCACCATGTGTCCATTCGGGTCAAAGGTAAGATCTACCATGCAATCATGCTATCCACCCTACTATACGGAGCCGAGGCCTGGACAGTGTACAGATGACAGGTGAAAAAGCTGCATGCCTTCATGATGCGACATCTGCGTTCAATCATGAGGTTAACCTGGAAGGACAAAGTGACAAATAAAGAAATACTCGAACGAACGGGGCTGCCCTCTATGGAAGATCTTCTGATCAAACAGAATCTCCGGTGGACTGGACACCTCATGAGGATGTCATCAGACAGGCTACCAAAGCAGATCCTCTATTCTCAACTGTCTTCTGGCTACAGAAAGAGAGGGCGCCCTCGTCTCCGGTTCAAGGATACCATCAAGAGAAACCTGATGACATTAAGACCGACTCATGGATGCAACTCTCACAGCAGAGAGCTAAATGGAGAGCGGCAGTCAAGTAATGAAGGCAGTCTTTGTCGCATCGCGACCGACAGCATGATGATGATGATATGTGTATATATAAATATGTATATATACGTCTATTTGTGTATATATATGTAGATATGTATATATGCACATATATATGTATATTATGTATATATATATGAAGAGTTCAGGCGCAAAACCACGCAGTCGCCAATCCAAATATGCAGCTTAAATAAAAAAATGTTACCTGAAAATAATTTTACTTCTCACTAATTCCACTTTCATATGACATCATGGTTATGGAGCGATGTCCAACAGTGTATGAATATAAAAATAATAAAATTGTTGAAGGTTTGGTTCCAATTTTTACCTCCTTTTTTGGATTGGCATTTATGTAGGTTTGCGACTGAATTCTTCATATATATATATATGAGTCAGACTAATGAAAATAGGCCAATTGGGGAAAGTTGTCAGCGTCGAGCATTGGATGTCACCGTCGATCGGTATAATTATAGTTTAGCATTGACATAGGTGTTGGAAAGTCATAAAATTTATCATGAATGTAAAGGTAGAGAAAATATAACAACCTTATTTGTTTCTAGGATAATTTAATATGAAACAAAGAAATGCACTACACTTTAAGAATTGCGATGCGGACATCTTATGGCCCTGTCACACTACGACGTGACTATGTCAGCGTAACCACAACGTGAAAATAATGATATCACGTCGAAGTTATCGGCGTAATATGCAAATTGTGGACGTGAATGCCGCGTAGTTGACGTGAGCGTAACGTGAAAGTAACGTCGGGTTACGTCGTGACGTTAGCTGTAACGTGACAATGTTAGAGGGGAGGGGTAATTGGCGACGTGACCGGGCGTTAGTGTAACGTGAGCGTAACGTCGCCGTAACGGGTGTGACGTGAATGTAACGTGACCGTAACGTGACCGTAACGCCATCGTAACGTGACCGTAACGTGACCGTAACGTGACCGTAACGTGACCGTAACGTGACCGTAACCGTGACCGTCACGCCACCGTAACGTGATCGTGACGTGACCGTAACGTGACCGTAACGTGCAAAACGCTGCCCACACGTTGCTCCCACCCGGGCCGTCGGTCTGACGTGACATAACGTGACTCTAACGTCATTTACGCTGCTATAACGATCGCGGAACGTCAACCTAACGTCATTGTCACGTCATCACAACGTAACGGCTTCACGTTGAGATACGTCGAAAGTTTTGAACAGGTTCAAAACCTCGACGCGCGCCGACGTAACACGACGTAACATGACGTAGCTCGACGTCACTCTAACGTCATTATGACGTCATCATAACGTGACCCAACGTACGGCAACGTAATGACGAAAAATCATCACGTTAGGCTCACGTTGGCTCGTTACGTCGTAGTGTGACAGGGGTATTAAATTGACCAGCAATTGGCCCATTTTCGTGAGGCTGACTCATATACATGTAAAGGTCATTCTCCAGTATACAATAACACAATACAGGAATGAAGTGCGATGATTATATATTCTCTGGCAAATT
Source organism: Branchipolynoe longqiensis (assembly GCA_030323885.1). Lineage (NCBI taxonomy): Eukaryota > Metazoa > Annelida > Polychaeta > Phyllodocida > Polynoidae > Branchipolynoe > Branchipolynoe longqiensis. Next base: position 72,028,842 of record CM059190.1, on the reverse strand, counting down.
CTCCAATGAGACCGAGCAGGCCAGTGGTGGCGCCACTGGTCACATGTGTCAGGTCAATGAGTCTTAGTATAGAATAATCAGTACAATGCTAGAAGTAATTCCCTTACGAGTGTAGTAGACTGCACTGACCTCTCAGGCAAGTAACCACATAGACAGGTAGGCATGGGTAGTATGTTGATATCAGGGAGCCTAGGTGGTGTAATGGTTAGCACACTGGCCCGGAATGCAAAGAGATGTGGGTTCGAGTCCCACTCTAGGCGTAATATTTCCCATTTTCATCATCCCCACGACACGATCCTTTATACCTGCATGATGTGTTATACATCACATATATGTATATGTATGTGCATTATGTATATATGTGTATGTATCCCTGCATATGTGCATATATATGTTGAATGTGTTTTCATGTGTTGAATAACGTTCCCTGCAACTAGACAGACTATTTAAGTTAACCCTGTATCCCCATCTGGGATAATTAAATCACATTCCCTCCGCTGACCGTCGACTGCAATCGGCCGCTACCGGAACTACACGGATATATATGTGATATATAATTTATTATGTGAGTATAAATGTGCGGAGCAGCTATTTCATATCGTTTTATGTAACTTTGTAATTAATTGCTTGGTATTGAGTATGTATGTATTATTATTTATTGTCCCATTTGCTGCGGGCCGGTGTGGCGTGCTCAGCCATGTCCCATGCTTAGCCGTGTACATAGACTCAAACTCAAGGCATTGTCAATGGTCGTGAGTAATTTTCGAGGAGTGTAACATGTTACGCAAGTATTATTGAAAGCTAAGGCTAGTTGATTCGTTGGTGAAACGGTCCGGTGGGACGTTGAAGCCGACGTGGTTTATGCAGCACTATGCTGCTTTGATGTTTTGTGCAGCCCGGCGCTGCTTTGATGTGTCCGGGCAGCGCCCACCAGGCTCCAGCAGCACGGCTGGGCCTTGTCGCCTCCACGCGACACTGTATCTGCATTCATTCGGCAGGAAATTTGCTTGAGTACGGACGTGTCAGCTACGCTACTACAGGAGCTCGCGCTGCCACGTAGGAGTGCCACGTCTAAGGCACTACACAAGTGGGAGGAAGATTGCGTGGGCAATCGAACTGGAGGGTGCACACTGCTAGCGGTGCACAATGGGTATCGATCTGTGTCAAGGCTGTGGGGACGAGCACGAGGCACCACGTGGTGCGAAATGCAAAGTTGTCAAGGCAAAGGTATCGAGACGTATGGTGAAAAGTGAACCGTTGGGGGAGGAAAACAGGGACGATACAGGAAGTGTGGAGGAGGCAGTCGATAAGATGCGATGCATGGCGATCGGCGGTGGGAATGAAAAAGATGATCCTGTGAGTAAACCGATCTGTGTGATAGATGTCGAGCCGGATGAAGAGGAGATAGAACTGCGGCGCAGACTGGCGCAAAGAGTGCGTGATAAACGCAAGGCGAGATTGAGGGCGGAACTAGAAAAGGACACTAGTTCAGAGGAAGACGAGATGTCGGAGAGCCGATCAAGGAAAAAGAGGAGGGAGAAGAAGAAGAAGAGAAAGACGCGGAAGAGCAGTAGACGGCGACAGGAGACAGGAGACAACGATTCAAGCCCGAGCAGTGGTTCGTCGAGTTCCTCGACGGAATCTTCGGACACGGATAGCAGCACAGAACGCAGTAGGGAGCGCCGGAGGCGCCGGCGCAAGAAACGCAGTAAGTTTGCCCTGGATAAATATACAAAAGGGAGAAAAAATGTAAAAAACGTGAACTATAATGAACTTATGTACGCTGCGTGTGTGTGGGGCTCCAAGAGGGCAAAAAAGGCAGGCATGGATGTTGAGGCACTGATGGGTTATCTAGGACACTTAGCCTACATGTGCATGCATGCTACTACCAATAACTACTCGGATGAGGCGTATAGGGGCTATGACATGGCGATACGGGAGAAGGCGAAGGAGAAAGGGCTGCGGGCATTCAAAATGGGCGACAACGGTTTGTCCCTACTGCACTTTAATATGGACAATTCCAAATCATACAAGGAGGTGCGGAAGCCTAAGGGCAACCACAGTAAGGAAAGTGAAATCAGGGGAAGTGCGCAGCATAAGGTGAAAGGTGCGTGCTTCGCACACAACTACAACAAGGACGGCTGTACGCGTGAGAAATGCTCGTGGGATCATCACTGCTTAACGTGTCGCAGTAAGGCTCATGTGGCCGAAGCATGCCCGCAGAAGAAATATTGACTGTCGGAAGGCGGTTACAGTAAGGGCGGCATGAATGAGGAAGGCGCCGAGGTAGCTCGCGCCAGGAACGGGACGGCATCGGCCGGGGGGGGTTACATCGGTAATCCCCTTGAAGTTACCGCCATCGGGCGGCTAAATGACTGTACAAACGGGGGATGCGAAATCGACGCGGCTAATCTAACCACAGGGATTAGCACAGGAAGCCACGACGGCGACCAAAGGGAAGCGGTGGTGATGGAAGGAAAAACAAAGGTAGAGGCCAGTGCTGCACACACACACCCGGGCAGGGATCTCGTGCTTGAGACTGCCGCCGGGGAAGACAACAACAAAGGGACGGGCGCAAACAAAGGCCGGGGGGGCGTGCGCATCTATGATAGCTCTGATGTATCGCACCCGGAGTTAGCTACCCGTAACGAGGACTGGTTCAGGGTAATTGGCCCGGAACCAGCCCGCATGGAGAGTGGTGAATTAGTATGCACCCTATGGGTAGTGGACAGGGAGTGTCGCTATAGCTGGACTGAACACTACATTGACATATTCAACGCTTGTATTAGGGGTTATTGTGACTGTGTGTACTGTATCGATGGGGCGCTGGCCCAATTAAAACCTTGTCGTATGTTCTCAGAATGCTTTTGTAGGGGCGATGTGGATCCTGATTGGGAATACGTGTTGCGGGGTGCCTGTTTCGGTTTCAGGGTAATCGATGAAGCGTGCGACAGCACATACAATAAAGCCAATTATGGCTCTATAACTAAGGGCGAGGTCGGGGTAGCAATGTGTGGGAGGTTGCAATCTGAGCTTGATGAACAAATGTTGACTATTGTTGATAAACCATGTGTCTGTATTCATGGCCTAGGCGCGGTGCCTAAGGGGCATGACGATTTCAGAGCCATAGTGGACTGCTCTAGTCCAGAGGGCATATGTGTCAATGACCACACCGACGGCTGTCGGGCAAACTTTTGTTACAACTCGGTGGAATCAGTCACGGATATACTCCAGGTAGGGGACTATATAGCCACGGTAGATATAAGTAATGCCTATAGGGCAGTGAGCATCCACCCTACATCCAGGGAGAAAGCAGGGGCTGGCATGGGACTTCGGGGGAGGCACGGTCTACCTCCGTGATAACCGCTTATGCATGGGTCTGAGCAGCAGCCCATACGTATTCTCCAAAGTGAGCGATATGGTAGTTCGTTGTATGGTAAGAGAAGGCTACACCTGCTGCATTAACTACCTAGATGACTTCTGCGTGGTAGCACGCACGGAGGGAGAATGCAAGGCTGCCCAGCGGGTGCTGGTAAGTATACTGCGTAGGCTCGGGTTTTACGTTAGCTATAAAAAAACTAGTGTGCCCAAGTCAGACGATACGGTTTTTAGGCATTGACATAGATTCGGTATTGATGGAGTTAAGACTCCCTGCTGACAAACTAGGAAAGTTACAGACACTTCTGACCTGGTTCCTACGCAAACGGAAGGCATCAAAGAAAGAACTAGAAAGCCTGGCGGGGGTGCTGGCGCACTGCTGTAAGGTGATCCACGGTGGAAGAACCTTCTCCCGGCGTGTCTATGATCTAGTGGCATCAGTGAATAAAAGCACGCACAAGGTTAGGATAAACAACGAATTTAGGTTAGACCTGAAATGGTGGGTGGAGTTCGCCAGCTCCTTCAACGGGAAAGCCAAGATAATCAAACCATGCGACCCATGTATCTCAGTGTACAGTGACGCGTCGTTGGCAGGGTTCGGGGCTACGCATGGGGAGGACTGGTTGGCTGGCGCCTTTAACACCAAGGGGGGAAGGCAGTTGGGTAAGTGGCTGGGTCACCACTATGCGGAAGCGAAGGACGGGGGCTGCAGGACGGAGAACATTAACGTGTTAGAATTATGGCCAATCCTGGTGGGGGTGCGTAGGTGGGGCCATCTCTGGGAAAACAGGACAGTGATATTCGTGACTGATAACACCCAGGTAAGGGCAGCTCTCAACTCTGGCAGAAGTAAGAATAAGACCACTATGACCTGGCTGAGACTGATATTCTGGTTGTCGATAAAACATAACTTCAATGTTCAATCAGTATACATAAATACACGAGACAACGTAATATGTGACAGCCTAAGCAGGCTGGACGCGTACAAAAACATTGCGCGCATACGAGACGCAGACTCAGCCAGGGCGATGTGCTGCCATGAACTTTTCTCATGTTGATTGCAGATTGGGGACGGCTAAGGCGGGAGTGTGCGCGATACGAGGACGCCTACCAAGCGGACTCGACGAAACTAACCAGATCTGTACAAATTAAAGCATATCTCGAGTTCTGTGAAATCTTTGCGGAGCAATTATCACCATATCCTTGCTCTACAGCTCAAACGTGTTTGTACATATCTTTCTTAGCGAGACGCCTGTGTTACAACTCAATCAGGCAATATCTGAGCGCCCTTAGCAATCACCTGAAAGATCTGGGCTTGGGGGCCGTCGATTATACTAGCCATAGACTAAAGAAGTGCTTGGCCGGGATCCGTCGGATCCTGGGTGACAGTCCAAGGCAGGCAGCGCCCTTACTACCAAAACAACTCCGGGTGATATTTAGCCTGATGCTGGATACGAAGGGGCACGTAGCGCTGAGGGCGGCTATGTTGGTCTCCTTCAGGGCTTTACTACGTAAGTGTCATGTATCAGAGTCCGATGCTTCACTAATAAGATCCGATTTCGCATTTTATGAATGGGGCATGATGGTGACGGTCCGGAAGTCAAAAACGATACAGTACAGAGAACGGGTCCATCTAATCCCGGTATCGAAAGTCGCAGATCGGGCGCTGTGCGCAGTCTACTGGGTGAAAAAACACTTCCGGGATGTAGAAGCGGGGGGAAACGCCCACGCATTTAGGCTGCCCATGGGTGAGACCTCGGTATCAATGCCCTATTCGTTCTACTTAGCGGCAATAAGGATACTATGTGCACAGGCGGGTATGAATCCCAGTGAATTCTCCACTCACAGCTTGAGGCGGGGTGGTGCCACCTTTCTACGACTATCTGGCGCCTCAGTGCTCGAAATAAAAGAAAGGGGCGATTGGAAATCGGACGCGGTGTTCGAGTACCTGAAGGCATCTCTACAAGAGAGACTATCAAGGGACCTGAGGGTGGCCACCATATTGGCCGGTAGATAATCATTAGCTGGTTTGGTGGGTTTGGGCCTTTTAGAGGTACCAGCCAGAGGAATGACTCATCCAACTACATATATATCAATGTCTTTGCCTTGTTTGCATATATGCCTTTGACTTGTTTGCTACGGCGCGTATTAATAATGAGGAGTGTAACATGTTACGCAAGTATTATTGAAAGCTAAGGCTAGTTGATTCGTTGGTGAAACGGTCCGGTGGGACGTTGAAGCCGACGTGGTTTATGCAGCACTATGCTGCTTTGATGTTTTGTGCAGCCCGGCGCTGCTTTGATGTGTCCGGGCAGCGCCCACCAGGCTCCAGCAGCACGGCTGGGCCTTGTCGCCTCCACGCGACACTGTATCTGCATTCATTCGGCAGGAAATTTGCTTCATAAATAAACGGAGGGGCCTTTTAGAGGTACCAGCCAGAGGAATGACTCATCCAACTACATATATATCAATGTCTTTGCCTTGTTTGCATATATGCCTTTGACTTGTTTGCTACGGCGCGTATTAATAATACACAGAAAATACAGAAAAAGTGAAATATCTCTAAAACCACACCACCTATTAACAAATCGCTTGGTACACATTTAGAAAACATCTTCACCAAAAAGATTATATTACATTTATAAGGTTAGGGTTCTTGATTTCTATTAATTTTGATTAAAACTAATGTTTTGCACTGCGCGTACCGTCAAACTCAAGGCACTGTCAATGGTGGTGAGCAATCTTCATACAGAAAATCCAGGAAAAGTGAAATATCTCTAAAACCACACCACCTAGAAACAAATCGCTTGGTACACATATAGAAAACATCTTTACCAAAAACATTATATTAAATTTATAAGGTTAGTGACTTACGACCATTGACAATGCCTTGAGTTTGAGTATATGTACACGGCTGAGCATGGTACACGGCTGAGCACGCCACACCGGCACCCGCTGCTCGCCTCTGCCGCCACCACCGTTTAGGCACAGTCCAGCCAGAGTGCGACAGGATCACATGAGCTCCGAATTTTAAACTGACCAGGTCACGCGCTTCATGCCGCTAGTGTTCGAGAACACATACTATGCCCATAAAGTTTTGTTTGGGTTGCGGAGAGAGTCACAACGTTGCGATTCAAGACTGCTGCGCAAAGAAGAAGAGAGCACGGGAGGGGACTGCTAGAATAACCAGGAGTTCATCGGAAAAAATGTCTAAGGCAACATTAGAGGAGGCGGACTTGGATATGACAATGGAGAAATTATCGTTGTCGGAGCAACGGGAAGAGGCGAGAAAAGAGGTGGAGGAATTAAAGTTAGAAATAGAAATTACCGCGCTGAGGGAGGAGAGAGACTGGCTGCTGGCAGCTAGGGATAGGAAACTACTCGGTGCTAAAAAGACTTCTAAGGAATCGCCGGAATGCAAGGAGCGGACAGGTACCTGTGCAACCTCCAAGATGGCGGCCAACGAGCAGCCATTGCAGACGGGGGAGAAGGATTCCGGTTACTCAACGTACGGACGTCACGCAGCAGCTTGCGAGAAAGGAGGAGGTGCCATTGGAGGTCTTCAAGCAATTCGTCGCCCGACAGTGTCGAACGAAAGCTAAGAACTAAGTGGTCATTGAAACGGCACGTTGAATAAAAAAAAGACGTAACAAAATTGAACTGCCATGAAATTGTTTGTGCAAACGGCTGCCTGGGTGTTTGAAATTGCAGAAATGTCACTTCAAGACCATAAGGCTATGTGGGAACATGTTTATTTTCTATCGCATCGCGCCAGATATAATGATTACCAGGATAGTGCTCACGCAGACTATGACCTTTGCATCAGGAAGCTGGCGGTTACCCATGGCTTTGAGGCTTTTTCTAGTACACACACTGGAAAGAGTGTTCTGCATGACGGTCCTGACATATTCATGTCGTGGTGCCAGGTGTAGCCGGTGCTACACGCTAGCTCTGGGGTAGCTATCCGCAGCTAGCGGCGGGTTGGAGAAATGTGTCAAGTGGTATGCACCAATGTCCAAGCCACCGCGGATAGCTAACCATGAGTTTATTTATAGATTTGGGAATTCCCTCCAGTCGACGATATGAATAACGCTGCCAATGCGGCGGCGGCGTTAATATTGGTTCGAATTTAGGGTTAATTTGATTAAATTTCACTTATGGCGTATGTAATTCTGTTAAATATGACAGCATTTAATAGATTTGGGCCTAATATAGTGCCGCCGATACGGCGGCGATGGCGGCAGCCCTGTTTAGTTGACGTTGGACAGTATGGACAGTATGGATATCAACGTCGCTGCGGAGGCGGCAATTTGTTTACTTTACATTCGTCGATTCAAAAATATTAATATCGCCGCTGATGCGGCGGCAGCGTTAATATCGGTTCGAATTTAGGGTTAATTTTATCAAATTTCACTTATTGAGTATGTAATTCTGTTAAATATGAAAGCATTGAATATATTGAGAGCCTCACACACACACTAACCGGCGCGTCTAGCAGTTAAACCTGACTTGAAATCAGGTTAGCTTAGCCTAGGCTACGGGCCACGGCTAGCATTGGCACCAACACATAAATACCGATTTTCCACAGTTAGCCGTGTGGGGGTACAGTAGCCGCGGTTAAGGCCTTGGCACGACTACATGAATATGGCCCCTGGGGTGGTTCCTAGGTTTAAATATAAAGGTCTCGATGACGTGGTCGAATCTTTGGAGCATGGTGACTACTTAGCTAGCATTGAAATAAAGGATGCCTATTGTGCCGTCCAAATCCACCCTGAACACCGGCAACGACAGGGGCTGCGCTGGGTCTTTGAGGGCGACAACATTGAAACATATTTGATTGACGGAAGGCTCTGTATGAGTCTCTCCCCTATATGAGCCGGAACCCACTGCTCGCCTCTGGCGCCACCACCGTTCAGGCACAGGCCAGCCAGAGTGCAACAGGATCACATGAGCTCCGAATTTAAAACTTTTTCTGTAGGTAGGGCGGTTTATTGCTCGGCCATAGGGCCTCCTGCAATAAAGGTAGACTTCCACCACTCCTCGTCTCTGGTCTCTTTACTTGCCCCCTTAGTCATAGCCAGATTTATATATATATATATATATAAATATATATATATAAATATATATATATATATATATATATATATATATATATATATATATATACAGTAACACCTTTCTAAATCGACCGACTTTTTGACCGACTTTAAGTTGTTCATTTAGGGAGGTGGTCGGTTTAGAGAGTTAGAAAATGGTCACAATGGTATTGTTAGTACCAAAATAAAGCCATCGATATGGGGAGTGGTCGATCTGTGGAGGTGGTCGGTTAGAGAGGTTTTATTATATATATATACCTACGTATATACAACGTATATACAGATGTAAGCAAATACGCACTGTGCTTCCCCCGGCGGCTATGGCCGGAACTAGCTTAGTTCACCGCCTTGCCACCGGGTGTGCTCTGCACCTTGGGTTATAGCTGTCCATCTTACTTCCTCTCAGCTAGTCGCTATAGCCGTGTCTTCGATCAACAACAACATTTGTATATATATATATATATTTTTTTTTTCTTCTACTTTTACATTACCTTCTATTTTTATTCCCTATTTTACCTACTCATTCACTTTGTTCTTCTATCAGTAGGGCATTTGAGCCCAGCCAGGTGCATTTGATTGTTATTCCCTAATAAATAATGGACCCACCACTCTGCCTCCTAGTGCTATTCTTACATATATATATATATATATGTGCCCCGTAGTGGCCATATATATATATATATATATATATATGTATATATAATTATATTAATTATATGTATATACATTGTATATAGTTCTGCATCGTGACTAAATATACAACAGATGTATTACCTCCTCAGTAGAAGGGATATGTAGCTAATATCCCAATTATTCCCCTCCCTCATCTCTCCCCCCCCCCCCCACACACACACAGAGGCACACACGCGCACACATATACATATATATATATATATATATATATATATACGCACCCAATAAAGTTCTCCGCCTCCACCCTACTCCGCCCCGTGTGCTCAGTGATAAACACAGTAGTACACCCGATACTCACCAGAGGCGCCACCGCTTTATTATGATGGTAATCAAGCCAGGAGGGCCAGCCGCTCCAGGATGTCATGTCAGTCGAGCTCTCAGTCGAGCTGCACATCAAAGCACCACCCAGAGGAAGAACCACAATTACCAGGCGCGGCTCACTAGAGGCCGTTCAAAGTGAGTATCCCAGCATGCCGCCTGGCTATCGGACCTGATTACATGGGTGTGTGACACCCGCTAATCAGAAGACTTTACACGGTAAAGTAGTGTACAGGTTGGCACACCTTACACTCTAGCGCTATGTGCTAGCCATCTACGAGCCGGCTGGATCCCTGGTGCCTGCATCACTAGAAGCCAGGGCTAGCTCAGGAAGCTGTCCACCTGCAATCCACGGATCCAGGGCTTAAATCCCCCCACCCACACACACACATGTATCCAAGGACGCGAGCCACCAGTGGGGGCAGGGGCAGGGAGGGGAAGGGGAGGGCGAAGCCTCTCTCCCTTCACCCGCGAGGCCACTCCCATGTTCCCACAAACTCCTGACCCCAACCTGACCCCCGCTAATCAGAAGACTTTACACAGTAAAGTAGTGTACAGGTTGGCACACCTTACGCTGTAGCTCTATGCGCTAGCCATCTATGGGCCGGCCGGATCCCTGGTGCCTGCAGCAGTAGAAGCCAGGGCTAGCTCAGGAAGCTATCCACCTGCGATCCATGGATCCAGGGCTTAAATCCCCCCCCCCCCCCCCCCCCCACAAACACAGGACCAAGGACGCGAGCCACCAGGGGTGGCGGGGGCGGGGAGGGGAGGGAGGGCGAGGCCTCTCTCCCTTCACCCGCGAGGCCCTCCCACCTTCCCACAAACTCCTGACCCTGCCCTGACCTCTGACTGCGGCAGCGTGGCAGGAGGAAAAGAGGGGGAAGGGGAGGGAACTGGGAAGAACACCAGAAGATGGGGCCGTCGCTGACAGGCCAAGGTGCCTATGAGCGATAATCGTAGGGACGATAATCAGGCCCAGGTGCCTAAGCTATTTAGACAGCCACTGCTGACCCCTTGACCGTGGGGAGGCCAGGACATTAAGTAACTAATTAACCCTAACCGCCTATGGGTGCCCGGCACCGGCTAAGGAAGACCCTTGCTCCTGACACTGAAGATGGCACACTACATGTCCAGAACACCCTCACCGGTCCTCCAACTGGAGCCAACGGCTTTGGAGGAGGAATGCAACAGGGCTGCCAGCATCGTCATGGAATTCCGACATAGGACGAAGCGAGGGAAGTGCCTCCATGACGGAGAAAGGGCCCCTGTCGCCCGGCGTAGTGGTGACCTCAGAGGTGTGAGGTAGTAGGCTGGTGTTCGCATCCACATCGTCCACCAACATGCCTCCCCTGCTGGGCGGCCTGCACCAGGGACTGACGATGGTGGTAGCTGACCTAACACACACCTTCAGCCCACCACCGGACCCTGCATGCGGGAACCAGTGGCGAGGACCCAACTATGTGCCGTCACCAGTGGCCGAGGTGGAGAGGTTGGAGGTCAGAACGGCCGAACTACAGGCCAAGCTGAGGGACAGAAGGGCAGGGTACTCTATCAACTGGTTCCAGGGACCAGCATCACAGGGAACGAGGTCCCAGGGGCCCTCACACCTACAGTGATGGCGGCACAGCCGTCGACAGGCGCAGCAAACGTCAGGAGGCTCCGCCCCTCCGCCTTCACAATGCCTGTGCACATTGGGGTGCCCTCGGAGGCACCGCCACCATACACAGTATCAGCACCAGCAGCAGGCACCACCATGAGGGTGGGGGGTGTGGACCACTGGGCCTGGCCGAACCGAGGCGAGCACCGCTAGTGAGATCGATGACCCCAGCACTGATGTCAGCTGGAGTCACGGGGAGGGACCCAGCACTGGCTGGGGAAGGAGTATGAAGTGGGAGAACTGTGCATGTACGGACAATTACAGGAATACCTGGGGAGGGCAGAACTAAAAGGAGCAGACACCGCTGTGTTTGCAACCATGAGGAGCCCACACGTGGTGGCATCACAGGAAACCCTCTCCAGGTATGGCCATATGACAATTGCAGAGGCAGGGATCGATATGCAACAATTCACCCTGTACTCCTGCAGGCACGCCTCAACCAGTGCCATGCTCAGGAAACAAGTTCCAATCGCTACCATACTCACAGCCACGGGGTGGAAAAGCGAGAGAACTTTCTACAACAGGCCGATACGGGGAATCGAGCCCACAAACCTGATCCAGAACATTTGGCCCAGGGCCACACCAAGTAGAACACTGTATGCAACACTGTATGTAAATAGCGCATGTAACACTGGTATCCGCGAAAACACCGGAAGGGTGCCCAGCATGTAAATGGGCTAGAGAGCCACCTACAAAAAATAAATAAAAGCTTTAAGCAACAAAAACGGAAGTTTGGTTGTTGTATTAAGCTAAGTAGAAATACAGATAAAACCAATAAAGGAGCACAGTCACAATACAAAGTAGCGGCTGGCCCTCGTGGCCTGATTACCATCATTATATAATATTCTGCTATTAACATGCAGCAGAATAGGGATTATTATGGTAAGAAATAGACCACGAGGGGCAGCGGCCCACCATATAAATCACATATACCACCCTATAAACGACCGTGCACCCCTATTGGAAAACGACAAAAAATGATGACAGCTCGACTGATGCGACATCCTTTAGCCGCTGGCCCCTCATGGCCTCTTTCTTACCATAATAATCTCTATTCTGCTGCATGTTAATAGCAGAATGTTATATTATGTGCGAACCGATGTTAAAGTTGAGTAATTCGCCGCCCGTTGCATAGCGTGAATAACATCTGCCAGTCCACTATGCATGACAAGAATGTCATCATTTGCTCGGACCTGGGCCGCTTATCAGCCGGCCGGGCAACCTCCCTCCCCCCTCACCCACTCATCCTCCAGCCCCACCCCCCGGCTGGACGCCTGCACCTGCCCCTGCGTGTTAATAGCGCCGGAAGTCTATAGGTGCATGTGCGCAGTCACTTACTGCGCAGGCGGCAGTCATCGGCAAATAGATCAAGCTCGTGTGTGACGAGATTGGGCGAAATGCGTCGTATCATGCCGAGCTCAGCCCAGGGCGACCGAGGCGGACGCATTGGCCGAATCGGTAGAGCGCAGGCCTCCCGTGCGGAAGTCGGGAGTTCGGTTCCCGGGCGAGTCGAACCAATGACTTATATAAAATTGATACTTGTCGCTTGCTAGCCCTGGGCTCGGCATTATTAGGATAGGTAGGGCAAGGACTGGTTGGATTGGTGTCAGGATAATGTGACTGAGTGGGATATCTGGTCTTGGTGATGGTGGCTTGATTTCCCAGTGGGGCAGCACTCTAAATTTGCCATGAGTGCACACTGTCACAGCTCGGTACCCGTCCTGATATGACCTTAGCTGTTGCCAGGACGTAAAACTCCTGCAACTGACCAACAGCCAGACCGAGGCTCGCCGACCGCCGGCTAGCCAGCTTGTTTGTTGGCGTTTTACATCCTGGCAACATATCAGGATGAGTACCGACTTGTAACAATAATGCCCACTCATGGCTACTTTATAGTGCTGTCCCACTGGGAGACCAGGTTGTCAGTCACCATGTCCCAATTTCCTACAACTCAGTCACATTATCCTGATGCTGAGCTAACCAGTCCTTGCCCTATCCTAGTATAATTCCGAGCACCAGGCTAGGTAGCGACAAGTTTAAAATTCGAAAGTACTTGGCTTGACTCGGCCGGGATTTGAATCCTTGACCGACCTTCCGCATGGGAAGCCAGTGCTTTTTTTAATTTTAAA